>OZ010673.1:64870689-65415689 GCA_963932185.1 Troglohyphantes excavatus | reverse complement strand
AAACTTAATAATTGCGCAACTAATTACGCCTTCTTCAAACACCATTTCAATTAATACATTCCCCTAAGCTCATTTTTCTCCCGTGACGCCACATTTTGTTCCCAGGCGTCAATATCCATGTAACATACCGCCCACTTTGAGCCAAGCAATTAAACTCACCATCTCCCCTCTAAATAACTACGACATCAAACGATAAAGGATAAAACAAAAAAAAACCGCTAAAAACCCTTCAAAAGTAATTAATTAGCAAGCCACATGCGATTCGCCTCAGCGATCCAGAAGCAGGCCTACACCTCAACTCCGACTAATATTCTTCATCGCCCGTAATTAACGACTCAATCGATTGATGATCGATATATCGATACTAAAAAATAAAGCAAAAAAAAATGGGAGAAATTTCAATCTATTTGACAAATGACCGCAATATAGGTTTCCGCAGTTTTAATATTGTTTTTCTTGTAATAGGGCGATCCATCATGTGAGGGGGGTCCGTGGTTTTTGATAATGATAACCAATCGGGAATATTATCTTGTCAATCGGTTTTTTTGGCAATTTAATGGGACTTTTTTAGATCTTAATAGGGTCGATTAAGATGGTGGATTTGAAGGGAAGCCTCCTTCAGCGTAAGTTTTACAGATTGTTTCCGTAATAATCAAGTTTGAGCGAAATTGAGATCTTTGTTTGAACGGATGAGGGGTCGTATTTAGAAAAAATATTGTAGAATAAACAGCGATTAATTTTATAGGAACCATTTCGTTTTAATATTCATAATCTAACTCAGCTGTTCCCAATTAGTATTAAGCCACGGACCCCCAGCTGAAACTAAGCCCCCCTCCTCTTGCTCTGTGCATGTATACGTTTCGATTTTGTTTTAACATAAAAATGAGGATAATTAAAGATACACTCAAACCTGTTTTTGTGCGGTGGATTGGGCCAGCATAAAAAAACGCATAAAAAATTTCGTACAAAACTTCACAAGTAGCTATAAAAAATAGTTTTCGCAACACAATTAAAAAATATTTTTTTATGCGGTGGATAAGGACCACATAAAAAAGTATCACATAGAAAATAACTCAAAACCTTACGAAATAAACTAGGAATTGCTTTTTTAAACGAAATCAAGACACGAGGCTTGACAGCTACTTGGAATCTCGACAAACCTTTTGGAATCGGATTTAGGAAATACACATCCGAACAACTTTAAATATTATATTTACATATGTACTTATTTTACACATACAAAACTTTTCAAAACGTATAACCATTATCCTTCGTAGTCTGACAATACGCGAACTTGGTTCAAAATCGCTTTCGTCACTTGAAGATACTACTTTGCACTCGTTTAGAGTTGACTTTTTTTTTTCCAGTTACCATGTAGTCAGTGATTAGTTTTTGCGACGACTGTTGTTTCACTAGACGCTTGTACTTCTCGGTAGCCAAGATAATCAATAATGTTCCAATTTGATTGAAATTTTCATACACCGCACAAAAAAAAATCGCACAAAAACAGGTTTGAGTGTATTATGAATTTCATTTTACAATTTCATTTAACTTTACACAGCTTTTACTAAAAATATATGCATAGATTTATCCAACAAATACATATAAATGATAACATCAAAATCAGAAATGTAATTACTTGTATTCTCTTACTTGTACATTGCATCATTGAATCTCATGAAAATATTGTAATAGTCATTTGAGTTAGTCACTGATTTTCAAATTGTTTTGTTAGGGGTGACCTTTCAATGCATTTTAAACTTTGTGACTCCGTGGACCCCGAGAGTCCACGGACTACCTTTTGAGAATCACTGATCTAACTTACAATTATTTTGTGTTTACTGAAAGAAAATTTTGAGAATGGACATTTTTCTTAAAACTGAAAGTTTATAACTTATTTAAACACTTATTTTTAATGAATAGGGAAAGTATCAAGTCAATATTTTTTGTAGGCGATAAATAGTGGATGCTATTCGGAAAGCGACCCTTTTCTTCAAGATTGTTGTCAGTGAAAAAGCTGATTCTCTTGGAAGCACCTTCAACTGGTTACTGAACAAAAGAATAAACCTTGTAAAACATAAACATCATAAGTTTTTTGAAAAGGAAAAATACGACAATGAATTATATATTCAAAACACCAATCATCCAATTGTAGCTTAAGGTGAAAATCCAATCGATAATAAATCATCACGTTCGAGAATAGCGTGTCAAAAAAACAGCGTCTAGTGAAACCAAATAAAATCATCTTCAAGATTTAACAGCTGACAGTGAATAGTTTAAAACTATAAAATTAGCCCGATCACGCCAATTACTATAAAACGACCTTGTTAAGATAATAATAGCTTCTATTGACCAAATCCTTTGTGAAGAAACTCAAACTTTAAATATTGTTATTAGCATTTCGCATCATTACGTATCATACAAGTCACCAATCGATCAAACAACAATTAACAAGAATATCGTGATAGTAAATGATAAGATTGGGGGGGAAAAACTATTTATACTATACTCACTAACAGCGTACTCGTTTTCATCACGCAAAGGAAAGAGCACATTTTAATTGTTATAAAGTATTTAATATTCAAAACGCTATATCTTTTGAATTTAAATTCTGTCGGTTGGTTGGTTAATTAACGTCGCACTAGAAGGGCACAGGGGGCTATTGGCGACGGTTCGAGGTCTATCCTTCGAGCATGGATCCCTCATAGTAGAGAAATCATAAGGTTATAATCTAGCTAACATTAAAGTGAGGTCAACATGTATGGCCTCAGACACGTGATTTACTACGTCATCCATTCATAAAAAAAATTCTAGTTCATTCATACAAATATCCTGTCCTTCATGAAAGTAACAAATTTACTATTATTTCCAAATCACAAGTCAATCGCTAACGTTTTTTCATTCATAAATTTTGAAAGGAAGTCACATGTCTGGTGCCATCAGGTCTGAGATATTTGCATCACGATGATGACGTTATATTCGCTCTACTACAGTCCATTCATGCTCGAAGGGTCTATCTCGAAGGAAAGACCCTTCAACAATGGCTCGTACACTGTTAAAAATTTAGTGCGACCTTGCACCAAAATTTGGTACCCGTTTAGCTGCAACCACCACTTGGTGCTTAGTTCTATCATTTTATGGTTCTTCCATATATACCATTTAATGGTGAAACGCTGCACCAAAATTCCCGTTTCCTCTTCACCATTTTATGGTGAAACGTTGCACCAAAATTCGCGTTTTTCATACACCATTTTATGGTGAAACGTTGCACCAAAATTCGCGTTTTTCCTACACCATTTTATGGTGAAACGTTGCACCAAAATTCGCGTTTTTCCTACACCATTTTATAGTGAAATGTTGCACGAAGTTTCATGTTTCTTTTCACGATTTTAGGGTGAAACGTTGAACCATTCTATTCATTTGATTTATACAATTTTCTGGCGAAAGGGTGAACCAAAATTAACATTTCTGTACACTGATATAAAACTTTTTAAAGTTTTATCACCTCATATATATAAACCAACATATATTTATAACCTCTAGGCATGTTTAGCTGAATTATTATAAGTGTATTTATGTTATATATAAATTTTTAAATCTTAAAAGGCCTGTATGAACATTCTACAGCTTATTTAATAAGGGGTTTAAATTATACATATTCATGAATTTTTAGTTACACATATCCTGAGATATATTCTAATAAGTATTAAAATAAGATAATTATTTTCGATTCTGTGACATCAAAACTTAACAATTAATGCCCGACTGTACAATTTTTAAAATATATGTATAAAATTAGGTAAAATCCATTTTTTTTACTACATTCATTCTAAAAACAAACACATTGTTCACAGAAAACAGAAGTAAATCAAACTAACGTATGAATACAGGTACCTGTATATTGAGGGAAAAAGGAATACTCAATCTTTGGTGCAATGTATTTTATTCAACATTAACAAATATATTTAAATACACAAAAATGACAAATTCCTCCAAAGTTTGACACACATTTAAAAATTATTCATCACAAAAAATCAAGTATTTCAGAATTACAACTAGAAGGCCAATGTATTTGTAAATTGATAACGAATATTTATACTTAATATATTTGATTGATATGACATTTATATCACCATTTTCTAACAACTGGTACCCGCCAATGTGAAACAGTGTATTTGAGGTAAAGGTACGGCGTAAAAATCGAATGTCTTCATTTTTACTAATAATAAGAATTATTTTTGAAAAAATTGTCTCAACATTATCAAATTTAGTAACAACACACATGTCAGACTTATAAGAAATACCGTTAACCTGTGCCTTCGAAACAACAAAATAATCTGAACACATTTCAAAAGCATGACATATATCTTCTGGATAAATATTCTTAATTAGGGGTGTGGCATTTGTAATCTTATTATTTTTTCCAATGCATCTAGAAGAAGATGTGCAATTAAAATGACATTGCAATTTCTGATGCCTTTTAGCCATTGACAACGGTTGGTTAATAGAGTTTTTTATACTTTGAGCAACACGCTTAAAATATAAATGTTTAGCTGCATATCGCATACACCAACAAATTAATGGTCCAAATTCAATAATTAATTTTGGGTAATGAACAATGAAGTGATGCTTTGGCTTTAGCAAAATACCCGGAAACAAATTCTTAAAGACTATGATGATCGTGGATTAAATCGGACAAATAAGATTTATAACGCATGTTAATATTAGGTGCAAGAATAATGTCCACAATTTCTTTCAACAATAATAAAAGATCCCAAACAGGGTCAAATTCCGAAACCTTTTCCCCTATTATCAAAGGCAAAAGTCTTAATAGGCACCACACACGAGAAGAGTTCAATTTTTATTTTAAATTCGAATTTCCTTTTTAAATAGGATTTAAACCCACATTAATTACATGTCATTTTATTGTTAGTTGCACTAAGTTTAAGTTCTCCATGCTGAAATAAATGTATCTTTAGTGAAGAATAACTAAAACAAGTTATTGGACAACCATTAAATCCACAAACATATCGAAAATAGGGCACATGGCTATGTAAATGTTTAATATGGGAAAATATATAAAGGAAGTTTTAAAAAATCTTTACCACAATTAGCACATGAAAACATTTTTTTAAAACTAAAAGTTGCAGCATTACATACATTTAATTAAACAAACTATTTTTTTATAATAAGACAGGGTACATGATTTTTTAAGACTTATCTTGAATAGAATTTATTTTGCTAATATAGTTTTAACTTTTGGTGGAATTCGGCCACTATTCATCTTCAAAATATTATATTGTAAAAAAGATAGTGTTAAATGCTTTTAAAGGAAATTCAATATTCAAGGTAAAAAAATATGAGATCAGCAGACAGACACTTGTAAGGAAATCGTTACAAAAAGTCAATTCAATATTTTCACATATAATTACGTATGGACCATTCCAACTACTACTTCCAACAGCGTATATTTTTGGATGCGACTCTGCAAAGAATCCAACATTAGGGGTACTATCCTTAGAGTAGGGTACTATCACCACCAGGTACCTAAATTACACAAAAAAGCATAATTTAGTACACATGTGGAAATCAACCCAACATGACCATTACCAGAGGCGGTCGCTTGTCCAAATCTTTATTCTCCCTAACTTTACCATTATCAAAATATTGTAACAACACCTTCATCTATAAATAAAAATTTTAAAAAAATCAATTGTTAAACTCCTTAATAAGCTATAGTCTAGTGATAAAAAGATGGTGAATGAATAATGCATTTCAGCATTGGCTTGGTGTTCGTTAGTTTTTGTTAAAATAAATATGGTAGTTCATCACGAAATCGATTTAAAACTACACAAGAATAACATTTTGATACTGAAATATGACTTTATTTTCGACACTTGCATGCAATATATTAGGAATTATTTAAATACTTATACGAAACAGTAAAATGGAAATTTAATAATAAAATTCCGACTAGAGCCATTTTTCACTCTTGAAATTTAAAAATATATAAAAAAATTATATGAATAAAGAATTAAAAATTTTACTTACTCTTAATAACAGAATGACTTTATTCAGAAATCTGCATTTAACCCGTCTTAAAAGAATTTGCAAGAATGAACCTGTAAATAAGTTTAATCAATTTTAACTGAATTCAATAAACTTTGGAAATATAAGTTTATTTTAAACACTTGCATACAATACTTTAGAAGTTAAAGAAAAGTATTCTAACCGGGTTGCCACTCAATATAAAGATCAAAATTCGCTAAATACTAACTTTTCCAAACGATTAAAAAAATAATCCACACAAAGAATTATATGTGGTATTAATTTTTTTTATATCTTAATATAAAAGCTGATAAAAATAAAGTGCTTGTATAAACAAGCAGTGGCGGCGATTAGGCGCCAAAAGTGCGGGGCAAGATCAAGAGGATACAAGAAGTGTGTGTGAGGGATGGGGGTGAGAAAAATTTCGACCATTGACCGTCTGTAGAAGTGGGGTCCTCCCCCCCCCCCCCCCCCCCCCCGGAACGCCGCCACTGTAAACTAGCATAGATTACAACTCATTGTTGTGAGGCCATATGCCATGAACATTTATTACACCCATAGCCGTGAAACTTAAAATTACATAAAAAGTTATACGAATAAAGAACTATAAATGTTACTTACTTGTAATAACAAAATGACTTTAAGAAATCTGCATTTCACTTGATTTGATGTGTTTTGCAAAAATGAACCTGTAAACATATTTGATCAATTTTAAAAGCATTTAATAAATTCAGAAAAAATATATTAATGAATATGTTAAAAGATGTAGGCAGATCTGAAGAACAGGATTTAAAACAAACGGATTGAGATGTTATGGGTTAACTTATTAATGAAGATCATTAATTCATTTATTTTAATTGCTGTGTCGAATCGATTTGCAGAATTAACAGTTTTAATTCTTGATTTAAAACAAAAAGTCCAGAACAAAAATTATTGGAAATTCAAAAACACAAAGCGATTAATAACCTAAATTCAATTGATTTAGACACCAAGGTTAACATAATGTATAATATGACTACTAAGTATGTGATAGATTGAGATATTCAAAAAAGGAAACATAAACAGATAGAATCATGTGTGGGAAGAAAATAAACATTTATGTATGATATAGAATTCATTCTAATGAACAGTCGTTATAAAAAGTTAGTTAACTAATGTAGCTTAACTTACCATGGTGAGTATGAGTTTTCCTCAATCAAGTTGATTTAACATTGCCATTAAATGGATGTAAAAATGGCCAAAATCAGCAATAGTAAGTATCTTAAAAAAAATGCCAGAAAAAAATATCTTACAAGAATAAACTTGCAGAACTGCAGACGAGATATTTGTGTAATCCTTCAAAAGCGTCTTATTATCTAATGATTCCACAGTTTTATTAGATTCTGAATAAATTTGATCATTTCCCGCGAAAATCTCTGATTGGTTACCGTCGAGCAGGATGGCAAAGCTATTTGGAAATCAAGAAATAAAAAAAAAAAATAATAAAGGCAGAATTAATAATTTGAAGCGAAGGTTGTAAGATACAGAGTTATTATGTCTAGTCATTTTCCTTTCTTCATATTTACGATCGAAATATAACATCTCTTTCGCATTTACTGGTGCCAAACAATTTGTAATCAGAGACTTTATTACAACACAGTCACAAGACGGTTGACCTTTTCCCGCCAAATCTATGAGTTTGATAACTATTGGTTGTATAGTTTCAAAGTTATATATTAAACATCCCTGTTTCCAAGTCATAGTATCATAAACACCAGATGTGCAAAAATATATGTTTCAAAACAACGACTCCATTCGAAGGTCTTTGAAGACTGCAATGATGCAATGAAATGAAGAATAAAAAGGAAAATCAAGTGGCTTTAAATTAATTCGTCTGTAATTTTTTTTCTATGATGGAATATTTTAAAGTTGTTTACTTCTGCAGAAATAGATATATCACATAAATAAAAGAATGAATGTATTAATGGGCGCATGGTTGCATTTTGTCGCAGCGACAAAATGAGAATAACGAATGCGCTCTGAATCGTTTCATTTAAACATTTTATTAAGTATCAATAAAAAAAAAATGAAAATTATTTAAGACAATGAACATAAAAAAAAGCACTTTACTTACTTTGATAGTCGAATAGTGAACTGCAATGCTAATACGCTTCTTGGAAAAATGGCGGTTTCCTATTTGTATACATATATATAGAAATATTCGATTGCAGTTACTAGAGGTGGTTGAACCATTATTTGGTGATATCTGCGCTTTTACCGTTCAAAATTTTTTGGTTCAACCTAGGTTGCACCATGATATGGTGAAACAAGTTGAAAACTTACATTTTGCACCAAGATATGGTGCAACGTTGAACTGAAATTTTTTACAGTGTATTTTTGAGTAATGATTACAATGTACAATAAAATGTATTTGAAATTGGGCACCTGAATGAACTCAGTTTTTTTAAGTAGCATTGCTTCATAAATGAGCGATGACGTACTCAAATATAAGTAACCACACTTACTCAAAAATTAGCCCATTTAGGTATATTTAATATTGATATCATAGATTACGATATAAGAAATGTGTAATGAACGTACATTTATAATTCTAAAATATTTCGTGCAAATATTCCAAAGAATAAAAATTATGAGTGCCTATACTTAAAGAACTATATCTAGTGAAGAAGGCATAGATACGTGTTCTTTGTCTCAGTGTTTCGTTCTTCGTGTAGTATTTAGGGGGGGGGGGATCTTCGAGCATGGATCCTTTGTAGTAGAGGAGTCATGACCTCACTCTCGCTAACATCAAAGTGAAGCCAACATGTATGGCCCAAGACACGTGGTTAATTACGTCATTCCATTAATAATTTTTCACAGTTACACATTTCCCAATTCACAAGCCAATCACGGATATTTTTTCATTCATAATTTTGAACAGATGGCACGTAATATGGTCTTTCTGCTCTGAGATGTGGGCTTCATGATTATGACGTCATATTCATTCTACTACAGTCCATTCATGCTCGAAAGGGTGAATCACTGAACTCTAACTACAACTGCTGGAAGGCTCAAACCTTGTTTCCTCTATGGGCGCTTTAAAGCCCATTGAAAGCAGCCATGCTGTGGCCCAATATTTTTTAAAGTGATTTAGTGGTGTTTTTACCATAGCATTGTTGAAATATTAAATGTATAAGAATATTATACTTTCTTCTTTTCGAATTAATTTTTAAATTGCCTAACAAATAGTTTTTGCTCTTGCTATTTATCTACTACGACTTTGACTTGCAAATGACTTTCTATTTTAATAGCAGATTACATTTAAAATAAGTTTAAAAAGAAAATAGAAAAAAAAAACTTAGCCAAAAGCAATACACGACGGCTTATTTTAACATGAAAAATATACGAAATGTTGGGGTGGCAAAGAAAATGGGGCACATCATGGCTGCCTCTACTTCGGCTTCAAGTCAACAAAATGTCTTGCCCTATCCAGAAGTTACAATTAGAGATCAGTGGGGTGAATACGTTAAATGCGGATTTGCGAGGTGTGCCTCAATAATGGCGTTCGTTTATGAATACGAATATATTTTAAATTATGTGTTGGGAAATATGCGTATGGTATGTGATCCTCTGGTTCCTAGTAGACTTTCGTAATTAAGAAAGCAAGTATGGCAAAACATTAAATGTGTAATATTTAATGCATTTTTGAAAGCCAGAAAAGTGGTTTTAAAACTAGGATGCATGCGCTTCATTCTATGGCAAACACCATGCAAAAGGACTATATTTTCTACCATGACTATAAAAGGTGTAAAGTGGTTGCCACGCTTAGTATTCCCCCCAGTGATTATTATAGCTCAGTGGTTCCAACTCATTTTAAGTCCCGACGTCTATTGAAGGCGTTGGGTGCACGTTCAGGTGTTTCCTCGTCATCTGACCATGATTCTAAAATAACGAGGTGCTTGTATGAATGTGTGTGTGAATGTGTATGTGTTCCAGAGTCTTTCCTTCGAGATTGACCCCGAACCGTCGCCAATAGCCTACTGTGCAGCTCTAGTGCGACGTTAATTAACAAAAAACCAAACCAAACCTTGTTGATAGGCCCCGAACCGTCGCCAATAGCCCACTGTGCAGCTCTAGTGCGACGTTAATTAATCAAAGCAAAACAAACAACTCATTTAAGGACTCGTCATCTGACCATGGTTCTAAAATAACGAGGTGCATGTATGAATGTGTGTGTGAATGTGTATGTGTATGTGTTCCCGGGTCTTTCCTTCGAGATAGACCCCGAACCGTCGCCAATAGCCCACTGTGCAGCTCTAAAGCGACGTTAATTAACCAAACCATTTAAGGAATTGTAGCGGCTCAGGTAGTCAGGTGTGTGGGGTGCCAGTTCAGTAGTTGTCCTCGTTATCTGAAGATGGTTAAAAGTTATGAGACAGTGTTTTCGGATCCTTTCGACTTCTCCAATAGTCCACTGTGTAGCTCTAGTCCCACATCGATTCAACCAACCCATTTAAAACAAATTGAGCACAAGACAGTTAAACGCGTACGGCAAATCTTCCGACCAATCAAATCGACTGTCACAGAAATAATGACAAATCTCTAAAAAGAATTGCTGTGATTGCGCGACCTCTGTCGCAAGAACAATCGCCACCGCGAAGAATGAGTGTCAAAAAATATCCGGACACATACAAATAGCTTCTGCCGGGCCATGAGCCGCACAAAAGGGCAACAATTATGCGGGGTAAATGGCAACGGCACGCTGGTTCGTGACGTAATTATCGAAGAAGTTTGTTCGATGTTTATCTTTGTGACGGCGAGAATGAGATTTATCACTTTTGACGAGGGAAAAATGACGAATGGTTTTTGCTGCGATAGAAGAACAATGAACAACGACAACCAGGGAGGTTTATGAAAAATTGATATTTTTAATAATATTTTCTTGCTTCATATGCGCCAACTTTTTGAGATAAAAAAAATCGTATGCTACTAGCTAGCCTGTATGATTCCCCATAACCAATATTTATTGGTTTTGGTTTTGTTAATTAACGTCGCACTAGAGCTGCACAGTGGGCTATTGGCGACGGTTCGGGGTCAATCTCGAAGGAAAGACCGGATTAATATTTATTAGAGATGTAACTTGTGGGAAAACGTTACAATTATTTGAGAAATCCCATGAGTCATTTCTTGGGCGAAATAATTTTGTTAACAAATATCTGTTAATATGCTTTTTTTTATTGCAGACGTAAAGAAATCCTCGTGTACCACAAAGTATCACACGGGGCTTACAGATGTAAGTACATAGGATCTAATACATATGACTATCGTTAATAAGATGGAGATATAAAGATATAAGGAAAAAGAGCTGTACATTTGTATCACACATGCAAAAAACATACAATTTGTTTCGTCCGTTCTGAACAGTTTTGAAAACTAGAGCAGTCTGAGTCTTCTACACACGTCTTCAATTGTAACTTTTTTTTAATAGAAACATGATTTTGAATAGAATTTTAGTTTATTTGAAAAAACCCTTAATGCATTGCACTCAAATTGCTCAAAAAATAGCAAAGGAATTCCCATGTCGGCTACCAAGCAAACCATGTTTATTTAACCTATGGAAGAATCGGTTTCAGTTGAATAAGCAAATTTAAAACTTGCAGTGATTTTGAATTACATTTCAGTGTATTTGAAAAACCCCATAAGTCAATGCACTTCAAAAATTGCTCAAAAATCAGCAAAGGAATTCCGATGTCGGCTACCAAGCAAAATATGTTTATTTAACCTATGGTTTGGTTTGATTAATTAACGTCGCACTAGAGCTGCACAGCAGGCTATTGGCGACGGTTCGGGACCTATCTCGAAGGAAAGACCCTGGAATAATGCCTCGTATGTTTAACCATTTTTGAACCAGTCAGATGACGAGGACACCTGAGCTGGCACCCAACGCCTTCAATAGACGTCGGGACTTTGGACCCCGATCAGATTTGTTGTGCATCAGTTCCGTATACATGCCGATAATTTTTGTGGATGTTCTGAACGACTTTTCTAGTACTTTGTAGCGAAGCTGGCAACCCTCCGATCACAAGATCACTACTTTTTTAGTTTTCCTTGTCAAGTCCGTCGCACAGGATGATATAACCTATGGAAGAATAGATTTCAGTTGAATAAGCAAATATTAAAACTTGGAGTGAAACAGTTTATTTTATTTCCCAAAAGATGAGATCACTTAATAACTCCAATAATCCATTCAATTACGTGTTGCACGATAAATCTGATCGGGGTCCAAAGTCCCGACGTCTATTGAAGGCGTTGAGTGCCATTTCAGGTGTCTCCTCGTCATCTGACCATGGTTCAAAAATACGAGGCATCGTTCCCGGGTTTTTCCTTCGAGATAGGCCCCGAACCGTCGCCAATAGCCCACTGTGCAGCTCTAGTGCGTCGTTAGTTAATAAAAACCAAACCATTCAATTACGCTCATATGCCGTGTTTGATTGGTTTTGTCAACTAACGTCGCACTAGAGCTGCACAGTGGGCTATTGGCGACGGTTCGGGGTCAATCTCGAAGGAAAGACACGGGAACACATACACATTCACACACACATTCATACATGCACCTCGTTATTTTAGAACCATGATCAGATGACGAGGAAACACCTGAACTGGCACCCAACGCCTTCAATAGACGTCGGGACTTTGGACCCCGATCAGATTTATCGTGCACCAGTCCCGTATACACGCCAGTATAATTTGTTGGATATTCTGGACGACTTTCTAGTATTTTTGTAGCGAAGCTGGCAACCCTCCGATCGCAAGATCACTACTTTTTTACTTTTCTATGTCAAGTCCATTTCAAGGATTCGAACCACCACTCCTCTGATTAGTAGCTGGACGCCTTACCAACTGAGCAACTGGGGCTCCATGCCGTGTTTGAAGAAAATCCAAAAATAGACCGAGAAGAACCTGTTGAAACAAGATAACAAAAATTTCCATTGGTTACTTATTATTATTGCTGTGACTAATATGCAGTTAGGTTTTTAAAATGAAAACTTTCATTCGTTTTTTTTTTAGCCAAGGTAACAATCATACGGTAATAAAATTTATTTACCTGATTTGGAATACAATTTTCCGACCCTGAGTTTCAATAGTCGAACCACTTAAATCGTTACACTTTATAAAAAGACCTTTGTTTGTTTTTGTCGGCAAAACTCCTAAAAAAAAAGAGTGTATGGGGGGTTGTAAGACCCCAGGGGGGTGGGGGTGACGAGGGGGTCGTGCGCACGTGTGCATTGAGTCATGGATACCTACACGAAATGCCGATGGAATTCCCCACCTGCAATTCTCCTTTCTTTGTTCGACCGTACCTCCTCCCCCCCTTGTAAGGTTCTTCCATATCGCAGAAATTCACAGGTGGGCTTTGCAAGCCAAAATATCCTACTATTCACGGGTTTCGGTTTAGGGAATACCTGCTCTCAACATCGCTCCTTGCAAATGATGTCAAGATTGGCGATGTTTGTCCGATTTGGCGATCTGTTTTGAAAAAAAAAAAAGTGGAATCATAAATAAAGGAGATTTAAAAAATATATATTTTGATTCCTTGGGATATTCTTTAATGTAAATTGAATTGTTTGTATAATTGAAGTTACGCAATTTATGGCGTTTTGGCCTATTCTTTAATGTAAATTGAATTATTTGTAATTGAAGTTACGCAATTTATGGCGTTTTGGGCTATTCTTTAATGTAAATTGAATTATTTGTAATTGAAGTTACGCAAATTATGGCGTTTTGGGCTATTCTTTAACGTAAATTGAATTATTTGTATTTGAAGTTATCCAATTTATGGCGTTTTGGGCTATTCTTTAACGTAAATTGAATTATTTGTATTTGAAGTTATCCAATTTATGGCGTTTTGGGCTATTCTTTAATGTAAATGGAATTATTTGTAATTGAAGTTACACAATTTTTGGGGTTTCCTTAAAATTGGGAAGGGGTGAAAAGAAGGCAAGGAGTTTGTCAAACAAAATATAATGCACTTTTATTGTTACAATTTTAATTAATTAATAAAATATTGAGTTTGTAAAAAATGCCTGTACTCGGGGACACCTTAAGTTGAACCTGAAGCGGAAGCTATGATATGTATAAATTTTAATTGATTTAGGTTCAACTTAGGTTGTCCCCGAGTATAGTTTTCAAAACAATTAATATTTAACAGGAAAGAAGTGGGGGTATGGGGAGATTGTGAATATTATTGTGTCAATAGATGTGATTATTGAAGCAATTTTCAATACATTTTGGTATATTTTAAAGAAGAAAAATTACAGTAGATTCCTTTTACAACGACCCCTTAATTTAGCGAACACCCTTATAACGACCGACAATTACAGTACCGATCAGTTGATTAGTTTCTAATACAACAAGTATTTTTGTTCGTTACAACGAACTTTTATAACGACAACACGCATTGAGTAGTCGTTATATATCGAGGAAATACTGCCTTTTCTTTTAAATTTGAATTTATTTATCAATATTTTTGCATTTGATCACTTATTTTTGAACAACACATTCATTAAAATTGGCGATATTTGGCACTCACAGTCATAGATGCCACTCGGCAACCCATCTCCCAACCATCTTTGCACATAAAAAGGGGGCGTGAACACCCTCCCCCCCCTCCCCTACTCCCCCTACAAGAGTCTTGAGGTATTGCTATAAAATTGACTCAATCCATGGTCAAGAAATGGAGTTTTTAGAGCCCCCGTTTTCCCCGAGAGAGGATTACTTTCTTTTCATTACGAAGCAAAAGGAATTTCGGTCGGGATTTTTAAATAATAAAAAAAAGGGCCACCGGAATTCCCGGAGTTTGTTTACTCAAAACAAGTCCCTTTTTTTCGGGGTTTTTGCACCGGTAGACTGTTGGAAGATTTATAGGAAGAAAAAGAGCATTTCTGGGGATGGAATGTTCCATTGTGGCATGGTTAGAGGGGATTAGCGGAGAAGGGGTATCAGACTTTTTTTATTATTATTGTGCAGCTTTTATATTGATATCGTGAAATGTTGATATCAGGAAAATGAGGTATGCAAGTGGACCGTGGATAAAGTAATGGGATCTATTTTGGACAAGATACATGGGACTCTGCAGAAGGAATGCAAACATGTGTGCTCGGAACCGTCAGAAAGATTTGTTTGGTGTTGGGTTTTTTAAGAGATTAGTTTGGTTAAACTTGTGGACGCACAAGTGGATTTTCTAGTTGTTGAACTCAATGTAAGTCAACGACGTTATCCGTTAAGGGTATAGACTTTGTTACATTGAACACCTGAATCGGGAGCCTATTGCAGTTGAAAGTGCAAATGGTCGTATGTCAAACCCAAGCACTTTTCAGGAAAGCAAAAAGAATAATTGTTTCCTTATGATGATTCTATGATAGAACCTTTTAACATGTGGTTGTATGTTTTATTGGATTAGCTGACGACATCACAGATTTTGCTACCAAGTATAAAACAGAAGATGAAATATATTGTATTAATTAAAAAGAAAAATTTCGACATACGATCTTTAGCATTTTGAACGACGATATACGACATGAAATAACAATAAAAAAACCCACTTTTATTTAATGAAAACAAGTGACTTCCAAACTGCTGTCCAACACCATAATAATCTGGTAACTGCAGCCAGGCCCGTCGCACTGGGGAGGGGGGGGGGGGAGAGAGCACGATCCCACCCAATAATCTGGAAACCCTAAAAGTTAGAATTTCAAATTTGAAAAATCCCCAAATTTGGAAAATTTATGCCCGAAGAAAAATAATATTATTATCAAATGAAAACTAGGGACGATTAGAAATTGCTCAACTAGTACGATAACATTTGAATTAGACCTCAGAACGAACACTGCATTGAAATATGGGTGCACCAAATCAATGCCTGTGAGAGAACTGTTTAATATTATTTAATATTTAAAAAACGATGAAAAAATGTTGATAAGTTGGAACCGGGAATTTTCAGCGCTGTTGAGTTGGGAACTTTGAATAGTTAAGTTGGGAATTTTTAATCCTATCCTACCAAATCAAATCCGGATAATTTTGATAATTCACAAAAAACTGATTATTTCTTATTAAAAAAAAGCGAATTTTGCTTTAGTATGTAATGAAATTTAATGCATATTTAAAACAATATTCCCCGATAAGTAACCCTTAAAATGTAAATTTTTCAATTTTTTTTTCTCAAAGCGATCCGGATAATTAGCAATCAGCTTAGTTTGATTTGGATGATTAAAGTTCTACTGCATAAATATTTACAAAAATTGCAAATTTTGTTTGTTTAAATATTAGGCAATTAATGTGCAGTATAACAGTTTGGGCCCTCTAAATCAAGGGGCTCCTGGTCGAGCCTGATGTGCCCTTATAGAAAATAGGGCCCTTCCCACAACGACTTACAATAAACACCCACCATCTTAACATCACCATCACTTGGTACCTTGAACTTACGGTACTATCTCCTACATTTACCAAAAAAAGATATTCAAAATCCCAATACAACCCACCAAAAAGCAACAATTTGTTGCCGAACCCTTTCGCACAAAAACCACCTGTGGATCCATTCACCCAACAATCCCCACGTGCGACCGAGTAACAATTTCAAGGTGATTTATCTCCAGACCGCGGTCCACACACATAAAAAAGGGCCCAAAGTCCCTAAAGTCAATATTGGACCAAGGAATCTTTCACGCCCCCCATTCTGCAAGCGATCCCCAGGGTCCCTTGAGCAAATAGAAGTCCTCCTCGATCGGGTCCAGTTGCAGGAGGTGCTAGAATCATCGAGGGACCTTCAGTTACTTTGCAGAGGTTATTAGGTTTGGGAGAGATCAGTTGTTTGTTGTGCGATCTTGCCAATGAGGGTTTTTACTCGGGAATCTGCCTAAATCCGGTTTGATCTGGATTATGGGATGTTAACCCCTATCTAGATGGGCTTATGAGATTTTTTTTTAAAAGTGGATTGAGATGCACTGCTTGTTTACAATGGTAGGAGTCAATGAAGGCGGATAAAGTGGGATGGATAAAGTTTACAACAGTGTATATTTTAAGAAATTGTGACAAATGGTGCGATAAGTGGTTGATATTGCATTTGTATGTTTCTTAAATACTCTTCATGAAATTATTAGTTGCTAGCTGTTACCCACGTTTTCACGCGGATTATTTTTATTTTACCCCATTGAATAGTTCTCCCCGTGTTTATTTCTTATCTTTTATTTTCCCGAAGGCAAAATAACCGGTCTTTTGTTCAGACATCTCCGAATGTTAGCTTTTTCGTTAGGTTTTCCGTTTAAGCATAATTGTCAGAAAGAGTTATTTCGACAAATCATCTTTTGATCGACAACAACCAATTGTTCAAAACAATAAATATATAATAATTTATTTTAAAGTACTTCATTTTTGTCAAGATCTTATGATTTAATAACAATGGAATCATATAACAATGTAGATACCATTATCTTAAAAAACTATTTTTTAATTTGTGTGTATATATATATATATATATATATATATATATATATATATATATATATATATATATATATATATTAAAAAACTATTCTTTTTCTAAGACAGTGGATAACTGGCGATGATTTTTACTTTTGGCAGTTAGAGTTTGAATTTTTGAAAATACTTTCTTATGGGCAATTTTTTCTTAAAATGTACCTCCATTCCAAATTTCGTTTTCATAGTTGTTGTAGTACGACATGTCTCGTTGCCCAATTATATTTTCATCACTTTAACATTAATTTTATTTATTTTTACACTAATTTTTGCCTACGTAGGATGCCTTCATAAATCACTTTCAATAAATGTCGACAATTACAACCAAGACTTACCGTTAATCGAACCCATATCCTAAGGCACCGCAGTTCAGCACATTATCTGTTGTACTACTAGAGCGACGTTAAGAAGTTATAAATAGAAATGTTAGAAAGATGTGCCAAAAGAATGGGAAGTAAGATAATTGAATTGTAATAACTCAGTTTCCATTGACGCAATCCACATCCAATAATGTGGAAAACCAGCCTCTGAAAAACTATTTTAAGTTTGTTAGGTCGCTTTGTTAAGATGGTTTGAACAGAAGCTGAAAATAGCAGAATTAAATCACATTACTTATTTTTGTGAAAGAATACGATTACTTAAAGTTAAGTACGTAGTCGCTCATTTGCGATGCAATTGCACTGAAAGAAAAACGAGTATTTTCATGTACTCATTTTTAAGTACCTTTTTTTACAGTATACTAAAATAATTTTTTAAATGAAAATGTAAAACACACACACTTTAAACAATCTTACAATGAAAACACATTTACAATTTCGATATTTTACTATACTCTCAGAGATCTATGACCAGCTTTAAAACATAACGCTTTTTAACAAAGTTGATCCTTAACGGTAGTATTTTCAAGCATATAATATAGACTATTCCGATCATGTTCTCCTCAAAACTTACATATCTTCCCGTTTGCTAAGGGCAAATACAATCCTTCTCCTATTATCCAAAGCACAAACCGCACAGCAACGGTATATTTGCAATTCATGACTGTTTAAATTGCGGATCTGTTGCTATGTCGCGTGCTCTGCAGATTAAACTTGAAAATATCAGCTATCTGTTCCGATGTGTAGATCCCCCCCCCCCCCCTTGTAAGGTGTTTACCTGTGAAATCTTCCCAAATCCGGACTGAGCTGGATTACGAATTGTAAGCTCGTCGATATTGACTTCAGAGTGTAGGGATTTTTTTCCCTACCATTTTTTAATAGACATTGTACTTACTCATCTTCTTGTCTATTATTAAGAGTCGATGATGATTGAAAGCGAATGATTGGAAGATATTGAGTGAGTTACAACGGGGGAGATGAAACAGTGAAGCTCATTAAGTGGGAGTTGTAATACTAAACACAATGAAGAGTAATTGTATTATAAATACATCGAACAGACTTTTAACATTTATTTAGATGAGAAAAATAATAATACTTTTTTTTTGTTATTTAATTTTTAACAAGGTATAGTAACTTTGAATTTCATTACTTAAAAATTTTAATGTTCATGTAAAACAAAATTGTTATAACAAAAAATTTTTGAAAATAAAATTAATTTTTAATATAAATGACACTTTTCGACTACCATTCTAAAACTGATATAAATGCTAGGTATCTCCATTTGGGGTAAAAATCTCAATCATATGACAAAATTAAAAATAAGTTTGCCAGGTTTGCCTTTTAAAAATCTACAGATCGGTTCCTGAAAACACATGATGTACTAAAAATAGATCATACCGATTTCGAAATTTTTTTTGTTGTTGTTGGACAGAGAAAAATCCACTTAGGCAAAAACTAAAAAAAATAATCAGTTATCCGGCTGTTATATATCCGGAAATATCGATTAACCGAAATTTATTGTAAACAACTTAGAAGATTTCAAAACGTTTTCATTGTCAAATAAAGATTTTACAACAATGACATTTCGTTCTTCCGGCATTTATTAGCATGCATAGTGATTGTTTTACAATATACAATGTTGACACAATATAGTTTTGTTTACCCGGAATTTATTAAACCGGATCTGAGACGTGTAAGAAATGTGAGCGGCAACTTGAATTACTTGGTGAATAATAGCAGGGACGAAGCCCCCCGCTACAAAAAAAATTAAAAAGGGAAAAAATAAATTAATCTGTAAAAAAAAAAATGCGCTAAAAAGTAAAAAATAATTTTTAATTTCGCGAACAAGTTAAAAAAATTGAATTATTTAGTATCAATTTTATACTTATTACACCTTTTTGAAGTTGGTGTCAATTTACAAAAAACATATCAAAATTTTGGCGCCAATTTAAAAAAAAAATTGTAATAAGTATAAAATTGATATTAAATAACTCAATTTTTTCAACTTGTTCGCGAAATTAAAATTATTTTATACTTTTAAGCGCATTTTTCTTAAAGTCTTTTTTTTAAAGGTTATTTTATAATTGACTCTAAGTATAGCGTATTTTATTTTAAATATCAATAATATACGATTACTTGATTTCTTTTTTCATTCATCATAAGATAAAATAATTCCAGTTGCCATAGCAATTTTGAAGAAATAATTTTAAGGCGTCAGAAAGTAAAAATAAGATTTTTCCTAAATCACAAACTTTCACTGGCTACAAAAAAATATTTAAGGTTTTAGTCGTGCCAGAGCTGTGAGAAAATAGTAGAAATAGTCTTCCACCATTCCCAAACTAAACAATTGATGCAAATCCCTTGCGATCCGACCAAAAGATATCTGCATACACATGACCTTCTAACTTCGCCAGCAAGCCCTCACAGATGTCCGAAATGCTAACAAGAACCTCAACTCTTTCATGTCGGCGGATCAAAGGCGGTTCCCACCCCGCTTTTGTGTCCACCTGTTACCACCCCAGCCTTCGCATGCAGGAGGAAGAGGAACTATTTCTTCTTATTAACCCTTAGCTTTTGCTTTAATAGTAATCCCCTCTTTTTCCGTTTTTAACGAGCTTTGGTGGTGGTGGTCATCACTTTGCAGAAAGGAATTAAGGCAGCGTGGGAAGGTTTCCGTTTATGTTGGTGGACATTGAAGCCAATTAGCTACTTTTGGAGATTCGGACACTTGGACAGCCATTGTAGTAGGATTGGCGGGATTTGGCACTGATTCTGAGAAAAGTTAGAGATTTTAGGGAAAGTTCTGGAAATTGGTAAGTGGGTGGGATTAGTTGTTCTGAGAATACTTTAAATGGAAGATGTTTACTGTGCAAAGTTAATCTATGAATCTTAAACTTGGTTGAAAAGGACACAATGTCGAAAATTGGGTTTTTTAGATGTAACCGCCAGATACTTTTTCACTAATGAGAGCTGTAGTGTACCAGGCTGTACCAGTAGCTGTAGGAATTTTAAATCCACGCCTGAAAAATGACTAACATGAGGACGTCTTTTAAATTGCCCATGTCCTAATTTAGTCCGTTTTACTATTTCGATCGATTATTGCCACACTTGTCTTTAACAAAGTAAAAAACCCAGAGGAATAGACACAAAAATGCAATTAAAAAACTTTTAAATTTTCATATCTAGGAAGCTTAATTTATTATTAGTTTTTAATTAATTATTCACGAGAAATTCAAGTGGTTGCTCCTATTTTTTCTCGCCTCGGATCTGGTAAATAAAATTATATTGTGCCAGGTAAATGAAATGTTGTATAATCTTTATTCAACAATAAAAATATTTTAAAATCGGAGAGATTGTTTAAAAAAAAAAGTCCGGTTAATCGATATTTCCGGATATATAGCAGCTGTATACCCAATTTTTTTTAAAAGTGCATTAAAGGATGTTTCTCTGTTTAACAAAAAAATAATTTTCGAAATCCGACAATTGAACAATTAAGTGAGAATTCTGGATTGTTAAATACCGGACAACCGGATGTTTGTTACAAAAAAGATGCAAAAGTTAAACACCCCCTATTCAACAAAAGAAAATATATTTTATTAACAATAGTTATTTATGGCGATTTTTCGCGATAACTGCATATAGCTACTTTTGCATCTAGGCTGCTAACATAATATTTCTTTAAAAAAAACATCACATCAAACGAACTGTCATATATAACACCACAAAATCCTCTGGCAACAAGAACCATGTCACAGAGCTTGTAAATCAAATCAATCGGTCTTTCTCCAAAGGATTATCATCGCGATTATGATATTAACATGCACCTACCTCCCTCCCCGCCCATTTCGATGCACAAGCCGACCTTGACTTCGAAAAACTTTGAAAAGTCCGTACCTGTGTTGAAACGAACGATGAAGTGTGCCTTGTAAAAAAAGAGGACTTCATAATCTTCGTAATCTCTTTTTTTTTTTTAGGGATTGCTCTAGTAGCATCCTAATGCGATTATTGGCGCGATTTATCATAAATCTATAAGGCGATTGGAGTACGGTAAGGTACCCGGATTGGCATTGTGTGGCGCCGAACTCAAAGGATGATAGCAGCAACAAGTTAAAGTGATATTGAAATGTTATTTGACTTAAAAACCTACACTTTTATTTACATTTGACATTGTTGACGTAAAACGTCTTTAAAATCAGCTACATACACTGATCTCTAACTGTAACTTCTACTAAGACATTTTGTTGACTTGAAGCAATTGTGGAAGCAGCCATACTGTACCCCACTTTCATCGCTACAGCAATACTTCGTATATTTTTAAAATAAGCCGACTTGTATTGTTATTAGGAGGTTTTCTTTCTATTTTTTTTAAACCCATTTTAAATGCAATCTGTTATTAAAATAGAAAGTCATTTGCGAGTCAAAGTTGAAATAGTTAAAAAGCAAGAGCAAAAACTATTTGTTTGGCAATACAAAGATTAATTCTATAAGAAGGAAATATAATATTTATATACATTTAATATTTCTACAATGCTATACTATTAAAAAACACCACTAAATCACTTTTAAAAAAATGTTGGGGCACAGTATGGCTGCTTTCACATTGGCATCAACGAGCCCATAGATGAAACAAGTTATTAGCTTTCCAAAAAGTTACAGTTAGAGTTCAGTGGCTACATACCGACGGCTAAAAGCAATAGTATAGATAAAATATGTATATTAAACACAATGTGAGTAAAATGGGGGAAGGATGAGGGATAAGATTATGCGTGACGGAGCATAGCATGGTGGAGGAGAGAAAAGCATTACAAACTACGGGATTAGTAATAGATGAACGCTGCCTACGAGGGAAAGGGTCTATGAAGTGAAGCATAACAGCTTGCGTATCTTACTTCTTCCGTTTAGTGATTCTGGCACACTGCTTTTACTTTTTTTTTTTTTCAATTAACGACCTTCTTAATCAAATTTAGTTGTCACAGATTTAATAGTTTGAGATACTGAATTCGAAGGCAAACACATAGCATATTTTTAATTTGTTAAACTGAAATAACAGTTCGTTGCACTACACGAAACATCGACAATTTTCCAAAAAACTAAAGTCACCAATAGCCCACTCTGCAGCTCAAGTGCGGCGTTAATTAATCAAAACAAAAAAAAATTCGCAATTTATCTATATTTTACGTGTGGTAAACAAAATAAAAAATTTACTTGGAACATATTTCCAGAATTTAAGTAAATAATATTATGGGTTTGTTTTAATCTATCTATATTTATAAAGAAATAGACATTGCCATACAATGCTTGTTTGTATCACATTTCATAAATCTTAAAAGCATAAAAAGTTGGCTTAGGATACTCACAATGCATAGAATACAGAAATATTTCTTTTATATACTTTACACATGCTGGACTTCCAAAACATATTTACTTCAGAGCAAAATCTAAATATTCTAATATAATGGAAATGTACAAGTTTTGTTTTAGATACTTAACACATGTAAGGAAAAATGTTATGCGAAGATAATTTTGCTCATTGTAACAATGTTTACATTTTAAGTATTGCCAAAACACTAATAAAATTTGATATTTCTAGATAAGGGCGTGATAGCGGGGTTGTCAATCGATTGAAAGTTGATTGATTAAGATTGATTGGACTTAAGAAACGCAGTACACTTTTACGGCTAATCAAGTTGGGCTTGGGGAGCCCCAGTTGCTCAGTTGGTAAGGCGTTCAGCTACTAATCAGAGGATTGGTGGTTCGAATCCGTGAAATGGACTTGACATAGAAAAGTAAAAAAGTAGTGATCTTGCGATCGGAGGGTTGCCAGCTTCGCTACAAAAATACTAGAAAGTCGTCCAGAATATCCAACAAATTATACTGGCGTGTATACGGGACTGGTGCACGATAAATCTGATCGGGGTCCAAAGTCCCGACGTCTATTGAAGGCGTTGGGTGCCAGTTCAGGTGTTTCCTCGTCATCTGACCATGGTTCTAAAATAACGAGGTGCATGTATGAATGTGTGTGTGAATGTGTATGTGTTCCCGGGTCTTTCCTTCGAGATTGACCCCGAACCGTCGCCAATAGCCCACTGTGCAGCTCTAGTGCGACGTTAATTAACAAAAACCAAACCAAGTTGGGCTTGGTTTGGTTTTGTTAAAATAACTTCACACAGTGCTGCACAGTGGGCTATTGGCGACGGTTCAGGCATATCTCGAAGGAAAGATACGACGTCTATTGAAGGAGTTGGGTGCTAGTTCAGGTGTTTCCTCGTCATCTGACCATGGTTCTAAAATAACGAGGTGTATGAATGTGCGTGTGTGTGAATGTGTTCCCGGGTCTTTCCTTCGAGATAGACCTCGAGCCGTCGCCAATAGCCCAATGTGAAGCTCTAGTGCGACGTTATTTAACCAAACCAAACCAAACCTCGAAGGAAAGACCCGGGAACGATGCCTCGTATTTTTGAACCATGGTCAGATGATGAGGAAACACCTGAACTGGCACCCAACGCCTTCAATAGACGTCTGGTCTTTGGACACCGATCAGATATCGTGCACCAGTCTCGTATACACGCCGATAATTTTTGTGAATGTTCTGGACGACTTTTTTAGTATTTTGTAGCCAAGCTGGCAACCCTCCGTTCACAAGATTACTACTTTTTTACTTTTCATAGTCAAGACCGTCGCACAGGATCGAACCACCAATCCTCGGATTAATAGCTAAACGCCTTAACCGCTCGGCCACGGGGGCCTCTACATTAGACTTAAGCAACACAGCACACTTTTACGACTAATCAAGTTGGACAGTTTAATTAACTAGAGCTGCACAATGGACTAAACCCTCCGAACCCTCTATAACCCTCCGATCGCTACAGCTTAACTTTCGCCTTTTCCACTTCGATTCATTCTCACATTCCTCTGATCGATAGTCAGATAACGTTCCTCAGGGCCATCGAGTCACTTTTGCTAGGGAAAACAGTACTCGGTGTTCCCAGATGGGCACCCTCCCTAATACTGAATAGCCTACTGTGCAGCTCTAGTGCGACGTTAATTAACCAAACCAAACCAAACCAAAACCCTAATACTGACCGCACCCAGTGATGCTTGATTTCAGTGATTTGACGAGTGCCGGAATGTTCATAATGGCCTGCAGTGGCCCAGTTGATAAAAACGTTCAGTTAGTAATCAGAGGACTGTTGGTTCGAATCCGTGGGATGAACTTGATAAAGAAAAGTAAAAAAAAGTAGTGATCTTGACGCCTTCGCTATAAAAATTCTAGAAACCCGTCCATAACATCCAACAAATTATGCTGGCGTGTTTACGGGACTAGTGCACGATACATCTGATCGGGATCCAATGTCCTGACGCCTATTGAGGTTGCTACGGGTGCCAGCTCAGGTGTTGTACTCGTCATCGGACCATTGTTAAAAATAAACGAGTTATCGTTCCCGGTTATTTCCTTCCAGATAGGTCCCGAACCGTCGCCAATATCCCACAGTGCGACGTTAATTAATCAAACAAACAACCATAATGGTATGGCCAATAGACCTTTGCTAAAGATGCCATCAATGCTGTTAAGGTTCGTATAATAAACGTTGCTCTAGGACTACACAGATAGCTTATCCAAACCGGTATAGACAATAGGCTATCTACAATCCCGGGAAGGAAAGACCCGGGAACACTACCTCGTAATTTTAAACTACAATCATCTATCTGCATTCCTTCGAAAGCCTGTAGAAATGCATCGCATTTTTCTTTAAAAACATCCCCCTCCTTCTCTTTAACAGAAACCAATAAAACCCACCCTCTGCATCAATGCATCAATAAAAAGGCCCACACACAGAAGAAGAAGAATGCCCAAAGTGAAACCGATCCCTTGGTCACAGAACGAGAGAGCCGTGTGTGGCGCGCAACCTCCATCCTGCAAAGCGTGAAACGAGTAGGGGGGTCCCTTTCATAAAGCCCATTGTAACCACTCTATTAACGCCACAAAGGACCCTCCATTTGCCAGGTTACAGTGATCTTTTTGGTCGATGCCGCCGTTGGGTAGCCCCCGTGATGAACCTTCATGAACGGCTGCGCTGCTTTATTGGGCCCATTTTAGAAAACGAACCCTCATGTGCCATGGACTTCTTTGATTTGGTTTGGTTAATGAACGTCGCACTAGAGCTGCACAGTGGGCTATTGGCGACGGTTCGGGGCCCATCTCGAAGGAGAAACCCGAGAACGATGCCTCATATTTTTGAACCATGGTCAGATGACGAGGACTTCTCTGGAGAAAATCAAAATGAGATTTGGTTTGATTTGGTTTGGTTTGATTTGGGGCTGCACAGTGGGTTATTGGCGACGGTTCAGGGAATACCACTAAGGAAAGACAAGGGAACGGTGCCTCGTATTTTTAACAAGGTCAGATGACAAGGCTTAGAGATGACCTGAGCTTAGAGATCAATTTGGATGATATATTGTTACTTCGCCCTCCGAGCACAAGTTGACTATGCAGCTCTAGTGCGACGTTAATTAACTAAACCAAACTAAACCGAGCACAAGTTCACTACATTTTTAAAAAAAATTCAAGTCTCTGGTATCAACCGTATTTGAACTATCACTACCCTCCTGGTTGCTGGCCACTAATCTCTAACTATAACTTCTGGATAGGTCAAGACATTTTGTTGACTTGAAGCCGATGTAGAAGCAGCCATGATGTGTCCCACTTTCTTTGCTACCGCAGTATTTTGTATATTTTTCATGTTAAAATAACCCGACATGTATGCTTTTTGCTGAGATTTTTTCTATTTCCTTTTGAAGCCCATTTTAAATGCAATCTACTATTAAAATAGAAAATAATTTGCAAGTCCAAGTCGAAGTGGGTAAAAAGCAAAAGCAAAAACTATTTATTAGGCAATATAAAAATTAATGTTATAAGAAGAAAAAATAATATTTATATACATTTAACATTTCTATAATGCTATGATATTAAAAAACACCACTAAATCACTTTAAAAAAATATTGGGCCACAATATGGCTGCTTCCACATTGGCTTCAACGCGCCCATAGAGAAAACAAGTTTTGAGCATTCCAGAAGTTACAGTTAAAGTTCAGTGGTTGCAGAACTAGGCAACAGTAGTTTAATGCTTTAAAAGTATTTAACGTTTTTTGAAACATTAAAAAAAAAAGTGTAGCTATCTGGTTCTTCCACTCACGTTTTCAATTGGTTCTTGGAAAATAAGTTCTAAGTTAGGAGTGGACTCGATTAATCTTCTAGTTTCGCCTATTATTATGAACGAATAATATTTTAATATTGAATTTATTTAAGTATTATTAGCAAACGAGCCATATCAGACGTCCTCTATAAGAATTATTTAACCCACAACATATTGAACATGCTTCCGCCCACTTTAAAAAGCTAATCTTTAGATTAATTTATCACGAGCCCTACAACATCTAATAATCCATTTATTTTAACACAATGGCATTTTTCCCAATGTTAAACCCACATTGTAAAAACAAAGTGCTTACAAATGAGTACCTAAACCTTCTCGTTTTTCTCTGAGTACAATTCCATCTGGTGGTACAACGGATAAAGAACTGCACTGCGGTGCCTTAGGATCTGGGTTCGATTCCCGGTAAGTCTTGGTAGTAATTATTAATATTTATTTAAAGTGATTTATAAAGGCAGCCTATGTTGGCTAAAATTTTCTCTTTTTATTAATTGTGCTTATTTTTGAGTTCAAGACTTTTTTCAAAACTGAAACTTATGTATTCGGAGCCATGATAAGCATCGAGTTCCTGGGTCTTTCTTCGATATAGGTCCCGAACCGTCGCCAATAGCCCACTGTGCAGCTGTAGTGCGACGTTAATTAATCAAATCAAATCATAAACATCGAATGTAATCAAAAATGAGTACATTTTACTAACTTTTGAGTACCTATTTTTAACAGTGCACCCGCTTCCAGTGTTCCTGGGTCTTTTCTTAGGGATATATCCCGAACGGCCGGCCATAATCGTAAACTCAACCTACCAACCAATCTCGAGGGATATGCTTAACTCTGGAAAGCTCGTTCTGCCAGACTCAGTGCGAGCCATTCAGGGTTAAATTAAGGTATAAAATATATTTAACAACTCACATTTTTATTTAAAGTATGAAATTTTAACACGAGAACGATAAAAATCAATTTATATTTCAATTTTCCAACACAGAGCGTCAAAACTCCTTTACGTCGAAACCTTCAAAACTCACAAACCAAATTTCAAGTGACATTTCCTATCAAATCACATCTTCTGCCGCCATAATGACTTTTTCCTCGATAACCATCGTCAACGACACCCCCCATACCCAAAAGATCGACGCGGATAAAGAAATTTCACAAGAAAAACCCACTCTTCCACGACCCCCACACCTTCGTATCCGGATTTCCGGATAACCGAACACTTAACCAAGCGTAACCGTAACTGGTCACCCGGACACCCCCCTGCAGATTGCAGTGAGGGGGAGGAAGTGTTTGTGGGTCTAAAGGGGTCTGCGTGTCCGTACGTCCGTACAACACAAGACCGCAGTGGTCTTTTCTTCTGTGGTGATAGGGATCCGGCTGCGTTGAAATTGTTCAAGAGATGATTGGTTTTTAAAAAGCGACTTGTGGGGTCGCGCTGTTTGGGTTCGGAGGGGGTTACTGGAATGGGGTGGTTATCGCTTTTTCGAAGGTTTCATTTCAAAATCGGGAATTTCGGATTCAGCATCAAGAAGTCGAGTGTGAATATTATATTAGGGTTTAATTAGTTCTTGTATTTTTTGTTTAAATGATGAAACTATTATGTTTTGTTAAGTATTTAAATATTGAATTTTTTTTTTTTGTAGGAAAAGTGAAAAACATATTAAAATTAATTAGTACATTTCTAAAATTGATCCCATAACAGACGAAAATGATTCCTGTAGTTAAAATAACGTCAATGGGGGAGTTTTACGCCGAGAAGAAGAAGACCGCTGTTCCAACCAAACATGGAGACAAATACGTGAATCCGAAGTAGTTCCGTAGGATTAGCATGGAACTTTAGTTCCTGTACTATAATTTGAATTTTTTTTTCATTAAATAATATCTAAATATAGAAATATTTACTTCATACACTGAGATAGATTGTACTCATTTGTTTCTGAAGCACTTTTTGTGTTGAAATAAAAGTATTTTTCCGTATTTCGTCGTAATTCTAATTATAAGCAACTATAATATAACAGGCAATATAAGTGTTTCTGTATTTAGATTTATTCATATATAGAATAAAAATATTACTAATTCGGCAAAAAACAATATTATAAACAAACTTTCCCATAATTGCAAGTGTAGCGACTAAACAAACGAAAGCAGAGTTGTTTGCTATATGGAAGAAATCGAAACTACTAGTAAGTTTCCCACTTGCTTCGTCATGTGAAACTCACGCATTACAATTCTTATTTCTGAAAAATTCTATTCTCCCCCTCCCCCCTCCCCCGCGTCATTTTCCCGCCCTTGTAATATAACCATTCCCTATTGGGTCACGAGGAACATACCTTCTCTTTCCTGGTGACTCGTTATTTTACGAATCTTTTGAAGCTGAAATAATAAAGAAGACACTTCAAACCCATGCCCTTCCCCCCTCCCTCTAAAAAAAAAAGACAAGATCATATATTCCAAATTCCCCATTAAAAATACCCTCTAGAAATCTTCGTTATGCAGCGGTTCCAGGCACTGAATACAAATTTTTAGTATCCCAATCACGATTCGAACATTCTTGTCTTTATTGGCAACAAGGTCTCACATTTCACGGACGAAGCGTAACTCAAACCCCCACAGGCCCCGCCCCTTTTTATGAAAAAGAAGATTCTTTTTTTTAAGGGATGCAAGGGACTCGAACCAAACTTCAAAAGGAAAATCAGCCATAAAAACACCTCTGTTAATCCAGCATGGCAGAAAGGGAACCATAAATTCCATCCAGGGTCCCCCTCGTGTTAATATTTATTTCGCGACCCACCATTCTCCCAAAGTTTTTAATGTTCTTCTCACAGCAATGAATTTATTAGAACATCATTCTGGGATCCGTTCTTCTTCTTTTTTGTTGCTTTTCTTCTTTGTTTTCATCAAGTTGATCGTGACCATAACCACCACACCCTGTTGGATGGTGGCGGCAAAAAAAAAAGAAGCAAAATGGAGTAGGAAGGTGAAAAATGGTTAATCTATTAAAAAGAGAAATGGGATGGTTCGAATTTCTCTGCTCCTAATGAGCTTTGGGAAACCGATCTCTCTATCTTTTTTGTGTTGTTGTTGATCTGCTTAAACATGATTAGACTTTGGCCTGGGCGGGGGAACTAGATGAAGACGTTGGCGGCTTCTGTGATACACACAATCGGGATTTTTGTCGCTTGGCGATTGAGTAATCGCGCCAGTGATTGCAGAAAATAGCTGATTAATTATTTTTTTCTGTGAGATTTGGTGATTATAAGGGCTCGTGTATGCGTACCCCTGATAGTAACTCGTTGTTTTTTTATTTAAAAAAAAAAACATCTTTGAAATATAAAATTAAATATATACGCGTTTATCACACTGAACTCTAACTGTAAGTTCTGGAAAGCTCGAAACTTGTTTCTTCTATGGACGTTTTGAAGCCAGGAAGCAGCCATACTGTGTCCAAACATTTTTTTTTTAAAGTGATTTATTGGTGTTTTTTATACCACAGCATTGTAGAAATATTAAATGTATAAAAATATTATCTTTTCTTCTTATAGAATTAATTTTTATATTTCCAAACAAATAGTTTTTGCTTTTGCTTTTTAACTACTTCGATTTGCAAATGACTTTCTATTTTAATGGCAGATTGCATTTCAAATGGGTTTCAAAAGAAAATACAAAAAAACTCAGCCAGAAGCAATACATGTCGGTTTATTTTAACATGAAAAATATACGAAATATTGCCGTAGCGATGGAAGTGAAGTACAGCATGGCTGCTTCCACATTGGCTTCAAGTCAACAAAATGTCTTGCCCAATCCAGAAGTTACAGTTAGAGATCAGTGGCTTATTCGAATGAAGCGATATTGAGTTTACAACTGGCTAAAGAATAGCAGGGTAGTTAAGCTTCAACATTAGAAAGGCGGAGGAGAAAGATGAAGGTTTATTTCACCAAGCGATCCCCGGAGGTTTAGTGAGAATATAAAAAATAGTCTCTGGTGTAAACGTTCGATGTGGGATTTTTAAGTTAACTTCTCATCGAACAGTAAATAATTTTACCGTGTATACCGGCCTTAACCATTGATCACTGATCTGTAACTTCTGGATTAGGCAAGACATTTTGCTGACTTGAAGCCAATTGTAAGGGTAACAACTGTACCCCACTTTCATCGTTACCGCAATATTTTGTTTATTTTTCTTGATAAAATAAGCCGACCTGTATTGCTTTTGGCTAAAAAGCAATAGCAAAAAATATTTGTTTCGCAATATAAAATGTAATTATATAAGAAGAAAATATCATTTTTATATACATCTAATATTTCTACAATGCTATGGTATTAGAAAACATCACAAAATAATTTTTTTTTAAAATTTTGGTGTACAGTGTAGCTGCGATCAAATCGATATAGGCGATACTTAATAAGTGATGGTCCCTAACAAGAATTCGCTATCCCGTTCCTTATCAGGTGTGCCATGTTAAACCATGGTCTTATCTCCATGGTTTAAAATGGCACACAAAGAAACTTTTTTAAATATTGAAAATAATAGCGTTCCATGCAAAACAAAAATACTTGAAACATACCTGAAATATTTTTACAAATATTTGTATGAATAAAAAGTACTAAACCTTCAAAAATAAAAAATGGCAAACATATTTTTTTTAATTAAAACTGGAATTTGAAAAAAAATTAATTAACCTATTCCCATAAATTAAGTGTCACTCTTTTAGAACTACGTAAAATTCTATCTTTATGATGAAAACTAAAAAAAATTAGAATTTTTTTTTTATTAATAATATTATTTTATGCTAGTATATATTTAAGCAAAAATATTTTATTTTTTATTTATATCTAACTTTTCTTAACCATCTAAACCATTCTTAACCATAAAACACTATTATGCACGTTTTTCATTATAATTAATATTGTAGAATTCAAAACTAGGAGTAACCTGTTATGAATGTGTTCACTATACGAACTGAAATGCTTGTTTTCGCAATTTTCTCTTGACAGGAGAGGTGGCGCCCTCTACTGAAAGACTCTGTAACTAATTCTTCATCCACGAGCGGGCTCAAAACAAAAATTATTTTACTTATCAATGTAAATAAAAAGTATATTAATTTTTTTATCACAAACACCAACTTTCATGGTTTGAATTTAATACCTCTGAAATGCCAAATCCTATAAAACTAGACTGAATGGTGAGTACTTCTAAAAATATATTTTATTAATATATAAAGGAATTTTTTTTAAAAATAATTTTCAAAAATATGTATAAATTTTTTTTCTTTGTAGTAGGCTTATCACGTGAACCATTCTAAACTGGCACATTGGATTAAATTTGCCAAATTGGTACATTGTGGAAGCTTGATATATTGTTTGAGTACAAGCTTGCCACTGTTTCCCATCCACAAACGGTCCACTGTGCATCATATTGTGAAATATAAAAAATACATTTTACTTGTGTGTGACTTATAACAGCATTGCAAACTAGTCTGATTTCGTGATCATGCATTTTTTAAAGTTTTTATGTTCGTTTGATGTATATAAATATTTAATTTTTAGACTGTAATTTACATTGTTCTCTTTGCTTTAGCATAAATAATGGTTAATTTATACAATGGACGACTTATGCAATACATACCCGGTCAACGATTTATTAACGTACGGTTTAATTAATAATTTTTCCAATTTTTTTCCTATTTTCCAAATTCTGTATTTTAATTTTCTGTGTTGCGTTATTCATATTGAAAATAAAGGGAAGATGCATTTAACATCTCGTAATAAATGAGAGTCCGCGACGTCATGCGTAAAAGATTGTTCATTTTTCCTTCTGCCTGCAAAGTTTTCTAATAATGTCTATCATCACTACACTATAATCCACTAAAATGAAGTTTCGCCTGAAACCCTTCAGGCCATGATCTAACACAGCCACACCCTTTATATTTACCAAACGGTTGAGTACTTAAATTTTTAATGGCTAAGTTCAACTACCAAACGAATTATAAACAGGCAACTTAGAATGGTCATCGAAATATATCGATGCGTTAGTTCACAGGTGAAGTGAATGTTCGTGAATGTGAGGTTAAGATCTTATTTATATCTTTAAATTGTAATTTATATACTACTCAAATGTGGTAGGTGAAAAACAATTATTTTAATTGATAGAAACGGGTACCCTTTCCAATTCATTTACAATACGCTACAAAATTTCAAATGACTCTTCTGGAACATTCGCGAATTGTCTCTTAAACTCTAAAACTCTATGTACTATGGCTTCGTATCGGTTTATTTATTTAATTATTTAATTATTAATTTATTTTATTTATTTAATTAGTCAGTTAGTTACATAGTTAGACAGTCAGTGAGTGAGTGAGTCAGTCAGTCAGTCTCAGTAACCCCAGGGGTACGCGTACCACAGGTTGGGACCTGCGTTTAGTTATAAACTTTATCATTATTTTATAAATTCTACTTTAATTAGTTTTACCCTTTATAGTTAGTTTTACCCTTTATAGTTAGTTTTACCCTTTATAGTTAGTTTTACCCTTTATAGTTAGTTTTACCCTTTATAGTTAGTTTTACCATTTATAGTTAGTTTTACCCTATATAATTTTTTTTTATAAATTTTACTTTAGTTAGTTTTACCCTTTATAATTATTTTATAAATTTTACTTTTGTTAGTTTTACCCTTTATAGTTAGTTTTACTTCATAGTTACTTTAGTTAGTTTACCCTTTATAGTTAGTTTTACCATTTATAGTTAGTTTTACCCTATATAATTTTTTTTTATAAATTTTACTTTAGTTAGTTTTACCCTTTATAATTATTTTATAAATTTTACTTTTGTTAGTTTTACCCTTTATAGTTAGTTTTACTTCATAGTTACTTTAGTAAGGTTACCCTTTATAGTTAGTTTTGCCCTTTATAGCTAGTTTTACCCTTTATAATTTTTTTATAAATTCCTAGGTAAAAAGTAAATTCGTTAAATGAAAAAATCGGGTAGCACTGTCCTCACTGTACCATATGGTATGGTACGTGAATACTTTGCGCGCACACCTGCTCGGCCTACTCCTTTCTGCTTCTTCAGGAATCTCTCAATCCCTCCACCCTTATCATAAGTTTAGACTTCTTGGTATAATTTTTTTCGTCTTAAACTGCTATCTCAGACTGTTTAAGTATCCTATGGAGCAATTGAACTTGGTTTAAATACACGTGGTTTTACTTCTAAGCCGACGATATGTCACAATTTAACTTCAGAGTGATATTTTGGCGTCACAGTGAAATCTTTTACAAATCATCACTTTCCCATCATACAATTTTCACAGAAATGGTTTTATCTGCCAACTAGTCACACGGAATTGTAGCACACCGTTCATTTCAATTAAGCACGCACTCGCCACTTCCCGTTTATTAGAACAAAATTTACAGTGGTTCAACAGGCCAGCGTATGTTTAATATATGACTAATCCTCTTGTTTCATCATCCCGGTACAAAAGTCAGTAAATGGAGTAGATTAATAGCCAACCTGGCCGGCGCGGTCTACCGTCTTCTTTCTGTAGGTCATTTATCTCCATAAGCGGATTTCCCCTTGAGTTCTGGGGCTTTAAAATATCAACATTTTTTGCGTTGTTCAAGTTTCTGCCAGTAACTATTGTACCCGGACCGATTTTAATAATATTTTCGCGTCAAAAAGTTTTCTTTCGCTGATATTTAGCCACAGACCTCAATAACTGTCACTGAATATTAGTCCGAACCGCTGCTTTATAAATGACGAGAACACAGACCAGACCCTTCCCACGTATTTATTCCCCTCGCGTCCTCCAATCAGTTGCGCCGCCGTAACTCACGCGATCTCTGCTGACCCCAACACCGTAACTTCTGACCGCTAATGAGGCGCTTTTGTTTCTATCCCGCTCAAGGGATACACACACCTTCTTCATCGACACTCTGCATGACATCTATATCAAGCAACTCTTAACATTGGCCGTGGTTAACACCCTTGTGGGACAGGGTTGCTAGGTTGTGGCATTCAGCTGATATTTGGCGAGAGTTGGTTGAGTTAACGTTTTCACTAGAACAGTGGTTCTTAACCTTTTTTTCTATATTAATCTTTTTTGTCTTTTTTCTCATCACCTACCCCTTGAATAAACTTTTCATTTAGGGGTACCTCCTTCTCACATAACCCTAGTTCAGGTGTTTCCTCGTCATCTGACCATGGTTCTAAAATAACGAGGTGCATGTAGCATGTATGAATGTGTGTGTGAATGTGTATGTGTTCCCGGGTCTTTCCTTCGAGATTGACCCCGAATCGTCGTCAATAGCCCACTGTGCAGCTCTAGTGCGACGTTAATTAACAAACCAACAAACCAACCTCACATAACCCTTCCCACCTATCGTTCGTTTTTGTGGTTTGGTTACGTTAAAGAACGTCGCACTAGAGCTGCACAGTGGGCTATTGGCGTCGGTTCGGGACCTATCTCGGAGGAAAGGCCCGGGAACGATGCCTCGTATTTTTGAACCATTGTCAGATGAAGAGGACAACACCTGAGCTGGCACCCAACGCCTTCAATAGACGTCGGGACTTTGGACCCCGATCAGATTTATCGTGCACCAGTCCCATATAAACGCCGTTAATTTTTTCTGGATGTTCTGGACGACATTCTAGTATTTTGGTAGCGAAGTTAGCAACCCTCCGATCGCAATATCACTACTTTTTACTATTCTTTAGTCTAGTCCATCGCAAGGTTTGAACCGGGGACCCTTGGATTCCCAACTGACGCCTAATCCACTGGGCCACGAGGCCTCCTCAGGACTTTGGACCCCGATCAGATTTATCGTGCACCAGTCCCGTATACACGCCGTTAATTTTTGCGGATGTTCTGGACGACTTTTCTAGTAGTTTATAGCGAAGCTGGCAACCCTCAGATCACAAGATCATTATTTTTTTTTTTTTACTTTTCTTTGTCAAGTCCATCGCATAGGATCGAACCAGGAATCTTAGTATTTCCAGCTGACGCCTTTAACCGCTCAGCCACGGAGGCCTCTACCATATGTTGAGAACCGCTGTACCTGCACTAGAACTACAGAATGAAATTCTGACAAAGGTCCAGGATCTATCCCAAAGGTAAGATTCGGGAATACTACCTCGTAATTTTTAAAAATGACAAGGACTTATTTGTACTGGCATCCCCCTGTCCAAACTTCCACACCACAACCATCGTGAAAGGGTTAGCACCGCCCAGGTTTAATATGCACCATACACGACGCATGTTTTGGCGGAAGGCGAGAATCAAACCCACAACACTCAAATTATGATCTCTATACTATTCCAATCAGAACTGGTAATTTCCCTATAGAGGTGCGGAACACTGAAGAACTTTCACATGCCCTCGCCTTTTTCATCTGTAGACGCTGTACTCGACGCTCGTCAAGGATTCCGACATTGGATTGATTGGATTCCGTATCTCGTAACGAAATCAACCAATCAAGTGACACGGACGTCGATATATGAAAAAGACGGATGAAAAAATTGAGAACATATGCCATGCGTTAATGCAAGGGGGTATTAAATTTAATTGGCTATAAGTAATTGTTACTCCTCAGATCTGTTCATAATTTAAGTTAAAAGACCCTTTGTTTCCAACCTACTACATTTTTTTAAAATGCTGCTTTTGAAAGTATTGTAGAAATTTCAACAAAAATACAAATCAGTCTTTGTGTCGCAATATACGAGCTAAAAGAGAGAGAGAAAAAAATAAACGTGACATAAATTTCTTTCAAGGAGTGAAAATGGGAAAAGACAATGGTTTGAAATTGCACCGCTCATGGTGTTTTGTCTCTATGGGGTTTTGTTTTTCCAGTTTTATGCCTCTTAAATGCGTACATCTTAACATAATGCTTCTCTTTGTCTTCACTATCGCCATGGCGGCATTGTGGTTCTTAAAAATATTATGACTAAGTCTCGCGAAGAGTTCCACAGTCTAAGGTTATCGTCTGCCTTTACAGCTCCTCGTACCCGGCATTTCGCAATGAACTGATAACTATTAGTGGTTAAACATTAAACTTTATAATTATTAATTCACAATTCTCTCTGTTTTCGTGTAAGCCACTTTGAGAAGACTTCCATAGTATAACGTTGTCAAAGTCTTTTGGTAATCGCGCTAGTTCAAAATTTGAACCTTTAGATTTTTTTCAATATAAAATAACTAAAACTCAGTTTAATTATTATAAATAATAAGTCGGAAATTATTTTGCTTCAATATTATATTATCATCTGGATTCAATCAACATGAAAATCTCCAAGTGACCATTGAAAGGTCCTTAAAATTGAAATGGTTGATTTAATCACGCAACCAGGGCGTGATTTAGAAAGTTCAGTGATATAGACCCAACGTCATTGATGAGACCCTCTCGTAAAAATATTATAAAAAAAATGAAAACCTTCGCATATTAAGTTTATTATTCACTTAAAAAACAATGAAATTATATAAAATTTTGGAAAAATTACTATGGGAGTTTTTTTTACCACACCAGCAATACGCAGGCAATGTTACTAAATTAAAACTTTTTCTCGTAATCCGGTCCGGAATTGCTACTGTAACATTGCGCAATCACCTACTCCGGTTTCGCCGGTGTGTGAAAAAACAGCCTAAATGTTGTTAAAAATTCAATTGTTATAAAAGATTTGTCAACGTCAACTTTTGTACAATTCGATAAGACTTGGGACCTCTAAACCCAGGTGCCCCTACACCCGGGCCTAAAGGCCTTGCTAAAGTGCCTAATGGTAAACCAGAGCCTGGATGTAACGACAACAGAGAAGTTGTATAAAATCGCGTAAATTGTATAAAATAGAGTAAGTTGTATAAAATCGTATAAATTGTATAAAACAAAGAAAGTTATATAAAATCGTGTAAATTGTATTAAATAGAGTAAGTTGTATAAGATCGTGCAAATTGTATAAAATAAAGTATTTTGTATAAAGTCTTATAAAATAGAGTAAGTTGTATAAAATTTCGTAAATGGTATAAAATAGAGTAAGCTGCATAAAATTGTGTAAATTGTATAAAATAGAGTAAATTGTATAAACTCGCGTAAATTGTATAAAATAGAGTACATTGTATGAAATTGTGTAAATTGTATAAAATAGAGTAAGTTGTATAAGATTGTGTAAATTGTATAAAATAAAGTACGTTGTATAAAATCGTATAAATTGTATAAAATAGAGTAAGTTGTATAAAATCGCGTAAATGGTATAAAATAGAGTAAGCTGCATAGAATAAAGTAAGTTTTATGAAATCGTGTAAATTGTATAAAATAGAGTAAGCTGCATAAAATTGTGTAAATTGTATAAAATAGAGTATGTTGTATGAAATCGTGTAAATTGTATAAAATAGAAAATTGTGTAAATTACATTTCAGTATATTTTAAGAGAATTATAGTTTGTAAAGATTACAAAAGTATGTGGGTTTTCTACTCCCCATAAATAGTTAATTTCCTCTTAAAATACGTAATTGTTACTCCTTAGTCTGTACATAATTTAAGTTAAGTCTGTACATATGCAAATCAGTCTTCAAAAAAATTTCGATTAATTTTAGTAGAGGATTCGTGCCCGTCGTTGTTCGAGGATTTCGAATTCGATCATCGTCATCCTACCAAACACTCGTCATGTACAGGGGGCTGGTGTAAGTTAAATATATCGTATGCCAAATGTCCTAATTCCATCCGTGTGTAGAATTTTGGAGAGTCAGACGTACCAGCTGAAGTATTTTCCTCTGCTTTATACCTTGGATCAGAATTTCAAGGTGTTGTTCTCTAGTCTTTAAATTGGGATAGATTCTAAACCGTCACCAATCACACATTATGTGGCTCTTATATGACGTCAAATCAATCCACCAAAAACATAATTGCTAAAATTTAATCACTTTTCCGCTTATTTATTTAATAAAACTTTAGGAAGCGTATACGTATAGAGTGTTCGCATACGCATTTCCCTTTACAATGCTATTCTTAGTCACATTAACCTTGGAAGAAGCTCCCATGCCTCAAAGACATTCAAACAACCGGGAGGGATTGGTAACATGAGGCCCGACACTCCGCAGGGTTCTGTATTCGACCCTGAGCCTCCATCAATTACAAGCAAGAACTGCGCCAAGAACACCGTTACCTACTAAGAAAACTGCCTCGTCTCCCCATGAACACCGTTCCAGAAGTTGAGAAAGCTCCTTGTTAAAAGGACCCGAAAAAAAGGTCAAAGTCTTTCACCTGCATATCTCCCTCTAACATAAATTTCGTGAGAACCCATCCCGGGCATGTCAACTTCTTAGGTTTCAAGTTATCGCCAAGGGGAAAATATCGCCAAAGTGAAATAAAGCCTGCATTTTATTAAAGAATTAAAGAGAAACTTTTTATTTTTAAATACTAATTAAAAAGGTTTTTGTGGTTTAAAATAAATTAAAAGTTAAATAGATAGATTGTGTTTATCGAGGCGGTCGCTGGGTGTAAAGCGTGTAACTTCAGGCTAAATTGTTGGATAGGGTGAAGATTTAATTTATAAATAATTATCCATGAGGAACAAATGCAGAGTAAAATTTTAATTTAACGACGTAAGCTACAATATCTTACCTGGATAATACAATTTGATTCACTCGAATATCACAAAACTTCTTGAAATACGTTCTTACCTATGAATTAATTGAATTGTCTTTAAAACTTTCCAGGTAAGTTTGTGTACAGGTATAAGATGTGCAGGTAAGTATATAATGTCATTAAAACATACCTAAACATCGCATCGGCCATTTCTTCTGGGCGATGTCGTGCGTCGGCACTTGAGTCAGACTGTGCGACAAATATAATTATCGCACCAGCCCATTTATTTCGACGTTGTCTTTCGGCACTTGTGTCGGGCCAATGCGACATATTTGAACGTCGCACCGGCTCATTTCTTCTGTCATCGTCGTCCGGTCAGTCGGGCGGTGCGACATGTCTACAAATCGCACCGACCCATTTCTTCTGCGAACGTCTGTTGTCGACCATTGAATCGGGCCAGTGCGACATGTCTGCATATTTCAGTGGCCCATAACTTCTGCCGACGTCGTACGTCGACACTTGAGTCGGACGGTGAGACATGTCTGCACTTCACTCCGGCCCATTTCTTCTGCCGACGACTTGTGTCTGCCCATGAGTCAGACTGTGCAACATGTCTAAATATCATACAGGTCCATTTCTTCTGTAGACGTTGTGCGTCACCATTGAGTTAGGCCGGTGTGACATACATACACATCGCACCGGCTCATCACCTTTGCCGATGTCGTCCGTCGGCAGTCGAGTCGGGTCGGTACGATCACCGGCCCATTTTTTCTGCCGACGTCTTATATCAGCCATTGAGTCAGGCCGGTGCAACATACATGGCACCTCCTACTTCTTTTGTCGACGTCGTCCGTCGGCACTTGTGTCGAGCTGGTGCGACATATCTGCACATCGCACCGCCAATATCTTCTGCTGAAGTCTTAGGTCCACCCTTGAGTCAGGCCGGTGCAATATGTCTAAATATCGCACCGGTCCATCTCTTCTCTCGACGTTGTCTGTAGGTACTTGTGTCGGGCCGATGCGACATGTTTGTACATCGCACTGGCTCATTTCTTTTGTCGACGTCGTCCGTCTACACTTGAGTGAGGTCGGTGCGACATATTTACACATCGTACCGGCACATTTCTTCTCACGACGTCGTGTCGGCCCTTGAGGCGGGCAGGTACGACATACTAGCATGTCGCACGAGCCCATTTCTTCTGCAGACGTCGTACGTCGGCTCTTGAGTCTGGCCAGTGCGTCATGCCTATATATCCCATAGCCTATTTTTTTTCTAGCTACATCTTGCGTCGGCTCAGTTAATCTGGCGGTGTCATTTAATACCTATAATAAATTAAGATAATATAAATATACTTTTAAATAAATAGTGAAATAATCGAATCTGAATAAATACTAATGAAGTTTCATAGTTATTAAATAATATATGTCAAAAGTGTAAGATGTATATCCATATTTGAATTTTGAATATAATATTTGATTCCGAACGCAACTGACGAAGGAAGCTTTTCGAAATATAGATGTTGTTTGTTTAGAACACATCCAGGGCCCGATTAAGACATTGAAGCAAGGGAACCCCGCCTTTAAATGAGGACCCCATTACTCTCAAATAGACCCGGAAACGTCAAATCAAACTTTTGCATGCACTAAAATCCTTTCCCCTGAATAACATTAAAATGAAACATACTATAAATAATATAACAAAATATATTAATAAGTAATGAATATTCCTATACTATTTTGAATGTATTTTAATATCCGAACAAATTTAAGACAAGTGGTAAATTTTTTTTACTAAAGTTTATAATACAAATTTTTTAAGGTAATTTTAGTAGCTAACTCTGTTAGGGGTGTTAAATATTTATATAAAATGTTTTATTTGGGGGCCTCTCAAAAAAGTAAAGTAATAATTTAATTATTTAATAATTTGGATGGGATTTAATGTGCATTTCTAGCCAAAGTAACTACTTCTAAATGTGGTACTTTTAAGTTTTTAAGGTTGCCATGTTTTTCGATTAGCGAAAGACTGCTTTCATCACCATTTCACTGAATAGCGTACGCAAGGGGGAGGGGGTTGAGGAGGCTCAGAATCCCTCCATTGGTCTGTAAAGAAAATTTATTTCCATATATACATAATAATATTTTTTTAATAAGAAAATTACGAAAATACTTCTGTGCTAAATTTGTTTCCGTATTATTAGGTTTCAATCTTTATATATAATTCTCTTACGCGGTGATTGAAAAACGCTGTTTTTCACTACGCGGAATGGCAACAGTTATATTGTTTTCAAAATTCTATTGCGCTCGCATTTTTATTTTGCCATTATGTGTTGAAGTTACTTTTACGGGTTAAATAAAACCTACTAACAAAACGAAAGAAAAGAAGAACGATAATATTAATCGTTGTTTAATTTAAGAATTTACCTGGCGTGATCGTATAGTTTAGAACAGACAAAAAACACAAGACTAAAAATTGTGACCAAAAGAAAACAAATTTATTAAAACACTAAAATTAAAAAGGGAACGGAACACTAAAAAAACCTTACAAAAAGCCAAACAAGTTAAAACTAAATAAATTAAAAGGGGGAGGGTAAACTAAAATTAAAAATTACTACCTTCAGCTGATTTCGTCGAGAGAGATGTGGCAGGAGATCAAGGCGAATACAATACGAGTGCCCCCAAAAAAAAGAAAACATGGCCAAGCCGCTACGGCCATACTAAAAGTGTCCAAGATTGGGAGGTGGACGAAAAGGGGTGTGGTACTTGGCACATCCTTCGACGGAGTGTCAACTCCGATGTCAGCTTCAGAGGTGGTCGGTCAAAAGGGCGTCAGCCAGTGGTGGTCGTCTAGCAGAGAAATCCAGTTCAGAGGTGGTTGGTGGATGGGACCTTCTCTGGGCGAGGATCACGGGCTTGACGGGTGATGGGGGAGGCGTCCAGGGCTGACATCAGAGGCAACGGCAGAGGACGGGAACATCCCTCTGGGTGCTACGTCGATGGGTGGCTGGGGTTATTGCAGTTAACCCGGCAACATCTACTGGAATGGGTGACTCTCGAGAATCGTTGAGGTTGGTGGCGGCGGTTAAATAATTCTTCTAACCCCGCATCAGCATCGGCGGCTATTGCACGAGATTAACCCATCGGGTTTTGAAAAAGGACACACGGTCCGCGTTTATAAGACGGGAGCTATACTCCTGTACGTCTTGTGGCTTCGAAAGATGCGTTAAAAAGTTCGTCAAAAGGTGCGCTTTCCAATGAATCGCCAAAACCTCCTTGCCAGATCCCTCAAAACTAGCACATCAATTTTCCTCTCAGCCAATCAGAGAATTTAAAATTACAACTTCGGTTACAGTTAAACACAATTCCAGACCAGTACGTAAAACGGTCTCAAAAACACGAAGTCAAACTGACATACCAGACCCCAGATGTGTAACATGATACAGGAGGAGAGGCCGATGTGGGGACCCAAAAGGGTGGAAAAGACTTCAGACAGGGGTTATCACCCCATTTACAACTAAAAAGCTCTTAGGGGGGTTATGAAAAAGGGGGAAATTTACGTTTGGGCTTAAATGGAATCAAAAGTGCAGGTTCCCAAGTACAAGTTTGACAATTAAATAGGATACATCAATATTACATAAATTAATTAATACAATTAGGGGAGTCTGAAATTAAATTAAATAAAAGAGGAATTAAAAATTAACCAATTATGGTTTTAACCATAACATTCCCTACGCGTACCTCTTAAAAAAAGTTAAGAATTAACTTTTTTTTCACAAGAATAAAAACACAGATCTAGTCAAAAAGTAAACAGCAGCAGACTCTCCCACCAAAAATTATCGTCCCCTACATGGGGTGTTCACAAATATGGCAAAACTTTAAAAACTAACACAATAAGGTCACACAATGCATAACAAAGACAAATGGGATTTAACCGGACGAGAAAATCTAAAAGTTAAACTCAAACATCTTAAAATTAGAGGCCCTACAGTAACTAAAATAAATTAACAATTAATTAAATCAGAAATACAACATTAAATTCAACCTATTGCTTAGTTAGAGTCCTTGAGGCAATTTAGGTTTTAAGCAAAATAATTACAAGCAAATCAATCTTATCAAACAATGCTATTACAGATAGTCAACAATGATCTTAAAACTAGAAAATTATTAAATAGTTAAAAGCTTAAATCAACCGAGAATTAACAGTTTAAGTCTGAGGATGGCAACCCTAAACAAATTTTAAAACAACAATTAAAATCAGAACTCACTCCAAGAAGAAAAGTAATTGACCACACTTCAAATGTAAACAATCAGTTTAGAAAAACCCATATCAATAAAGATGACAGCAAAACAACCAGCTCAAAGGGTTGTACAGGTAAGAAAATACCTTGTTAAAATTAAAAACCTAAATAAAGGCATTCAAACACAAACAGGAAAGTTCAAGCGAGCAAAGAAGAAGGGGAAATTTAAATGTGCGCTAAAACAAACAAACAACCAACCAAAAAAAAAAACATGTGACCCAAGACCAGCTTAAAATCACACGGTAAACGCAAGTTGGAAGGGGGAAAGTTACTCGCAGAAACAGACCTAGCTGCTATTGAATACAATAAGTGAAAAGAACACAGCAAAAATCTAAATACAAGTAAATTGGGCAAGCCAGAGAGGGTTTCAGGCACGAAGACAACTTAAGATCATTTGTGAAGTGACCACAAGTTTAAAAAGTGGGGAACGATGGCAGTACAAGATACACAGAAATACAATGACACGATAAAAACACCTAATAGGTAGTACTTCTCTTCTTTCTAAGAGACCTCTCTGGGGCGTACGCTACACTATTTTCTCTACTACACAGAAATACAATTTTAATGTACCAACAACTATTTTACCCAAAATTAATATCAAGGTGTCCCAAAAACAAAGCCAGCAAGTGGTCAAACGTTCAAAAGAACAATAGAAAATGAATGTCCCAGGTTGTATGAAAGTCATTAGACGTTAAATCACACGATTAGGTCAAGACACTTCTATAACATGACCAAAAATACCAATATCCAGAAAATACACAATATTCAATCACAAAATTAACAAACTAAAATTTATTGAAGGTATATTAACTCATAACTCACATAATTGCACCAAGCAATTTTACTCACAATTCCTAACTCTAAAAATTTTATTACTCAAAAATAACCTTCCAATAAAAAAAATTAAACTTCCCTCTTAAAACAATACTCTAAATTCAAAATTAGGCAGTTCCACAAACATTACTCAAAAGGGTCAAAACACTTCATCAAGGCAAAACTTTAAACAACTCTTGAAACATTACAATTTGTATGTAAACAAACCAATTATCAAATTCTCAACTCAAAAATAATAATTTTATAACTCAATTAAACTTAAGATAATCAATTAATAATCCTCAAACACAAATTAAAGTTCAATTAAATCCATAAACACAAAAAGAAAGAACACAAACACAAATGTAAACAAACATCGCGACACATCTCCGGTCGGCGAAATATCGCTGAAGTTAGGCCTAGCTATGCCGCAATAACCCAGGTTCGAATCCTGGTCACGGCACCACTGTTGAAGTTACTTTTACGGGTTAAATAAAACCTACTAACAAAACGAAAGAAAAGAAGAACGATAATATTAATCGTTGTTTAATTTAAGAATTTACCTGGCGTGATCGTATAGTTTAGAACAGACAAAAAACACAAGACTAAAAATTGTGACCAAAAGAAAACAAATTTATTAAAACACTAAAATTAAAAAGGGAACGGAACACTAAAAAAACCTTACAAAAAGCCAAACAAGTTAAAACTAAATAAATTAAAAGGGGGAGGGTAAACTAAAATTAAAAATTACTACCTTCAGCTGATTTCGTCGAGAGAGATGTGGCAGGAGATCAAGGCGAATACAATACGAGTGCCCCCAAAAAAAAGAAAACATGGCCAAGCCGCTACGGCCATACTAAAAGTGTCCAAGATTGGGAGGTGGACGAAAAGGGGTGTGGTACTTGGCACATCCTTCGACGGAGTGTCAACTCCGATGTCAGCTTCAGAGGTGGTCGGTCAAAAGGGCGTCAGCCAGTGGTGGTCGTCTAGCAGAGAAATCCAGTTCAGAGGTGGTTGGTGGATGGGACCTTCTCTGGGCGAGGATCACGGGCTTGACGGGTGATGGGGGAGGCGTCCAGGGCTGACATCAGAGGCAACGGCAGAGGACGGGAACATCCCTCTGGGTGCTACGTCGATGGGTGGCTGGGGTTATTGCAGTTAACCCGGCAACATCTACTGGAATGGGTGACTCTCGAGAATCGTTGAGGTTGGTGGCGGCGGTTAAATAATTCTTCTAACCCCGCATCAGCATCGGCGGCTATTGCACGAGATTAACCCATCGGGTTTTGAAAAAGGACACACGGTCCGCGTTTATAAGACGGGAGCTATACTCCTGTACGTCTTGTGGCTTCGAAAGATGCGTTAAAAAGTTCGTCAAAAGGTGCGCTTTCCAATGAATCGCCAAAACCTCCTTGCCAGATCCCTCAAAACTAGCACATCAATTTTCCTCTCAGCCAATCAGAGAATTTAAAATTACAACTTCGGTTACAGTTAAACACAATTCCAGACCAGTACGTAAAACGGTCTCAAAAACACGAAGTCAAACTGACATACCAGACCCCAGATGTGTAACATGATACAGGAGGAGAGGCCGATGTGGGGACCCAAAAGGGTGGAAAAGACTTCAGACAGGGGTTATCACCCCATTTACAACTAAAAAGCTCTTAGGGGGGTTATGAAAAAGGGGGAAATTTACGTTTGGGCTTAAATGGAATCAAAAGTGCAGGTTCCCAAGTACAAGTTTGACAATTAAATAGGATACATCAATATTACATAAATTAATTAATACAATTAGGGGAGTCTGAAATTAAATTAAATAAAAGAGGAATTAAAAATTAACCAATTATGGTTTTAACCATAACATATGTAAGCCATTTTGACGAGGTAAATAATTATTTTGATGATGTCAGCTGAAATTAGAAAGAATATAAGCCTTATTAAATTAAAAAAATAGAAGTTTTGAAAAACGCTTTTCCAAACTTAAAGCGGAAAATTGAAGTGGCGCCATCTGCTGACAATTTTGAAAACTAGATTTCTATGATCTTCATTTTTATGAAGTATTAACTCAGTAAATTACACACTTTTGGTAGGCAAGATTATGGTAAGTTTAACGTCAATTATGGCGAAAACAAACTACCAATAATGTTAGAAATTTAACTAAAACTCAAGAAAGGTGAGAAAATAACGTGGAAAATAATAAATAATGGTAGGTTTGCCAGTGGTACCATTGTTTTCATTTGTAGTTAAAAAGAAATTAGTTTAAATGATTTTATATTGATTTACATGGTGAAAAAATGTATTGATGCCAAGATGAATATTAATTTAAATTTACAATTACAACTTTTAAAGTTTTTAGTAATATAATTAAAAAAGTATTGTCACTAGGACACACCGTTATTGTGTCCTACCTTTTAGCGAGCGAAGCGAGAAGTGGTTTGCGAAGCAAACCTATGAGGATTGCTACGCAATCTTCCGAGAGTTGGCGGAGCGTCAGCGAAGCAGGGGGCGGAGCCTCCTAGTTTAATTTATTCTGCTTCTGGTGGGGATACGGGCAAAAAGCCGAGGACGCAGAGACACAACCTACATCATTGCTGGTTAGGTTAGGATTGCTACGAAGTAGCAGGACTGTCCTAGAGAGGTTGCCATCTTGAGAGAAAGTTTATATTCTCACGGATTCTTGTGACCATATATAGATATGAAACCGGAATTTTGAAGACATAACTTAGAAGAATGGAATATACAAATACATGGGATAGATGCGGTTGAAAACTTTATATTAATGTATAAGAATTAAGAAAGGACATAGAAATAAGATTTGATAGAAATGCGGGTGCATTAAATATATTTAATAATTTTTGAGTTGTGAGGATGCTGAAATTTTAGCAAATAAAACAAATTGTGAACTAAATAATTTTTTGGGTACTATATCACCTTAACAATTTGATCTTCAATTTGTTAAGCTATGCCTCCAACCTGTGGGAGAAGGGGAGAGGGGAAGGAGAATTTTTCACCAAAGAAATCTGGTCAAAAAACATAAGTTTATTTATTTTTAATAAACTATTTAAGTAATTTTATTAATAATTAATTAATTTTAAAATTAAGAATATTTATTAAACTTAAATTACTCTTAAAATTAAAAATATATACAATTTGGCTGGCACAAAGTAAGTTTTTGTAAAAGAACAAAAAAAAGTTAATCTTTTTTAATTATTATATCACTAAATTGACTATTTTATATTATTTCATTTAATTTAAGTTCTGTCTATTTAATCAAAATTTCAATTTTTAAACAGATCTGATATTTAAAAACAACTAATAAATAGCTTTAATATTCACACAAGACACTGTATTAGAAATACTCGTCAGAATGACGGATACTTGCATTGAAATAACTTTGACGACGAGACTACGTTTCTAATCCAGTGTTAAATAAAGTTTTTATTTGAATAGTACAAGGAGTGAGTAATGCATGTAAATTTTTTTTTTAAATAAAATAATTATTATACTAAATATCTAAAAAATTCAAAACAAATTTGATTAAATGAAAAGATGAAAAAGGTTTTTTTAAACGGTTTATTATCTTCAATATAATTTTCGATGGTAGCCCGAGTACAATGTTTCGTGGCTACGCCAGTGGCGCAGATAAATGTTCATCTTGCACGTTAACATTAATTATGTATCCATTCACTGGTATTCATCATAGAGTAATGATACAAATAGAGGAATAAAAATGCTGACTTCCGTGTGTCCATCATTGAAACCACGTGATATGTGGAAATGCCAATTCATTCATGCGCCAATATTACTTGGCAGGCCTTGGCGGCTTTAAGAACTAAACGAGATCGAAGTATTGTAATATGGTTTTGTGTTTAATTTTGTATTTAAATATAGTTTTTTTCTGAACGAGTGGCACAATTTAAGGGAGTTTAACAGATATATTAAGGATATTTTTCTTACTTTGTAGTTTTGAAATAATTGCAATACGTTTTTATGTAAAAAATTTACCATAAGCGAAGTTCTTTCAATTGTTATTTTGTATACTTCAACTTCAATAAGAAAATATGAACAATAAAACCTGAGAAATATAAAGAGTTTCGCTTCTTCGAGTATTGAACACAAATAAAATATTTTCGTTTCATTAATGAAGAGGAAATATTTAGCGCATATTGTTTGAAAATAAGTAAATACGTGCATATATGTTAAAAAGTTGAATACGGACAGAACTCCTTATCACCAAAAGAGAAGAAAGTGCGCCAAATTTGAAACTCCTGCAGATGTCTGAACGCCAAATGTGGCAGCGCTATAACCACGTGATGTGAGTTTTCTTTTGAATGTTGACACCACGGCCTTATGAGAGTCTGGTATTGAAGGCGCTCTCTATTTAATATTACAACTCTCTGGTATTCATGAATTCAAATTACACAAGACCAATTTTAAACGACCGTTTTTGTAATTTAGCCAAGAATTTTATCTTGTTTAACACAGTGAATGTTAAAATATAAATGAAGCGTGTCACTGCAAAAAGGGTCTTTTACCACTATCTGTATCAATATCCACTCTTCATCTATCTATCTATATCTGTATTAATATCCATCTGTATCAATATCCACTATCTGTACTTGTATATATAGGCTCTTTTGCAATGATTTGGTTTGATTAATTAACGTCTCACTAAAGCTGCATAGTGGGCTATTGGCGACGGTTCGGGCCTTATCTCGAAGGAAAGACCCGGGGACGATGCCTCGTATTTTCGAACCATGGTCAGATGACGAGGACAACGCCTGAGCTGGCACCCAACGCCTTCAATTGAAGTCGGAACTTAACAACGATCAGGTTTTTCGCGCACCAGCCACATATACACGCCAATAATTTTTTTTAGATGTTCTGGACGATTTTTCTAGTATTTTGTAGCGAAGCTGGCAGCCCTCCGATCACAAGAGCACTACTTTTTTACTTTTCCTTGCCAAGTCCGTCGCACAGGATCGAACCAGGAATCCACTGATTCCCAGCTGACGCCTTTATCCACTAGGCCACGGAAGCCCCATATTCCCATTGGGAAGAAATAGACTTTACCGTGGCACGCGCATGAATATAATTCCGAAACCTGTGCGCACTTTATGTGGTCACACACTTAGTCTACTCGCCAAGTCTTATTTAGCTCAGTGGTTATGAAATGCCTGGGCCATGCGAAAGGACTATATTTTATAGTATATGCTCAAAATTGTGTAATGCGATTGACCTCGCTTAGTAATCACTCCACTGATTTTTAGCTCAGTAGATGCACTATAAATATCTCCTAGCCCAAACATCCTGACGCCAGAACTAAGTGCGTGGGATGCGAACTCATGTGTTGCTCTCGTCATCTGACCATGGCTAAAAATTACTAGGCATTGTTCAAGGGCAGAGCTTTTGAAATTGCTGTCGAACTTTCGCTAATAGCTCGTTGTACCTCTGTGCGTTAATACGATGTATGTATGGAGGAGGAAAGTACAGTTAGTCAAACGACTCTCCTATTGGCCTATGCTTCATTCATCCGTACATTTTTCTCGGCAGACGTTTACAGTTCAGCTAGAATGCTTCCTAAAACCGCAAAAAAGAAACTATTATTTTAGGACTTTACTAGTATTTAGAATAATAACTACAAAAAATTCAGCTATTTGTTTATTAAACGAGTTAATAAAAAAACTAATTTCTTACACATTTTTAGATATTCATTTTTTTAAAAACTGATTGACCGTTAATTTCAAGTTGTTAATCGTAATCGCGAAATTTATTTACTTTTGTGTGACTCGCCTGTCCAATTTATTAAGATCCTCCTCCAATAAGTTTTGGTTTCCTTGCGGTGTTTATAATTTTTTAGAAGTTATGACTATAAAAAAAAGTATTCGGCCTTATACACTCGAAAGAAGATTTTAAAACAATTATTATGTCAATTGCGCTCACGTTTTACAATCGTTTATCTTCATCTTAGACTTATTCAGAAATATGTGTTATGCTCCAATGTTTATGTTTAAATCACATGTTAAAATATTTAGTAGTGGTATTAGAAATTTGATGTTCAAGTATCTTCACAAGCTTGTATAAAAGATTACTGTTAAAAGGTATGTTCCTTATTTTTTATTAATTTGTGGATTTAGTTCTTAGTAGTTTTAAGTGTCGAGCCGGGCTCATTTCAAGTCAATAACGATATCTATTAACTGATTATTATTATTGGTCCTCATTATTTTGTCTTTGGAAATATAGATTACTGTCGAATCTGCGCATTGATAAGGTTGATAAGTGTCTGACAGTAGTGATGCAACGGCCAAAACACGGACTAACTTGGAGGCGTGATATTACAGCATTTCAAAACAATGTTTATCAAATAAATATTTTTTCAAAAATTAATGAAATCAGTGTTTTAAATTGATAGTTCCGTGTATGTTATCTGTAATCTTATTTGTCCATTTTATTATTTCATATTAATGAATTATGAATTAAATTAATATTTTGTTTGTTCTGAACATGTGGTATTTTAGTTTAAAAGTTGTTTTTGCATATTTTTCTTCATATAGCTTTTATGTAATTAATATAACCTTTCCCGATGTATTTGAAAATTTGATATAATGGTAAGTTGTTTTATTTGCAAAATTTGCCTTCATTAATATTTTTGCAGGCATTTGTTTAATAATTACCTTCATTTGTTTTCGCTAAAGGTTCTATACAAGTCTTAAAAGGATATTTCTTATTCTTTACGACAAAGAGAATAGAGATGTTTATAATATTTTCCTGTATATCCATTACGTAAAATATTAGAAGTACTATAATTTATGTACCAATTGAACGATTTAAATCCCAAGATCTGATGTCGAATTTCATTTTATGTTAATAACTTTTTTAATAGAAAATAATTAAAAGAAAAGTTATGAAACAGAATATTCAGGATAAAGAATTTTTTTTAAAAAGAATTCGTTAGCTGATTATTTTTAATATTTTTTTTTTCATTACTTAATAATTTAAAGTGTACTTTTTTGTTCTTTTTTTTTTTTTTTGCTTTGCAAAATTTTTGTAATTATTTTCGCAGTGAGCTCCTTTTACAGTGATTTCTAAACTTTTTACCAATGCCTTTTGAAGATATTAAGTCATCCTATAGTACCTCTGGTATACCAACTTTTATATGAATCTATGAAAATAAATTAAATGTATTAATTAAAATAGTTTGTTTATCAAAGAACATTGCAGCATACTAGCAGAAACACACTTTCTATGAAATCCGGTAGACAATATTTATGCTTATTTAGTAGTAATACTACTGTCTACAAATCTTTGCACCTCTATAATTTTTTTCTTAGATTGGGGAATATAATTCGGTTAATTCCTAGTGTACGGTGCCCCCGCCAAATGTTGATTTGGCGACAATTAGTGAGCGATAAATTTTATATTTTGGCAATCCTATTTCATGACGTACCTTGCAATATCATGATGTACGGCAACCATACTACTAATTTTTTTCGCCTTGGCGCCAATTTTTGGCCTTGGCGACAACTGGGCACCGTACAATAGGAATTTACCTATAATTCTTAAAGTTAAAGCTTACTAATGATGAGTTGAAAATGAACTTTATTAATGTTCATTAGGCTTCTAATAAGTGTCAATGCTATTTGTAATATTATTATTTGTAATACTTTGAGGAAGTGAAGGTGCAGCACAGCTTATCAAAAGGTAGAGAATCAGGAAGAGGGGAGGGGGAACCAGTTGAACAACTTTTGTGGTGTCACTTTCCTATTCCAGTATTAACCTTGGTTGTCGCTTACTCCTCTTCAAGGTCATGCTTCACACTTGGATACAGTATCTTATTCTAACAATCAGTCTTATTGTGCAGGCATAAAGTAAAAATGACAGGTCAACAGTTGTAAGTTGAATAGCAGAAATAATGCAAAAGTTGTGATTGATCAATTGTGCAAACATCCTTTTAATAACTCATCGATAAAATTGAAAATTAATTAATTTATTTTTTATTATATTTATCAAGTTATTAGAACAAAAGAATGATTACAAATGTACTAAAAGCGAATAATCTTTGAAATTTTAATACAAATACAAATACAAATACAAATATTGACGACCAACAACAGGCTCAAGGCCCAACAAGGTTGGTCCATCTAGTACCTCTTAACTATCCCCCAATGCATATCTAACTTCTTCTTAAAATCCGTTACTCCTTTACAATTTACAATATTCACTGGCAACTTGTTCCATTTGTCTATTACCCTATTATAGAAATAGTGTTTTCTCCCTTCCCGATTAAAATGGGATTTGTTTAACTTAAACCCACGACCTCTCGTTCTATCACTCATATTAAAATCTAAACCCTCCACATCCCCTTGTTTGATAAATTTGAATAGTTGAATCAAATCTCCCCTAACCCTTCTTTCTTCCAGAGTATACATATTCAAATTTCTTAATCTATCTTCATAATTCATGCCTGAGAACCCTTGAACCATTTTAGTAGCCCTGTGCTGAATTTTCTCTAACAATGCAATGTCTTTTTTAAGATATGGTGACCAGAACTGTACAGCATACTCAAGATGTGGCCTTACTAAACCTCTGTACAATGGCAAGATAATATCCTTAGATTATATGGACCTTAGATTATGGATTATAATGGACTATTTCATATGTTATGTCAAAAAGACTGTAACAGGCTTCCATATGTAATATTATGTTCCATTTTATTAACAGAGTATTTTTCAATGCTAAACAGGCTGTTGGCACACAAACCTTCAAAATTTATTCCCAGGAAATTATGAACCAATTTCAAAGTTGGCAGTCTTACTTTACTAGGGCTATTAGTGATAGATTGAATCCATCCAATAAAGAAAGGTTTGGGATTGTATTGACATCCCTAAAATAATACTTGAGAGCAGTTTGAGATCGTCCCCATTGTGTTGACCTGAGAACCTCACTTGTAATTTTGCACCATGGCACTTCAGAGAAAGTTGATTAATTATTAAACCTTGCCAGGTGGGTTGCAGATATCTAGCCAGACACATACTTTTAATTACTTACAGAACAGTGTCAATTATGATTAAGTTTTACTGTAGACCCACCTTCCAATGACCCCTTGAGACGCTACTTATTATTACAATCAAGACAGAAGTCTAAAGTAGCTAATATTAAAGATTTATTGGGCTGTAAAATATAAAAACAGACAAACAAACACGTACGCAGATTGACCATGTACACAGTGGGGACTACCTGAGGGTCACCGTAGCCGGGTGGCCAAGACGTGCGGGCACTGGGATCCCTCCAGAGTTGACAAGCTGAACAGAGCACCGAGCAATCCTCCTTCGCAGCTGAGATATCATCTGTAGCGGATCCGGCGCACAAACACCACCCGAGCCGTGGTGAACCACGATGTACGCACCACTGCACCAAAGAGCTCTCTGCCTGAGCGCACTTAAAACGTAGACTGGCCGGCACTATATGTGACTGTGAGACTCCGAGACTGACGAGAGATGCGAACGATCCCGCTTATAAGGGGGGTCGCGTGCTCGGATTTTGTGATGTTTGCAGCGATAAATTTATGCTCTTCGATAAAAAATCTTATTTTAATTTCTTCATATTTATTTCCTGATAAACTAAGTCCCATTTTTATTCATTAAAGATGAGAAAAAATTCCTCTTTTTAATGGTGCAAGTTTTGGAAATGTGAGATAAAAAGTTCCGGAGTGACGGACGGAAAACTGAATTCTCGTCGGAACTCTAGAAGCCGATTTGCCAACGGATTTCAATGACATATCGTTTTTTCAAGATCTCAAGGTTTCTATGCTGCTGCGGACTACAGGATCCAATTTGGCGCCAACTTTTATCTAGGTAAAGAAGTACTCGTACAGGCATATCACAGATTAGGTGCAGACTTTCGTACTAGGATCCAACAAATCAGTCCTGCATATTTTCAAAGGTAAGGTTTACCTACGCTTGTGTTGAAAACTGTCTATATTACGTTTAATATGTCACAAACTAGTATTCTTTCGGTAATAGAGGAAACTCCGTTACTAAACACGCCACCAAATGAGTCTGACCCAGATTTTGACCAAAACTCAGCCACTCTATATGAAACGTTCAAGATAATAAATGAACCCATTTGGCACAGTTTTCAAAAAATCACGAACATAATCAATAGCCAAAAACTTGGTAAGCAAAACACGCTTACAGTTCAAAATGAGATAACTTGCTTAATGGGCCAAATGCATATTTATGCCACCGAAAATGACAAACTTAAATTTGAAATAGCTAAACTGAAATCAACTCCCCAACATGCAAATAATCAAAACTTAGACGTGTCTTACGCGTCCATGGCTGCAAAACCAGCAACAGACTTGGACCAACAATTTCCCCCACTGGCTCATCCTAGGAATAACTCTCATGCCAAAAAACCTGACCCAGTTTTGCTCATTTATCCAAAACCGAATACGCCGCCAGAGGCAAACATTCAGGTTGAGCTACTAAAAAATGTCAGCCCGCGGAACTTAAATATTCAGCTAAAATCCATAAGAAGTATGACAAAGGGTGGCTTAAAAATATCTTGTAGCTCGAAGAAAGAAGTGGATATTCTGAGGGAAAACCTGCTACAATCTAAACTTGCAGAGGATTACGACGTTGTTTCACCGCGCCAACACAACCCAAGAATAATATTGTATAATGTGCCAAATTCTTATGACGAGTCAAATTTAGGCCAAGAGCTTTTCGCACAAAACTTAAATGTAGGGGAAAACGACCTTAAAATCCTCTTTCCTATAAAATCTAGGAAACCAAACCATAACCACTGGATCTTTGAAACACAACCACGATCATTTAGGCTTATTATGAAAGAGCAAAAATTGTTCTTGGACTGGAATGTGTTACAGGTCAATGAATTCATCAGAGAACTACGCTGTTTTAATTGTAACCGTTTCGGCCATTTGGCGAAAGAATGTAACTCCCATAAGACTTGCACAAATTGCAGCTGCGGGGATCACGATAAAACATTTTGCCAGGAAAGGAGTTGCTGCATCAACTGTATGGACAATAACACTAACTATAATTGTCAATACGATGTCCACCATCCTTCTAATAGTAGATCATGCCCCTCTTTACGAAGAGAAATAATGATGCTACGCAACAAGATTTCTTATGTCTAAATTGCACTTCCTTCATATCAACTTGGCGCACTCTCGACTTGCGAATCTTTCCACATCTCAGTTTATCTTAGAACACAGCATTGGAGTAGCGAGTATCAACGAACCCCACTATTACAAGCAAAATATCACAGGATTCGATTCCACTCTCACCAAAATATTTCACCCGGAGCAACCGAGAGCAGCTCTAATATTCAATGGCAAATTCGACCTGTTAACGTTACATATTAGTAGAGACATTGTGGCGGTCTCGCTAAATACCACTAATGGAGCATATATTATTATCTCTACATACTGCTCTCCTAGCGAAAATATTGACCACTCAATTAACATTCTCAGCAATATTTTTGCATCCAATCTACAAAAGGAAGAAATAATACTATTGGGTGATTTTAATGCGAAGTCCACCGTTTGGGGCGGGCGCCATTTGGACCATCGAGGTATTGCAATCCAGAATTTCATTTTATTTAACAACTTAGAAATCTTAAACCAACACACAAGCCTACCTACGTTTCAGTGTACCCGCGGCGAATCATGGATTGATTTGGCTTTAATAAAAACACAAAAAGTGGAGGATTACATAGACTGGAAAATTTTGGATGAGGAAACGTTGTCTGATCACAACTTCATGACATTCACCAAAAATATCGCCACTCCGTTATCCACTGGTACAAAAATAGCTTCTCAGAAAATAGCATACAAAAACTTAGATGGGTCAAAATTCAATTCCCATATGCAAAAAATAATTCAGAGGTACAGCCTTGATGTTCTGTCAAAATCAAATGTCGGGGACACAGTAAGTGCGATAACTGATGATATTATTCAAGCGTGTAAAAATTCTAAGAAACAAACGAATAACACCAAAATCATTTTTAAAGCAGTCCCATGGTGGTCTGCAGAACTCAGATCCCAGCGTTCCAAAACGCTTGCTCACAGAAGGCTGTATCAAAAATGTCGCTCACCTCGCCAACGTCAGGATCTCATTATACTATACAAAAAGGAGAGAGCTGTTTATAGAAGGATGTTAAGCATGTCTAAAAAGAATTCACTGATCCACTTCATTGACAGTATTTCAAAAGAAACTGTATTCTCAAAAAATTCAAAGAAGTTGATTATGACAAAACCGGATGTACTAACGTTGTCTTCTATTACACTTTCTGTCAACACAAATACGTCAAGCTACCAAGAAACTATTAGCCATTTATTAGACTTCCACTTTCCGACTGTGGATGATGAAATTCCTCGTTATTTGCACACCGCAAATAACATAGAACCTCCATTTTCAGTGGAAGAACTCCAATGGGTGTTACACAGTATGAAATCGGGAAAGTCCCCCGGCTTGGACGGAATTCCAAAGGAGATTTTTCAAGATATCTTCACATCTCACCCGGATTGGTTTCTCGCAATATTCAACTCATGTTTAGACAATGCCACTTTTCCCTTGAGGTGGAAAGAATCGAAAATTATACTAATCCAGAAACCTAACAAGGATAAAGCAACTTGCGAAGCCTATCGCCCTATCTGCCTTCTCCCAATTTTTGGTAAAATATTAGACAAGCTTATCACCAACAGACTCACTTACATTCTGGAAAAGAGTCCATACTTCGACAAAAACCAGTTCGGTTTCCGGAAGGGAAAAGGGGTTCTCGCAGCTCTTTCTAAACTCATGGAAATCATCTCAACAAACAAAACAAACAACAATCATTCGGCATTATTGTCATTCGACATTAAGAATGCGTTTAATTCGATCCGTATCAGTGACATACTTCAATCTTTATTGACTTTTAGCATATCTAATCAGATGCTACAGCTCATAAAGCACTACTTTACGGACCGTTCTGTCACTTACGTTTCTACTTCTTCTAGTGCCAAAAAATTTTATAACTGTGGGGTCCCACAAGGGTCTAATTCGGGGCCACTCTATTGGATGTGTATAGCGAATTCTTTGTTAACAGCGTATAAAAACACCGATAAAAGACTTCAAGGTGAACTTATTGCGTTTGCGGATGATTTTTTGTTTATTCTACATGGCAAATCTAAGAATGAAATAGTCTACAAAACTAAACACGCCACTAGATTCATCTACGATTGGTGTAATAACTATAAGCTTCAACTTAGTATCGCGAAGACTCAACTGATGATAGTTCCTATAAAGAAAGATCCTAAATGGTGCCTTAAAATTGATATTAACAACAGCTATTTCAAGAACAAAAAAACTATTAAATATTTAGGAGTCACCTTAGATTCTGGCCTCACCTTCTCGACCCATATCTCATCACTGCGTGATAAAACAATCAATTGGATGCAAAAAATCTCTAGAATAGCCCGGCCCACTTGGGGTCTCAGCGGTAGGGTGTTGAAAGAACTGTATCTTCGAGCTGTAGAGCGCATGATTTTATATGCATGTGAGATTTGGTACAGAGGGAGTATTGCACAAACTAATAAGCTTCTTCAAATACAAAGAGCTCTCCTCCTTTCGATAACTAAATGCTACAAGACTACCTCAACGGAGGCCCTGACAGTACTTTCGGGAATTTTACCAATTAACTTACAGGCTGAAATTGCCAAAGTTAAATTTCTTGCGAAAACAGGAAAATCGGATATTCGTTTTCACACACTTCACATCCCACTAAAAGACATTTATTTCTTCAATGAATTATTAAATCCATATGAATTATCTTCCCTAAAGTATGATCATAATCATCCATTAAACTGCGGAGTCGAGATTTTTACCGATGGATCTAAGTTACTTAACGGCTCGCAAGACACAGTTGGCTGCGCATTCGTAGTTCTCAATGATTCCAACTTAGTCTATTTCAGAACATCCAGGTTGACCGATTCGTCGTCAGTTTATCTTGCTGAACTCTACGCCGTTCGTCTTGCTTTCACATGGATGGAAAACCACTTAAGTAACGGTGAGAGTTGTAATATTTATTCAGACTGCCAATCAGTTCTTAAAAGCTTATACAGACTAGATGACAATCATCATTGGATTATGGAGATCAAGAGAATAGCCAGGCGCCTGCGACAAAAGCAAGTTTCCTTCCACTTACATTGGATTAAATCACATATAGGTACACTCGGTAATGAAGAAGCTGACACTCTGGCAAAAGAAGCTACAACCTCCTCTACTGTCGATTGTCCTGTCAAATTTACAAGCACACAAGTCAAAAATATGCTGAAAAAAGAAAGTATCTCTGTTTGGCAAAGAAGGTGGGAAAATACATACAAGGGGAGACATACATTCTCCATCTTCCCGTCCGTTTCAACCAGCCGATGTGTATCAAATTTCTACCTTAATCAGTTTCTCACGAGCCATGGCGTTTTCCCTGTCCACCAGGCCAGGCTTTTTCAAGGATGTCCAACGTGTCCGTATGATGATGACGAAGGCTCAATAACACACTACATTTACAACTGTGCAGAGTTTGAACACATTAGATTTAACACCTTCCCACTTAACTTTCCAGCAGTCCCGCTTTCTAAACTTTTACTCACAAAAGAACATATAACTTTCCTGCAGCACATCATAACATCTCTCTTAGACAAGATGGGTATCTAAAGTAAACTTAGCTCTAGGAACTTCAACATTTCGTAGAGGTCACGAACTTTTTGATCCTCAGACAATTAACGTTGCGTAGTTCACTGGATCACCCGGCAGTTATTGGTACGCCAAATGCCCATGATGAGATATGAACGCTACAGAAAGCCTACCTCAACGATTGTGTTTCAATTATCTGCCATGGGTTTTTTGCTATTATTTTTTTAAATTTTTATATCTTTCTTTTATTTATTTACTTATTTATTTTTGCTTTTACATCATTTGTGAGGGGAATGTTCCCCATATAGAGAAAACACTTGTATATTGTAACATCTCAAAATTTGTCTAAACCTCTGAGTGTGGTGCTCAAAAAATTATTATTCTGTCAGATAATAAGAAGTACAAAATGTATGAAGAAAATTCTACTGTAAACTCACACAAACTGTAAAATTCTGTAAAGCATGCATATTATGGAAAATAATAAAGTTGGCGTTTGGTGGTGGTTCCGTGGGGGGTGGCTTTGCTCTGCTGGCCGAACCTGCGGTTCCACATACCCGTATATCCTTCGGGAGATGTCGGGTACATACGTCTATACATTATCCCGCTTATAAGGTAACTCCGCGCATGGGCACTGGCCGGCTGTCGCGATTACCATATCAGAACTTCTTCTTTGCTAGACATAACGGCGGTCGCGCCGAAACCAACCAACCAGGCCACGCAAAACCTCGATTCAACGATGGGGAAAACAGGACCGTCACACCCTTAATACAGCAACCCCTTTCTTATAATGATGCCAATAAAATCTCCTAATTAGTTTTTTACTTGGTTACAGCAACCTTTATGTTATAATGACCACTCCTATTGCAGTCCTCTGAGGATTTGTTATATTAAAAGTTTGTAATTATATGAATTTGATACTTCTATTTGCGGTTATGAGAGGCAATTGTGCTCATGCAAGTTTTTTTTAAAAATTATTTTCTTAATTCCATTTGTAAAAAACAGAATGCTTTAAGACCAATATTTTGTGTGTAAGTGTGCACACATAGCTCAACTTATACTTTTCTTCAGTACAGATGTGTGGGGTTCACTTCATCTACCCGATACTCCCTCTCAGGCGAGAGTGATCACTTTAGCCTGATCGGCAGAGTATCGGCGTAGCAAGCCGAAGTTCCTCGGATCAAAACCGAGCGGTGCCAAGTAGTAATGCATCAGATAATTGCATCGCGCTATAGATGTATTATAGGACACTTTTATTGGAGGGGGGGGGGGTCTAAATAAATGTGGTTTATGGCAACCCCTCACACTTCTTAAGTTAGTATTTTCCGATTCTTTCAATAGCTTTCATTCTGGCAACCCAACAGGAAGCGTAATTACCCACGAATGTAGTGGATTTTTTCTGATTTATTCCATTAATTGACGGATAAGGAGTAAAGATGGCTTGAACGACGGCTTGAAAAGTGTACCATCTGCTATTCTGAATAGTCAGTGGCCACAATTGTCTGATGCTATAAATCGATGTTAGGAGTCATTAGCACATGGTATGTGCATGCACTTAAAAATGTTGAAAAGATGTAACATGTTGGCAAAATCGTTTTGGCGACAATTTTGATCTAAAAAAACGTGCCAAGTGTCCTATCATATATATTATTTCTAGATTAAAGGTCCCTTTTAAAGCTAAAATATGCAGCGGATCTTAACACATAAGGTATCAAAATAAAGAGAAATTTCAGGAGTAATGATGAATCGTAGGTTCATCTTATAAATACCAATGGTTTTTTTTTTAATGTTTTTAAAATTATTCATTTAAACATGTTTTTTTTAAATGCTGCCATCTATGAATGAGCAGAAGTGTTAAACTTTTAAGATTTTTTTAAAAGAAATAGTTTTATGGGGGAAGGGATTATTTATGTGATTCTTATTGCATAGGGATGCTAGTACTACATCTATTCTACTTTGAGAGAAATCTGCTGCCATCACCAATAAATTTCATTAAACTTATTTCAATATTGTTCTTTTTATTTGTAGACATTAATAAATTCAGTTGGTTTGAGATTGACTTTAAAAAATTTATCAAATCAAATGAGTTACAAGCTTTTTATCCCAACATATGTTTTTATTCAATCAATGTTTTGAAATGATAAATTGCAATCGATGAATCTGATTAAATTGATCTACCCAAAACCAAGTCTCCCTTTAACAAATACCTGGTTTGTACTGTGAAATATTCTTTAATTTTCTATTTAATGTCTTAGTGTTTGTAATATTTATCTCTAAAAATTTTGTTTCATTCGTAGTTTAGAAAGAAAATGAATCCTCTTAAAGACAATGAAGATGTTGCCTGTTTTGCAGTCACAAAATTATCGTGGAAAGGAAAGTAAGTTATTACGCACTTTTTTTTCAAATACATTCAATTGATATTCACCGTGCTCGAAAATATTAGTGCAACCGAAATCATGTGAAACCCACCTATTTTCCACAACCATACATGAATGGAAATTCTTTAATATTTATTACTAAAATCAAAGTTTCCTTTCAATTTTTACAAAATGATAACATGCGAAAAAAAATAGAAAACACTTATTTTTTTTTATAATTAAATCAATCCTCCTTTCTTTTATACTTGTGAATTGGTCAATTTTAATATTAATTTAAGTAATGAAACAACAATGTACGTGTAAACTTATCAGGAAAACTATTTACGTTTGGAGAGATACTTGGCTATTTTCGGTTTCTCCCCAGCCCGCCCCGTCGATTCATGCACGAGCCAATCAATTAATCGCAGTACCATGTACTGCAGATTTGACAAAATCTTTTTGGGCTGCATTTGTTTCGTCACAACCTCCATTTTAGTGTGTAGGGGAAATCATGCTACGTAATGTTGTTATGACAATGATTTAGCCGATTTTGAACTTCGCTTTTTGGCTACAGTTTTGATTGAATGGAGTTTTTTGTCTGAATTCTGCATTACAGCAACAGGTTTGTTATTTATCGAAAAAAAAAACTACTTTCCGTAGAAATTTCGTCTTTATTTCTAATTCTAATCTTCATTTAAAAAAGCTAGTAAATATATATAATTATAGTTTTAAAATACACTAATAAAAATTAGGTACAGCGCGGCTGTACTTGCTGTACCCCACGAGCCGCCACTGGCTATTTAGTTAAAATATATTGTTTACCCTGATTTCCAAAATGTAAGATTTATGTATTCTTATCTGTTATTTAATGGTTTTAATTCATTTCTTAATATTCTAACTTTGGATATACTTAGTTGTAATATATTGCACCATATGTCACTGGTCTATAAACATTCTTGAATTTGTTGTATTCTGCATTTGCATAAAAAATTAATTAATTTAATTGCAATTTTTATCTTATAATTTTTTTCCTTTCAGATATAAAAGAATATTTTCTATTGGTACCATGGGCATATCTACTTATAATCCTGGGAAATTAGAAGTTACAAATCAGGTTAAAATCTAATAAATAACATACATATTCATTTTCTACATATTTTATGTATTGTTACTTATTATTCTATGTATGTAACTTTTTCGGTAATTGTGCATTTGTATTCGTAATAATTCATTTTAGACATAGAATCTTTGCTCATTTCATAGCCAATAATAAAAAGATTCATATATTGCATCTCTTATTTTATCTAGCATTAAGTAGTTCTATATCTTAAGAGTAAACATTTTACTTTCATTTAAATAATGTAAGCAATGTTTCATGAAACAATGGTCACTTTAGCTAAATTCACACAATTGATTTTAAAATTTTCAAATTATTTTAGCATATTGTTGTATGGAAAGGTTATTTCCCCTGAAATAAAACATTTAGTTTCTAGAAAGTACAATAATCACCCCAAAAATGCAGTAAAGTTAAAAATGCTAAGCCCCCTTAACTCAATATCTCATAACTCAAAGTTGTGACATCAAATTACCAAACCACATGTACTAGGGGGCTCAATAGCTGTACTGCGTTTTATTTGCTCAGTTAAAAAATGCCAATAAATTTTTAACCATGCATTTTTATAATACCCTGTATTTTTTTCAAAATAAAATTTCCTTTGCACTTTTCTGAAAAGCTACTACAATTTATGCACTGTTTATAAGTCAATGATATTTTCCAATTTTCTCTAAACTCGCAATAAAAAAAAAGTGTATAGTATAAAATTTAATTTTCAAACTATTTAATTAATTTCATTTGAATTTGGACCTCTTTTGCAATGTGTTGTGTTTATATTTGTAGAACTAGAATAGATATTTTTTTAAAGTTTGTACTAAATATTATTATAAGCTTATGAATATTTTCTTCTTTTAGTGGTTTTATAATGACTTCATTAGTATTGTACCTGCTTCGAAAGGTCAAACGAGCGAAGAGTTTATAATTAACATGAGAAAGGGAAGAAAAAATGAATCTATGCGGTTTGCATCGGAACTTAGAGCTGAAATTCTCACTGAAGCACTGGTATGTTTCTCTTACAATTTGTGTGCTTGTTTTGTATATTCAAATGTTGTGAATGTCAGGATAAAATTTAATATTTAACATAATCGCATTGCTATAATAATTTCTAATGATTGATTGAATCAGTTGTAATTATAGTTTTATTTACTATTATAGTGTTAAAAAGAATTCAGTCAAGAAACTACAGTACATTCGTTTAAATTGACAGTGATGTATTACTTTTTGTTGTAATAATACAAATTTACATATGTCTAATTATTGAGTTAGCTTCCTTATATTTTGTTTCTCCCTCTTTTTTTTTAACCTCTTATTAAATGCTAATGAGGATTTAAACAGGGTTCCCACGCACCTGAAAAACAGGGAAAACCTGGAATTGTCAGGGAAAATGAAAATGACCTAAAAAGTCAGGGAATTGTCAGGGTAAATGAACTATTTCTCAAGTTTTCTGGAAAAGTCAGGTAATTTTATAAAAAAAATTTAGATGAAGATGCTGTACTAAATTCCTTTCCTCACCATCGATGAAATGTTCTTTTGGTTACAAAAATATAGATTTGTAAAAATGATAATTTCTCTATTTGTTTAATACTTTGATAAGTTAGCACTTCCTTTTTACGGTTCTCAACATTTCTCTTTAAAAAAATCAGTAATTTTTCATATTTTTGCTTCTAGAATTTTTTTTAACACCTTCTGGAAAACCTGGAAAAGTCAGGGAATTGTAATCTGAATTTTGAGTGGGAACCTTGTTTAAAGTTATTTTCTACTCACAATCATTAAAGAATTTAATCGGTTATATAAACAAAATTTATATTTCTAAGAATAACCTACTGTTTAAGTATTCTGTGTTTTTTTTAATGTTTGCAATTTTCTCAATATGTTGTATCTTTCAGAGATTTAGACATAAATTTGCTGAATCGACATTTGTTGCATCAGTAAGTATACAAGTTTTATTCAACTCGTATTGCGTAATTATTAGTTATATATTTTAATCTAAAATTTGTTAAGTGTATAATACTGGTTTTGATTTAAGGCTAATTTTTATTATTGAATACTGCGTTCGTACGTTCCTTCAAAGTTCTTAGAAACTCCTTATTTTCATTTCACATCCATAGTGGCCTTTATAAAGGATTAAAAACTTTCTATTTTTGTTCAAAAGGTCCTTCGAAACTTTCAAGTCACAGAAGCTCTTAAAAAGTCCCTGAAACAAGTATCATTTTGCACAATGTGTCTATTAAAGATCCTTTATCTTAATATGAATTAAATATAACTTTGTATCTGAGTAAAAAACACGTTTTCCTTGCACCTGATATCTATTAGCTGATGTATTTTCCTCTTTTAAATTCACTTGTTTAACTTTTTTATTACTGATTTGTGACTTTAGAGTCAACTTTTTGTTACAAATTTCTTTGCAAGTTATTTGCATTAAGGTCCTTATAATTGCTTATAAAGTCCTTGAAATGTCCTTGGAAACTCCTTATTTTTTCGAAAAATATGTACAAACCCTGGAATAATATTTTGGTTACTGTATAAAACATTTTTGGATATATTCAGCAGACATTAAGTTATATTAAAATTGATCCACTAAAAACCTATTAGTATTCATTAAAAGAACACTGCTGACCTTTCAAAAGTTTTTAAAAATTGATTTTCAACAATTGTTTACTTACTCGTACTCTTTAGTAATTTTGTCACGAGGTCGATGATATTTTTTGTGTACAAATATAGAAACAGGCTTCTAAATTTATGCAAAAAAAGCTTTGTCGATAACAAAAAAAAGCATAACAGTTGGCAGCTGTTTTTAAGCAATTTGAATTATTTTAAAACTATGCCTAAACAGAACTTTGGCAACTAAAAAATAATTGCTAGGTGCCAATGATGCCTGACTTTTATCTGCTAATTTTGAAGCCTGATTGAGAATAAAGGTATTATCTGTTTATAATATTGTTTTAAATGTTCAAGGAGTCTATTTAGAGTGTAAGTTCTAAACTTTTAGCAATGGCAAAAATATGTTTTATTTTATTGATTTTGCCTTCAATAAATACTAATGTGATAACTGAATAAATAGTTAAATATATACTTTAAAAAATAAGTTAAGTTTATAAGTTCTCGACTTTAAATTTTTTCTGGAATATGATGAAGCATATTATATTTATTCAATAAAACTATCAATTCCTTTCATATTTTTTAACCTTTAGAAGACAGGTGTTTAGTTTTAGTTCTGATTGAAATACAGGGTGCGACAAGCTAACATCCTTATTTCGTATTGCAATAAAACAAAAAGTTGTAAAGATATTATTTATTTTTTTATTATACAAAAGTTACACATTTAAAGTTGTGGTTTACATAGTTTTAAAAATCATATCGGGTAAGTGACGCCCGCCATTATCGATACACTTGTTGAACCAAATTCTGCTGTTTCTCATCACTCTCTCCAGCATATTGATGGGTATGTTGGCCGTTTCTCCCTGAATGTTTCTTTTCAGATCTTCTAGAGTTTGTGGGTGGTCAGTATAGACACGAGATTTTAAATACCCTCTCAAAAAGAAATCACATGGGGCCAAATCAGGAGAACACGCCGGCCACTCCAAATTGCCTCTCGGTGAGATGTGGCGCCCTGGGTAGTAATTTCGCAATACAGTCATCGATGCCCTTGAAGTATGGGCTGTTACTCCGTCCTACTGAAACCATACTTCTCCTAAGTTCATTTCATCATGCCGTGGCAAAAAAAAACCTCTTAGAGCATGTTCACATAACGGTCTGAAGTGACTGTGTGTGTTCTCAGGTGATCTGATGGGACGTGCGTCTCCACTTCTTTTTTCTGCACAGAACCAGTTTTCCTGAACGTTGTCACCCACAAAAGAATAGATTTCCGGTCCGGGACAGGTCCCAAAGGCGCAATACTGAAGCCGTTTCGGAAAGCGCGCTGGGTTGAAACCACCAAACTTCCGTTGGAAAAATAGGCCTCTACGGCAAATGCACGCTGTTCGTTACTCCAACGCATGATGGCGACTGAAGCACAAGGTCACACAACTTTATGATCCTCTCTCTCGAACGAGACCATGCCCACCTGCCTGCGGCTCCTGTAAGCTTCAGAGCCATTCACTTCAAAAAAGGAAGTTAACTTGCTGCACCCTGTATTACCACCCTTCCTGTAAAAAATAATATGTTTCTGTTTAAATTTCAAACTGTGACAAAAAAAATGTTTTGTTTTTTTAGAGTTATCGAGCTTCAAAATTGCACTGGTCCGATAACCCCCTTCCTGTTATGTTAGAGCTTGGCCCTGCTTCTATTGAGCAGAAAGATGTTACGAGTGGAAATGGGATTGCTTCTTACGACTATAAAAACATCGAGAAGCTGATCCCCGTCTCTGATCGAGAAGGAGGCTTTGTGATAGTGTGCAATGAGTTCGGGCGTCAGGTAAGTGACACTTCATTTCGTTAATATATTAATAATTCATAAATTTCTGTGTATGTAGCGATTATTTGTAACATTTTATTGAATGCATCAAAATATATTGTCGGTTAGAAGTAAAACCACATATTTTTAATATAAAGATTTAGCAAGCGTAAAAAAAAATTGATTGGGGGCGAAATACAAGCAATTCATTTCTAAATGTGGTGACCTTGGTCCTGTGCTCTTAAGAAGAAAAGTTGCTAACAGTACTAAGGTCATTCCCATGAATCGCTTGGATTTTCCCATCCAGTTTTCTTTATGCTTACTAAATCTTTACTTTAAAATTACATGGTTTTACTTCTAAGTCGACAATATACATTTTAATGAAATGATTCAGTAAATATGCTAAAAATTAAAATATTGGAGTTAAATACATGCATATAACATAAATGAAAAATGTATGTAATTAAGGACATTTTTGTTTTTAACACGTATATATTTTTTTATTACTTTATTGTCATACTCATTTATGCTTTTCTGAAAATGAAATTGTGGCTGTTGCCAAACTGTACTTTTATTTCTACTGAGCTTGCTTCTAATATGTAACATTTCTCAAAACTCTCCATCAAAAAACCTTCATCAGTATTGTCAAATTGAAGATTTTACAAAGAATATTGAAGCAAAAAAATGCATTTTTAAGTTTTACATTTTCTGTATAAAACCTTTAAAATATCTGCATTTTCCCTTCATGATTAAAACTTGAAGTTTTTTTTAAAGTGTTTTACAGTTTTTAAGGATATTGAAACAAAAACATTTAATTTAATATATCTTTTTAAAAAAAACTGTAGTTTCCGTGCGTAAAACCTTCAATTTCAAAATTTTGATGAAGATTTTATACTGACTTATTTTGCCGGTTTTTCTGAATACACTCATCCAAATCTATCATGTATATATTGAAGAGTTAGCATTTATGCCTCTGCAATTACAGTTAGACAATTTACATTTAAATAATTAAGATTCACATTATATAAAATTGCAAACATACATTTAATGTTTATTTGTAGAACTCTAATGTTTAATGTGTTTAAAGCCAGAAAAATTCATTTTAGTAACACTTTGTAATCTATGTTTTCTTATTTTCCTATCTAGCATTTCTTTATATGTGATAAAAGGGATGAACTCTTAAAAAAGGCTGTAGACTTTGCTGCCAACTATGTGGGGGTTACCATAAAGTTTACAAAGGAGACTACAAATACAAAATCCTTTTGGGAAAATAGATTAGGGAAATACAGGTAATTTTTTTTTTACCATAAAAAAAGTTTAAACATAATTTAGATTATTTACCATGAAAAATATTATTAGAACTGTAAATAAATTTAAAATGCTCAAAAACAGCAAGAGGAAAACTGCTCTAAGAAACCTGGTTCATATGTAAAATATTAAAAATGTAACAGCACACTTTAATGTGTATCCCTATAATTTTTATCAAGTATTTTTAAACATCATTTGAGTACTTTGTTGGGCCTTGAGCCTGTTGTTTGTCATCAATATTTATATTTGTATAATAATGATTTAGTAAAAAAAAGTTAGGCCTATCAAAAAGTCTGACAAATTTATCAGATTTGTCTGGTAGTACCATGATTATATTTATGCCACCTAATTTAAGTTTTAGTAAAATGCAATATATGTTTTGATTCTACATTGCACTCATTTTATATTACATTTCAGTTCTGATGAAGCTATTACATCTGTATGTGACTTCACAATCCACAAAGAGTCCAGAAGATATAATGTAAGTATTCTTTGTTTTACACATATCGAAATCTTCGATTCTGGGAGCACATTGAAAAATATATAATTTTTTTCTTAAATATGAAACTCTGAACTTAATATTAAAACAATTTTGTAACAATAACAATGATTCATTTTTCAAGTGTATAAAGTAAAGTAATTAAATAACAGTAATTAATTTAATGGGTTTAACTTATAAAAATATATATGTTCGACCTACATCTGCAAATTGTTAGTATGACACAAAAATGTTTCCCAAAAGTAGATTTCTTCAGATGCTTGGTTTTGCATACAACTCTTTATATAAATGGGTTATATATTTTTGTTATCATATTTTCTAGATAAAAAAAACATGGTTGACAATTGAATACTTCAATATTATTTCATATATTTTATTTCTTCAAATCTTTAGGAACCTGTAAAAAGAATTTTGGGTTTGACCGAAACTTGTTTGATTGAAAGAGATCCACAGACTTATTCTATTGTTACAATACGACCATTAGACTCGGTAAGTTCTAAATTTGTTCTACATTTTTTAAATTTATTTCAAGATTTCAATATTATTTAAAATTGGTAATTATACATGATATGGAACCTGGTTGTTCACAATACAGAACGTAATATTTACTTTATTTGTGTTGTTGTATTTCCTGGAAAATATTTTGAACAGAAGAGGCACTGCGTAGGTTAAAAATTATTGAAATTGTTTCCATATTTTCTTTATATATTATCTTGATAATTTTTTTCTATTTCTTAACATAATTTTAGATATCAAATTTAAATTTAGATCCATAATTTTATTTTAATTCTTTGTTAGTCTGAGATGTAAGATATTGTTGTCTATTTGAAAATCTCTTAACATGTTTTTTAATGTTAACGCAAGAGGCAATAAAAATAATTCCAGGCTCTGTGAAAATTGGTTATTTTAAAAAAATTCTAATAAAGTATGTGTTACACATTTTTACTCAACATACCACTGCTTTAAACTTCAATTTGCTAAAAAAAAAAATACACATGATCATTCCTGTTTCTTCTTAATGTAGATATATGCCCTCATTCGCCATCCTGATAATCCCCAGAAATTTTTAGTCGAATATGTAAGTGGCCAAATTCGATCCTATACATCAACTGACAGGTAAATAAGTTTGAGTTTTTATTCAAAATATTTTTACAATTATATATTGACTGTTCTTATTCTACTTATTAACTTTCCACTTTATTTTAGAGATGCTCTGTTGGCAACTCTCCTTGATGGTGTGAGAGCTTCAGGGAACTGTGACGTCCACGTCAAAATGCAACCCACCTGTCGAGGCCAGAGGTTTGGTCCCCTGTATCAGCCAGTTGATGAGGAAATTGAGATTAACCACCTTAGATTCTTAGTATCATTGCCTGGTAAGAATTCAAGCTTGAAAAGACTAAAGCAGGCATGTGATTTTTCAGCAAATTAGCGGAAATTCACAATTTTTATGTTATTAATTGACCAATTTCAGCTAGTAGTATGCATATTGATTACTATGAAAATTAAATTTCATCAGGTATTTTGTTTGATCAATCACATGTCTGCTAATATTAAGTGTTCTTTTACTTGCTTTTGTTAAGCTCATTATTTCTGTTGTATATGTTGAATCTTGTAACACAATTTTAACTCCCTTATTTACTTGACAATCCCATACATTGATAATCCCAATGACACTCCAATAGCCTTATTATATGATAATTACAAATTAAATGTTAGAATGAATATAAATTTATGTTAAAAGGCAGTATAATTATATAATGATTTCATAATTTGTTTAACAAAAGTTTTTTTAATGGATCTTTTTAACAAGATTCTAATTTTTTCTTGTTAAACAGGATAATTTTACATTGGTATTTATGTTACTAATTTTTTTCGGCGTATTCATTCTTATTTAAAAAAAAAATTACCTTTTTAAATAAATAAATTAACTAGTTGCAAAGTTACAAGCATTAAGTTTTAACAAAAATAAAAGTTTTAATATAGCACTTTATATCAGTTTCTGGTACTTTACGTTTCAGATTTCTTAAGTAAGTATTTAAAATTAATGCACTTGATTTAATTTATTTTTTTATAAACATTTGACAAACATTTTGCTGCTGCTATCAGCCTACATTTTTTTTATATTCCACATTCTTCCTTTAATACAAGTCTTTCTACTTTTCACAGCAAGGTGGGATTTTTCTCGTGCTGTATTTCAATTCAACAACAATATATCCTACAAAGGTTTGATATATGCTTCACTACAAGAGGTACAATCTATGCATTCAATTAAAATGTCTTTAAAAACTCTGCATGAAATACTCTTAAATGGTTGTAATGTCATACTTTTCTTTCCTCTACTGCAGAGTAAAGAAAAACTAATCCAGCCAGCTTTGATGTCGATGCTCGAGAAAGACGGAGATTCGGAACAACCGGCAGAGATGTTGGAAGCACAGTTCCAGTGTATCAGGAGATTAGTGGCTTCTAAAATGGGATTCGCCACCTTCACCCAAATTCCATCGTAAGTCCCATTTATCTGCAAAAATTCGATTAGGGTATATTTTGCCATGTGCTTGGTCTTTGTATTTTATTTGAGTCCTGTTGTTTTAATTTAATTGTGCCTTGTCAATTATCTAAAAGGTTTTTATTCCTTTCGCTGCAACGATAGTAAAAAAAATAGGTGCCTAAGGTACCACATTTTTTAAATTTTTTATTTGTTTTTAGTGATTCAAATTTATCAACACATATGGAAATTTGGAAGATTTTTTCCGATGACTTTCATGTATGAGTTGTATGTAACTCATGGAGCATTGAATCCAATATGGGTGTTGGCAGCCTAACGATAAAATATTCGACTTGCATACAAAAAATAAAATGTCGAGGAAAAATCCAGGCCAAGATCAGTTTGTCTAGGAGGCCTGCACAATGTGTCTACATCAAGTTTGCTTGGTGTATATGAAGTGTATACAATTCTCAGCATGAATACTATAGTCTGTGATATGAGTTGTATTAACTCACGGAACCGCTTGGACAAACAAGTCGTGAGTTAAATGCAACTCATATAGAAGCGAATGTGTTAACATTATATTCGCTTTTTTAAGTCGAAATGTAATGCAGAAAAATTGTAGGTTGATAAAAATACAATTTTTTTGCATAAAAAGTCAATTGAAAAGATATTAACTGTGTATGCATTTTTTTTTCATTTGAAATAATAACTATAATAGGATAGTAAAAGGAAATAGTAAATACTGATAGTTAGTTAAAAGTAAATACCAATTAAGGGTCATTCCACGTCAATTCAACGGGACCATGACACCCACCCCCCTCTGATTTTTTTAAAATTTGGTGAAAACGTTTTCCTTGTGGGTCAAAGTAAATGTTTGAAATTTTTTTGCTGTATCTCAAATAGTTTTTATTTTACAGCCATTCAAAATTTCAGCTCATCTTGCACGTTTGAGATTTTCAAAATGTACGGCATATATCTAGAGATAAAATTCTTTCTCCAGAACTATTCATTGGATCTCTATGAAATTTTTTTGGCAAATCAATAAAAGCATGTTGATGTTATAAAAAAATACTTAATTCCCCAAAATCAATAAAAAATTTCAAGAAAAAATTTGAAAGATGCAAGTATTTAATTTTTTTTGTAGAAAAACTTACTTTATTAAATCGAAATTATCAAAAAGAGGGTCCTCCACAATTTTAATTTTTTATATATGAAAATAATTGTAAGAACATGTTTTATCATAATAAAGAATAAAATTGATGGCTATTTTTCTCCTTATAGTAAAAATTTTCACTTTTGTCGGCCATCTTGAAAAATCACATATCTTGAATTTTTTTTTAAAAAAAAACATTTTTATTTAGCAATATAATTATAATACTGAAATTTTTATATAATCATTTGTTATTCTGATAACATTCATAAAATATTTTAATTAAATAATTTTAAAATTACAATTTCAAAGTCCCTTTAATTAAAACTTAATTTCAAGAAATTTGTTTTCTAGTCTATACATCAGTTCAACGAGACCATGGCACTTACCATCTCCGTTTTTTATCAAAATTAGTGTAAAGTCTTTCTTTGTATATAAAATTATATAACCAAAATGATTTTGCTGTATCTCAAATAGTTTTCGTATTACAGCCATTCAAAATCTCAGCTCATCTTACATGTTTAATATTTTCGAAATGGGGCACATATATCTAGATATAAAATTATTTCTCCAGAACTATTCATTGTATCTCTATTAATTTTTTTTTGAAAATCAATAAAAGCATATTGATGTTATAAAAAAATATTTCACTCCCCAAAATCAATATAAAATTTCAGGAAAAAATTTGAAAGAGGCAAGTATTTGATTTTTTTGTAGAAAAGCTTACTAAATCTAAATTATCAAAAAGAGGGTCCTCCACTATTTTATATATGAAAATAATTGTAGAAACATGGTTTATTATAATAAAGAATAAAATTGATGGCTATTTTACTCTTTATAGTAAAAATTTGCACTTTTGTCATTCTGGAACTTTTATATAATTATTTGTTATTCTTTATTTGATCATAACATTAAATTACAAAAATAGAACATAGTCATTTTTTTAAACGAGATATTTAATAATAATATTACTATTTTAATACCTTTTTAATTATTTTGATAGATCAGAAAGAGTTACCAAACTTGATAAATGAAGTAATAGAAATATATGCCAATCTTGATGGATGTATCAACCTTGACAAAAAAAGAGTTAAGGCTAGTTGGCTTGATTAGGGTGGTAATTTCTCATTCTCTCCATTTCTATTACTGCCTCAGTGTTACGAGGTTTCTTTCCTGTTAACTTTACGTTGTCTATTTCTTCAATTTGCAAGCCGTCTAATGATCTTACACGACTCAAAGCAACATATGCCTGTCCATCAGCAAAGAGTGCAGGTCCTAGATTAACTACCGCATAGTCTACAGTACTACCCTGCATTTTGTGCACTGTTGAGGCCCAGCTCAAAATCAACGGTAACATTCTCCTTTCAGCCGTACCATAGGAGTATTTGGCAGGGAACTGAATGGATATCGGTTCAATTTTATGTATTCCGTCTCTACCGAAATTCACATGGACTGTTGGCAAGTCAGTTGCATACATTTGTGTACGACGAAAGTGCGGCCATGTTATTTCGGTAATGAAACCAATATTACCATTGACCAATCCTTTGGATACATTTATATTGGATCGCAGCATTACCTTAGCTCCTACGAATATGTCCAGTTCTTTTGGAAGCCCGCCAGTTTTGTTGACATCATTAGGGATGACATTATCCATGCTTTTGAGATTGCGAATTGCATCAGTGATTTCTATGGTTTGGACGGTTTCATAGCTAATGTTTGGAGGAATGAGATAGGCACCGAACCGTCGCCAATAGCCCACTGTGCAGCTCTAGTGAGACGTTAATTAACTAAACCAAACCGCCATTTTGATTTGGCGCCAAGAAAAAAACGTCATTTTTACCTTGGTGCCAATTTTTGGACTTGGCGACAACGGGGCACCGTACATTAGGAATTTACTATAATTTTTTTAAGCATATTAAAAACTTATTGTCGTTTTCTCAACGAATAAAATTATTTCATCTATATATATCATAAAAATTAAACTAATGCAATAAACATCGCTATATGCAAATTAAATGAATAGGTAACTCACTTGTTTGTTGTTACACAAATTAATTTGTTTCCTATAAATCCTTCTACTTTTAACTCCTCCGAAGTTATAACCTATCAGAGTTTAGTAATGTGCTTTACAAAACCAAAATTGTTTAATAGCGGACAGTTCTGTCAATAATAAAATTGAGGAAGAAACTATTACCATAAACATCTATCATTTGGTTTAAAAATATTCAAAATGGCGACGGAAAGCTTTTCTGTTGAAGCAAAACCAGATCATTGCGCATAATTTTTCGCGCATTCATCTGACGTCATTTTTGTACATGATGGGTTCGAGTCTGGCTTTCGCCAGATTTGTCGATTTTAAAGAAAATTCATTATTAATTAGAATTAATTAGTAATTAACAATTTTATGGCTAATTATTGTATTGTCACCGGGATTACGTATGTATGCCAAGTTTCAAATTTTTATGACAATTAGAAGTGGGTTTAAATTGAGTTACAAGATTTGAGGACACATCACACCAGACAGTGTGAGTTAAATAAAAGCATGTAAAAAAAAGGAAAATTCTCATAAATGTATGTGCCTCCCTACAAGGGCCTCCATGTGTTGTAGATATTTGATTGGGACTTAATGTAAACACTTGAAGCCACTTGAGCTATGTAAGGTTCACATGGAGATGGTTGAAAGAGATGGACAGAAAAGAAGTTGGGAATGAACTTATTGGTCAAACTTTTATAAAGAATATCTCAGAAGTATAATTTTAATTTGGGTTAGTTAAATGGTTTTCAAATTGTAGTTAAGTTTAAAACTGAAAAATGGAACCTTCAAAATGTAGTGTGGGAAAAATAACATCAAATGAATGCCATTTAAGCTATCTTTTAGTGGCAATAAAGGAATTGAAGAAATTGATAGTTTGAGTTGACAGAGAACTGTTGACTTTAAGAATACTTTGAATGTTATACTATGAATTTTATTCAAAGTGTTTTTTTAACATTTAAACTATCTAGATATTTTAAATAAGTAAATGGTATCAAAATAACAAATATTTATGTAAAAGTTTTAGCATTATAATTTTATTGATAAATAAAAATGTTACTTTTTATTTTAAATTTCAACAAGTGTGATTTTTTGGATGGCCAACAAAAGTGCAAATTTTTACTATAAAGAGTAAAAAAGCCATCTATTTTATTCTTTATTATGATAAAACATGTTCTTAGAATGAGTTTTATGTATAAAAAAGTTAAATTTTGAAGGACACTGTTTTCGATAATTTAAATTTAATAAAGTAAGTTTTCTACAAAAAAAAATACAATTCTTGCTCTTTAAAATTTTTTCCTGAAATTTTATATTGATTTTGGGAAATAATTTTTTTTATAACATCAATATGCTTTTATTGATTTTCAAAAAAAAAATTCATAGAGATACAATGAATAGTTCTGGAAAAAGAATTTTATATATAGATATATGCGCCTCATTTTGAAAATTTGAAACGTGTAAGATGAGCTGAGATTTTGAATGGCTGTAATACGAAAACTATTTGAGATACAGCAAAATCATTTTGGTTATATAATTTTATATACAAAAAAATAGTTTATACTAGAATTTAAAAAAATTGGAGGTGGTAAGTGCCATGGTCTCGTTGTACTGACGTATGGACTAGAAAACAAATTTCTTGTAATTAAGTTTTAATTAAAGGGACTTTGAAATTGTAATTTTAAAATTATTTAATTAAAATATTTTATGAATGTTATCAGAATAACAAATGATTATATAGAAATTTCAGTATTATAATTATATTGCTAAATAAAAATGTGTTTGTTTTAAAAAAAAATTCAAGATATGTGATTTTTCAAGATGGCCGAAGAAAGTGAAAATTTTTACTATAAAGAGAAAAATAGCCATCAATTTTATTCTATATTATGATAAAACATGATCTTACAATTATTTTCATATATAAAAAATTAAAATTGTAGAGGACCCTTTTTTGATAATTTCGATTTAATAAAGTAAGTTTTTCTACAAAAAAAATCAAATACTTGCATCTTTCAAAAAATTTCCTGAAATTTTTTATTGATTTTGGGGAATTAAATATTTTTTTATAACATCAATATGCTTTTATTGATTTGCCAAAAAAATTTCATAGAGATCCAATGAATAGTTTTGGAGAAAGAATTTTATCTCTAGATATATGCTACTGATTTTAAAAATCTCAAACTTGCAAGATCAGCTGAAATTCTGAAATTTCGAATGGCTGTAAAATAAAAACTATTTGAGATACAGCAAAAAAATTTCGGATATTTACTTTGACCCACAAGGAAAGGGTTTTCACCAAATTTTAAAAAAATCGGAGGGGGGTGGGTGTCAAAATCCTTTTTTCTCCGTTGATTTGATATGGAATGACCCTTAAATTATTTAAACAAAACAAGTTTTTTTTTTGTATTTCTTAAACATTCTTTAGGGATACAATTAAAATAATTTATCTGCAAAATCCAAGATAGCAGTTTCTGTGTTTTTATTATTTATAAAATCGAATTCAGAATAAAGTTACTTTTTTTTATTTCAATTGACGGGGAAGGTGGAAATAAAGGGTTAACTGACAAAAAATCACTTTCCAAGATAAACATATGCATACACATATATTATGGGTTATATATAACTCATGTAACCTCATGGACAAATAAGGTGTAAGTTAAATGCAACTCTGGCAGTAAAAGGGTTAAAACAACTTTTCCCCCTTTATAGTTGCATTAAAATCTTTATAAAATGTTTCCAATGTCTAATCTCTTTTTTTTTTGTATTCAAGATTTAGAGAAAAGTTAGGCCTGAAAGTTGTTAAAGCCTTAAAGCGTGGAGATTCTGGTGTTGCACATGCAAGTATAGATATGTTATGTGCACTTATGCAAGTAAGTTAATCTAATATTTTTAACTTTACAAAATTGTGTATTTTTTAGGCAATAGTCTTAGGCAGTTGTCTTTAATGATAAAACTGTACTTTTTATTAAATTCTTTAATTACACATGAAAACTATATGAAGATTTTTTAAAGATTTATTTTTCTTATTTGAATATAAAATGAAAATGGTTTTTTTTAAAACTCTAACTAGAATTTTAGCACAATCCCTTCAAGTAGTTTTTTATCGATAATACAATTTCAGAGTCAATTGTTATTTTTGGTAGAATTTTTTCAAACTTTTAATTAAAAAATAAACATGACAATTTAATAGCACTATATTATGTCAACTTGTAATAAACTGTCCCATTGACACTTGATTGTAATTTAATGTTCTAAAGTTGTTTTCAATGTTGGTTATTTAAAATTATTTTTGAAATTCGCATACTTTTAAATACTTATAATTATTTTAAAATAACTAGGTTTTAACAAAAGCTATAAAAAAAATTATTTGTCAAAAAGCTTATTTTAATTTAAAAATTGCTAAATAAACTGTATATTTAGTAGTGTTCGAGATAATCACTGGGTTAAGTAATATTTTTATTCTCTGATGTAATTTTTTATTTTCAGATTTAACTTAGGATAACCGTATTTCCATTTTACCAAAATTTAAGCATTTATACTAGTTTATGTTCATTTTGTATTTAAAATATTCTCATAAAATTTTCCATATAACTATAAAGCAAGTTCTATTAATCAAGAAATTTGTGTTTGTTGTATATTTGACATTCACTTTATTTATCTTTATATTATAGTTTTTATTTTTTTTATTTGAACTATATTTTAGCCCATGCATGACGAATATGACTTAAGACAAGAACAGTTAAATAAATCCTCACTACTGTCATCCAAGAAGTTTTTGGAAAGCTTGCTTGAACTGTTTGTGAGCCACATTGTAAGTTTATATTTTCTTATTAGAATGACTTTAATGTGATTATAAACTTATCTTAGAACACTAATTCATAGATAATTTTAAACATTAAATTGTAACGTATCTGCCGTTAAGCTGAAAATTCTGGGACAGACAATTGGAGAGTTAATAATGCACATAACTGCATATATACCAGAAGTTAAAAGTAGGAATTAAGGTTTAGGTAACTCTGATATTTTTCAGCAGATATGTATATATAATAAACAATTTTACATCAATTTAATTAGTTATTAAAGAAAGTAAAGTGCGACATTTGAAATTTACTTTCAATTAACTGTAAATTTTTTCTATCAAATTTTTTTTTTATTATTTAGGTATTTAATTATGGATTTCTTTTAAACTAATTTTAAATTATTTTTGAATGTAAACTGCAATTTAAGTAGATATGCTTAAATAATTATAATAAATATAATATTTTTTTTCTTCAGTTCTGCCTTTTTTTCCCTTTTTCTATAATTTTTTATATATATATATATATATATATATATATATATATATATATATATATATATATATATATATATATATTTACTTTTAATCTTTTACAGTTAATGTACTATTTCAAATATGTGTACTATAGTGCATATTATTAAACAAATAAATTTATTATCTGAACAATTATATCCTTGTTTTTCTATATGTAATTTGAATATTGTTATCACCTTGTAATTCTGCTGTTTTGAGTCTGTAACTTACAACTCATATATTTCTCTATTCTTATCCTCCCCTCCTATTGAAATTCAGCCATAACGTTAACAAATATTTCAAATGTATTGTTTAAACTTATATTTTTTAACTCATTTTTTATTTAACAAATTTCTAATACAGGAGAAAGGTACAGGTGCACTTGTAGTTTCTTCCATGCTAGACTTCTTGACATTTGCACTATGCGCTCCATACAGCGAAACCACCGATGGCTCCCACTTCGACACCTTGTTATCCATGGTGGCTGATTACGGTCGCCAGCTGTTCCGTCTATTTCAGGTAGATTTTGTTTTTGATCACATTTAAAAAAAAAATTTAAACTTCTTCATTCTTTTTTTTTATAATAAACAACATTTTTAATGATATGTTTTTAAATGAAAGTGTTTATTTAAATCTTAAATTATCTATATTGTTAAATATTTAATCTAAATAGCAAAATACAGAATTTTATCAGTATTTTTTTTTATATATATATTAGCATTTTTTACAGACTCGCTGCTTTTACAGGGTGGCAACATAACCTGGAAATCAGGAAATTATCATGGAATTTTTTTATTCTGGAAATATCGAGGAATTTTTCAAAATTTCACAAAAAAATCAGGGAATTTTTTTAATTTAGATAATTAAAACGGCAATTATTGTCTATTATGTCCTTTATTCTGGGTAGTTGTCAATATTTCCTTTTAGTTCTGGAAAAAGATTAAAAAAAAAAAAGCTTGGTTATGCGTATTTTCAGTTTTATTTTTGTAAATGCTTGAGGGAGAACCGAAAGCAAAGTGTGTTGGACTTTAGATTATAAGCAACATTTGAGGGGCTAATGAATATGCAATTTATTGAAGATTGAAATAGGAAATATGAAGCATATAAAACATTTAAAATTATCTCCAAAAGAAATAATTTGAAAAACTTGCTTTTTTTTTGCATTATCTGCTTCCAGAGAACATGTTTAATTACTATATGCCCGTTGCAATTATATAATTTGAGTTATATCCATAAATTATTTTAACTGATGCTTATAATTTTTCATTTTTAATGCAATATATTTATTGTATTGTAGCATGGATACTTGTTTCTATACAAGCATGTATTGCAACATTTCTTAATGTATTTGTAAAGTCAGGGAAATTTTTGTGACATCATCAGGGAAATCTCAGGGAACTTTTTTTCCAGAATTTTGTTGCCATCCTGTTCTAGTTTCCTTTATAATAATTCAAATGAAGTAATTAATTTTTGGTACAAGTTCTGTACCTTAGAGCCAGACGAGCCTAAGTCACATTTGTGTAACTTTATAGAAGAGGTAATAAACTTAATCCTACTCTCAACTAAAGCATTAGACTTTGGCTTTTATAGCTGTCTCTCTCTAAATGTTTTTTTTTATAGGAGTGAATTTTAATGGTATGGTTCGATAGGATACAGAACGTTCAAAACATTATCTGCAATAAACAAAAATCACCAAATTTGGATTTGCTCGTCTGGAGATACATATTTAATGATTAATAAACTGTTTAGAAAAGGGTTCACATATATTTTCAAACCTGTATAAATATATCAGACATTTATATATCTTTTTCGCAACATCTAGTGTTTAATATGGTGTAGACATGACAGACAACAGCTTTTCCTGCACACAATTTAATAAAAGAGGTTTTTTAAGATAATTTAACTCTTAATTCTCTTAACCAAAATTAACAGTGGGCAGAAGTTAAAAGTGGAGTACCACAGGGTTCTGTGTTAGGTCCACTTTTATTTATTATTTTTATTGATGATATCAGTTGGGAGATTGGGAGCAAGGTCAGCATCTTTGCAGATGATTTAAAAATTATGAGGACTGTGAATTCTGGGGAACAAATAGAGCAATTACAAGGTGATTTAACAAAAATATCAGAATGGGCTGTTAAATGGGGTATGTCTTTTAATATCAGTAAATGTCAAGTGTTGCACATGGGTATCAAAAATAGTAAGGCTGCATATGTTTTACAGGGTGCAGAAATCAAAAATAGTGAGATTGTAAGCGATCTGGGTGTGTTGGTAAATGAGGATTTTAAAATGAGTCATCAATGTACAGTGGCTAGCAAAAAAGCTAATAGAATGTTGGGGTACATCAGGAAAAGTGTTTCATCAAAATCTAAGGATATTATCTTGCCATTGTACAGAGGTTTAGTAAGGCCACATCTTGAGTATGCTGTACAGTTCTGGTCACCATATCTTAAAAAAGACATTGCATTGTTAGAGAAAATTCAGCACAGGGCTACTAAAATGGTTCAAGGGTTCTCAGGCATGAATTATGAAGATAGATTAAGAAATTTGAATATGTATACTCTGGAAGAAAGAAGGGTTAGGGGAGATTTGATTCAACTATTCAAATTTATCAAACAAGGAGATGTGGAGGGTTTAGATTTTAATATGAGTGATAGAACGAGAGGTCATGGGTTTAAGTTAAACAAATCCCATTTTAATCGGGAAGGGAGAAAACACTATTTCTATAATAGGGTAATAGACAAATGGAACAACTTGCCAGTGAATATTGTTAATTGTAAAGGAGTAACGGATTTTAAGAAGAAGTTAGATATGCATTGGGGGATAGTTAAGAGGTACTAGATGGACCAACCTTGTTGGGCCTTGAGCCTGTTGTTGGTCGTCAATATTTGTATTTGTATTTGTATTTGTAAATTTAACAAGTTGTTTAACATTATTCAAAATTCTCATAAACAAAAATGTTAACAAGAGGATATTATATACAGATGACTTTTGTTAGCACTTGAAATTGCTCATTTTTATTCATCCATCTAGTTTAAAATAAATGCCAATTTCTCATTTGATAATTTTTAGCTAATATTTTTTTATAATTATATTAAAGTTGTTTTCTTATCATCTTGCAGCATACTTCATTGGCTATTGTTAAAGGAGCTGGACTTCTAATGAAAGCCATTATTGAGGTAAGATTAAAATATTTCTTTTAACTTGTATACTATTATTGTTCATTACTTCCAATATATTTTTAAGTAAAACCTGTACAAGAAATATGACATCTAACACTCCTACTTTTGATCAAATTGTGTTGTTCAATTCTTTAGGTAGAAAGTGCAGTACTAAAGAAAGTCAATTGTTCTAAACCATTTTTTGTAAAATCAAGCATTTTTTAAAAAGTACATACAACAATGCAGCATAATTATCATAATAATAGATCATGCTCATATTATGACTTGGAAATCTTCTCATTTTAAAGAAATTAGTATCCAATCCTCTCTGTCTAGAAATGTGTGGGTGTTTGCTGCTTTTTAGAATCCATGAAGGTCCTCATTGTTTTAGTCGTTATTAATACTTGCCAGCTTGTATTAATTATTGTACATTGCACGTGTTTGAAACATTTTGTGTTTTATAAGTAATGTATAAATAACGCATAATTTTAGGTTAGAGCAAAGGCGGAGCCCCTAGTTCATATTATTGTGGAAGTATAGAGTAGGACGTTCACATTTTTTCCTACCAAACATTTCCCCAACAAATATTGGAAAGGCTATAATTATGTTTTTCCATAGAAAATATGCAACAGTCAGAAGTACAGGCGGAGGAAGTGACTTAACGCTAACATTTTACCTAAAAGACAAATGCTGCGTTTTTTAACATTAACAAAATAATGGAATAGAATGTTTATTTAATTGATTTTAAAGAGGAATACATCATTCTATTCTACATTGATAATTACAAAAGGGACGTGGAAAAACTACAGTAGATATCTTCATTGTAATTTTTATTTTTTGTCCTTATTCAAAATTTCCCCGGGCAGCCCAAATTTCCCACAAACTTCGTTTGAACATATTCTACATCCTTGGCAACAGCTTGAAACTTTTAAAAAAAATCAATTTCAAACATTCCTACTATTTTTCTATCAGAATTTATTCATTTCATTGCTAATCAAACATTTCAGGTTTCAGAAATCCTTTTATAGCCATTTAAAATAAATACATAATTATTTGAAAATTCCACGTGAATTTTGTTTGATTAAAAAAAAAGTATAAATCCTTTTTCTGGTCAATAACATATATTAAAAATATTTTTCATAGGAAGGTGATGCTGAAATATCTGCAAAGATGCAAGAACTTTCCTTAGCGGAAGGGGCTTTACCCAGGCACTTGCATATCTCGATGTTCACACAAAGTACTGACACACGTTTATTAACTATGCAGCAGTTGTCACGACATTTAGTTGGGTTATGGATCACTGGACATCCTACAGCTATGGGTTTACTGAAAAGAATATTAGTAAGTGTGGCTTTTTTGAAAATGTATTAACGTTAAATAACTTCACCTAATAATGAGTGCCACTCGTCCTGCTTGAAATTTGTCCAAACGGACAATGTCGAGTAGCCCTCGTCATGGTATTTGTATGGCAGTTGATCATTTATACCACTTTAAAACATTTATTTTTAATTTATTTGACTTGTATCACTTCAACTGACACCAAATTCAGAAATGAATATTAATTTTTGGAAGGGCATGCGTCATTAATTTCTTGGTTAAGTGATTAACATTTAAATTTTTGTTGCATCGAATATAAAATTATTGTATTAAAGTTATAAAACAATGGTTTTTGTGTTATTAAAATGCTTTGCAACTTTTAAATTACTGCTATTGAGTAGTTTTTCTTAAATATATTTAATTAAACTTAATAACAGATTGGATTTTCGTTCTATAAAAATATTAAAATTTTATTTTAAAACTACGTAACATTAATGTAATTCAAACTATCAATTAAAATTCTCACTTAATATTAAAACAATAATTTAACTTGATAACTAGAGTATTATTATAAGCAGGGTTCGATTTGAGCCAGAACGCACCGGAAAGGTGTTCTGTTGCCTTTTTTTATGAAAACAATTACAATTCCAGACTTGGGTTTGATGGCTGATGCATTGTAATCCCACACCTACAGAAGGTTACAGTTCCGGTAATTCTAATTCTAGAAACTGATTATAAGTATTATTTAACTTTAAAACACATGATATTATAAAACATATTTTAAATCACTCAACTTTTTAAAACAAATATTGAAAATTTAAAAATAAGAACTTACATTTAATTACAATGATTTTTCCAGATTTTATCAAAGCTAATTTAAATAGATTGTGGATTCCATAAATACATATATTTTTTATCTTGGTTTTATTTCTCTTTTTGTTTTGTTGTTGTTTGAAACTATGTGATCACGCCAGGTAAATTCTTAAATTAAACAACGATTAATATTATCTTTCTTTCTTTTCTTTTTTAAATTAATCCTTTTTGAAAGTGGATTATAACAAATTTTAGTCTGTTTTTATAATCTTTTTATCTGTATTTTAGCCTGCTGGACTACTGGCCTACTTAGACTCAATCGATAAAGTTCCTGTAAAAACAACTGATTATATAAATATAAGAGACAACTTAAAAATAGCAGTTGTAAGTATAAGATTTTTTTAATTTATATTTTTCTAAACAAATAAATCAATGAACACTTAACATTAACAACATATTACACACCTAAGTTTAAAAATTTATTTTGCATTTAGGATCAAAGTCAAAATGGAGCCAAACACCTTCCCCAATCACTTCAAAATCTAGAAAAAGTTCTAGAGAAACATTTAGAGTTTGTTCTAGAACATTGGAGAGCAAAAATGGGAATGCCCAAAAAAGAGGTATTTTTCTTTGGACTTTTTAGGGTTATTTCTCAATCATTCTGGTATTAATCTTGTATTTGGTATTTTTTCCTTAAATAGTATTTCTTAAATGACTATCATAAACGTGTATTATTCTGGTCTGATATAACTTAAAAGGATTAAATAACTTAATAAGTGATTCAATAATTTAAAAGTTAAAGCCTGGCATATGATAACCCAAGATCAGATTTTTTTTAACATTTTAACTAACTTTTTGACTTTAATTTTTCTTAACTAGTGTGAGTAGTATTGAATTAGCTTAGTATTGCGAACCCGACTGGGTCGTTTGATAAAAGCACTTGGTTAGAAGTTTTTTTAATGTAATATATGTAATTGCTACTGTTATCGAATAAAACATCTAAAGGTTCTTCAAAATCTGTAGTTTTGAGAGGAAAACAAAATTTTGAGTTGTGAGGAAACTTCGAGTTATCGAAAATAACGACGAAAAACTTCGAATTAAAGAGATAAAATTACATTAAATAAGTAAAGAAGGTGCAGGGAAATCGATTTTTTTCGAGATATCGAAAAATTCTAGTTATCGAAGTTCGAGTTATCGAGAGTCTACTGTAGTTAAGAATGTAATTGTTTTTTTTTAATGTGCATAGTTTAATTTAATTAGAAAAATATGCTTGTTATTTTACCCAAACAAGCTCCAAGATTGGATATATGTGCACAATTAAAAAAAAAAAGATTATTCTTCATTTTGCAGCTTATTTTATCAAGTCTTATGATGATAATTTTTAATTTGCTGTAAATAGTAATTGAGTGTATCGTAAATTTTCCATTTTCTTTTGCAAGCTTATAATTGGAACATCATGTTTTCCAGAGGTAAGGTATTTTAATTTTAATTCTTGGAAAATTTCATTTGTAATTAATTTTTGTGTAGTTATGTTTAACTTATTGTACTCATAACTAAAGTTTTATGCATGTTTAAAAATATTATGTTTTGTTATTTTTAAGGATAAAATCCAGCTTCGGCCTATTGTGCTGCGAAAACGCAGAGAAAGGGTAAAGAATGAAGCGAACTGGCCAATGTTCTATTACCAATTTAACCAAGACCATACAAAACCAGATTTAATATGGAATTATAGAGTATGTATTTAATTTCAATACCTTAAAAAAAATCAAAAGTCATCATTAATATCATTGATCATATAATTTATTTTTAAAAATATACTGTTTATGTTTTTAGTGTTATTCTTTAAAAATGTATAGTATAGAGTAGAAACTTATTAAAAAACCTAGTAAGAAACCCAGAAAGTTATTTTAAATATTTAGATAATTTAAGATAGTTTTATTTACTTTCAATACTCAATAAATTCTATTACTTGATTTGAATTTGTACAATGTATTGAATGTAAAATTCTAGGAAAAAGGAATTGTAAAATAAGTTATGTTAATATTTGGTGTAATTCTTTATCATTAAAAGTTTTGGAAGTATTATAGTTAAGGGTAAAAAAAACGAGAATGTTTGACAGGCTTTAACTTGTGTGGGTTTTCTTTAGTAACTTTATTTCATGCTTATAAAACTAAAAAATACATAAGAAATCGTCTTAACTTATTAATATAAAAAGAAAAGAAATAAAAGGATTTAAAATAGAACTGATTATAAAAATAACTATTAATTCGTAGTATTCTTAAGAATTTTTTGCACATATAATGTACTAAAGTTAAAGTTATTTGAAGTAACCCATTTGTATTTACACATTTCTCTGTTATAAATCTTGTATATAAATCAGAGTGGCAACATAACTTGGAAAAGCGGGAAATCAGGGAATTATCAGGGACATTTTTAATTCTGGAAATAACAGGGAAATTTCAAAATTTCACACACAATCAGCGAATTTTTCAAATTTGGCTCGTGAAAACGGCAATTATCGTCTGTTATGCCCTCCATTCTGGGTAATTTAATTGTCAATATTTCCTTTTAGTTCTGAAAAAGAATTTTTAAAAAAAGAAGCATGGTTATACGCATTTTCATATTTTCAATTTTATATTTGTAAAAAACCTGAACCACTGTTGGAGGGAGAAGCAAAAGCAAAGTGTGTTGGACCTTGAATTGTAAGCAGCATATGAGGTTGCTAATGAATATGTGATTTATTGAATATTGGAATAGGAAGCATATAAAACATTTAAAAATTAATCTACAAAAGAAATCATTTGAAAAAACTTGCTTTTTTTTGCATTATCTGCTTCCAGGGAACATGTTTATTTGCTATTATGCCTGTCGCAATTGCATAATTTGTGTTTTATCCATAAATTATTATTTTAACTGTCAGTAAGTATTGCTTATAACTTTTCATTTATAATGCAATATATTTATTGGATCATTGTAGCTTGGATACTTTGTTTCTATACAAAGCATGCATTGTAACATTTCTTAATGTAATTATAAAATCAGGGAAATTTTTGTGACACCATCATGGAAATATCAGGGAACTTTTTTCCAGAATGTTGTTGCCACCCTGTAAATAGTTAATCAAGTGATAATTTAAGACATTTTAAAGAAAATATAACATATCCTCTACTATATGAAACTACTAAATTTTTAATTTGATGGACCTGAGGCTTTAAATACAAATTCTTTATGTCATTTTATTCAATCCTTTCTGCCCCACATCTAAAGTTCCTAAAAGCTACATTATGTACATTTTTTAACCTGCTGACACTTAAGCGACTTTTGCAATTGTAGAGTTGTTTTCATTGTTAGAAATTTAAATAATTTTTCCTGGACAAGCTATTTTATATTATTTAATTTTTTTTAATGAATTGTAAAGATATAATAGCTTGTAAATTGTACCTCAAAATTTTAAACTGAAAAAAAAAATTGTAAAATGGGGTATTGTTATGAATTTAAAAATTGGGTGCATTGCTAGAAAAACTGGAGATTCTTGGACATATAAACTTTTGAGCATCAGGGTTTTTTTAAAAAAAAATTTATCTCTAAAACTAACTATTTTAAAAGAATAGTTTTGCAATTTTTGTTGCAAGTTTAATTCTCATTTGTAAACCTTAAGTAAACAAAACTTTAAATAAATACTTTAATATTTTCACCATATATTTTCTATCTGATTTTAGACCAGAGAGGAATTGAAAGACGCTTTAGAAAAAGAAATGAGAGATTTCTGCAGCTGCCGAGAACTCAGTAGATCCATAACTATTTCTTGGAACCACACTGAATTTGAGGTGCATTATAATTCCCTGGCAGAAGAAATAAAAATCGGGGATTATTATTTGAGACTTTTACTTGAAGAAGATGAGAAAGACACATCTAATAGCTCTTACATTAAAAAATCGTAAGTATTCTAATGTTTTAATTTAAAGTTTTGAAACAAAGCATTAAAATAATTTTCAGTTAATGTGTTTTATGGTTTTCCCGTTAAAAAAATTAAAATATTGATTTTGATTGATAATTTCAAGCTAAAAAGAAAAAGTCATTGTTTAAGTCCAGCAAAACATGTTTCTAAAAAAAAGGACTGTGTTTGTTGGTTTTTAAGATTTATTTGGTTAATTTTTTATAATAACATTGAGTTTTTGTTTTACAGATATGAGTTTTTCAACGACCTATACCACAGATTTCTGTTGACACCAAAACCTTTAATGAAAGCCATGTGTTTACAAGCCATGACAATCGTCTATGGTCGTCATTATGAAGACATTGGCTGTTTCAATGACACTCGATTTGTCATCGGTATGTTAGATCGGGTAAGAATTTGTTTTCTTAATTATAGACAGATTTTATTATGTATTCAATTATTCTGTGATAATAATTTATTGACTGCATATAATTTTACTTATAATACTGTAGAATGATTGAGAGCTATAATTCTCTTCTTTTATATGAAGCATGTTTTTAAAATAATTAGTAGTAGTAATTTTCAAGAAAAAAAAAGAGTAAGTTAATTTAATTAAAAAAGTTGTTTTTCTAAGCCTACCTGTATTAATTACCATGTAGTTATAAGTTAGGTTATAGATTTATTTCAGATTAAAGAATATTTTACATGCAGTTTTATATATGGTTAATTTTTTACATGAAGCACTTTTTCATTTGTCATTTTTTGTTGTAAAAATTACCCTTTTATACTGTTTTTAATGTGTAAAGATTCTGTATGCATATATTTTTATTTATAGAGTGCAGATAAATTGGAAAGGGATCGATTAGTTTTATTCGTTGGCAAACTAATTTATGATAAGGTAAATGTTTGGTCTTGTTTTCTACCTTTTGTTGATTTAAAGAGCCATGGCTCTTTCCACTCATCTAGATCTTTTTTTGTAATTTGATATGGTTAGTGAGAAACATCCATTTAATATGCATTAATGTTTTTTTTTCAGAGAAATGTCAAGGAAATAATAGATGCTGGGGGATTAAGAATATTAGTCGACCTTTTAACCTTGGCCCACCTGCATACCAGTCGTGCAACAGTTCCTACACAGGTAAACATATTTTTTAGAATTCACAATTTCAAATAAAATTTTAAATTTTTTTGTGTGATTGTTTGAAACTAAAATTTTATCCAATACCTGTTCTATTTCAGTCAAATGTCATAGAAGCGTCCCCTGAAATGATGCTCATGACCGAAAAAGAATGGTATTATAGGAATGCTGAAAAAGAGCGATATGGGCCATTCGGTTTCAATGAGGTAGTACGAGTTCAATGAGATTCCATTATAAAATCAAACATACTTTCCATAAATCTTGGTTCAAATTGTCATTACTTGTATATGAATAACAAAATGTAACTGTCAAAAAAATTAAATTAAAGTTCACTGTGTTGTTTTTAAAATACATTATATTTCTTTTAGTGTCCATATTTTATGCATTTTAACGGTAGTTTAAACAAATACGATATCCATTTTATAATACATTAGTGTTTATATGTATTAATTTGTATATGCATATAATATATTTTCTTTAAATTACCAAATCTAAATTTTCTGTATCACCCCTTTTCTATAATAAAATCGTGTCGTAATAATTGTTCCTAGTTTCAAACAACTCTTTTTACCATCCCATCTAACTTCTCCATTAGTTTTTTTTTCTCTCCATCTCCTTTCTTTAATGCAGTAGAGTTCCTGTCAATGTTTTGCTGACAGCTTCAATTCCCAGCTTTTTATTAGTTATAACAACTTCCTACGCCATAATTTAGCTTAACTTTTACACAAGTCATTTAAGAGAGTTTTGTATCCTTCTACATGAAAAATCCCTATTTCAAACCCCTCTGACCAATTAGCTACTTTCCCTGACTCAATCTATCTCTAAAAGTCCCTGTCTACATAAATGAAAACTCCCTATGGAAGCTCACTCTCTCATTTACAATGTAACCCTGAACCTGTAATGTGTTGTGTTATGGAGAAGAATAAATCTTTTTTAATTAACTCCCTTCTTTATATACTTTAACGACTGACCCCTAAAAAATTATAATGATTGTTCCCTAACTTTCGAAACGCTATATGCATTAGTTGATCAGAATTCTGTAACGCATACAAGATTTTAATGTCATTCAAATCACAAAAATTCCATTATTTGTCCTGTCCATAATTCAAAGCTATTTGAATTAGTAGTAAATAGTGATAACTATTTTGACTAAAATTTGTAATGTCTATTGGGACAACTGCATAAGCACACCAACTTTCACGTCGGATGTTTAGGAGGGGTTAAATTTGAATTTCAATATTTGTCATACAACAGACTGAGTAAGTTAAATGAAAGTGTGTAAAAACAAGTGTTTCTCAATGTGAAAACAAATTCAATTAGATTAGTGACCAATATCTAAATTTTTAAAAGTTGTGGCCAAAGGAAAAGTTTTACTTTATTGTTAAAAAAATTATAAATATTTTATGTTTCAGATAAAAGATCTTTGGACGGAAGGCACAATTCATTCCAAAACCAGATGTTGGGCTCAAGGCATGGACGGGTGGAAACCAGTTCACATGATTCCACAGTTAAAGTGGTCCCTAATGGCCACGGGTACACCTTTAATGAATGAAAGCGACTTAGCAAATGAAATCCTGAGAATGCTTATAAAAATCTGTGAATATTTTCCCAGTCGGTGAGTTATCCTACAATTAATATTTTAGGGCTTTGTTTTTCTTGAAGTTTATTATGATGTATGTTGCCATTAACTGAGTATCACAATATATATTATTTGTGTAGTAAAGATCTGTTTTACTGCCCTTCTGCTCAATGGATCTTAACACATGAGGTACCAAAATAAATAGAATTTTTTAAGTGCAGTAACGAACAATTATCTCATGTGTTTAAGATAATTCATTTAAATGTGTGTTTTTTTTAAACAACTATTGATAATGATGCCCGTGTTACATGGCGGTATTGGAAAGCGTGGTCAGTAAAACATGGACGTAGAACTAAAACATATTTATTATTCCGGAATGAAAAGTAAACATAACAAGTAACAGAACATAATTCGAAGCTGACAATGACCAGACGTCGACAGTATTTATACTGCCGACTGTGCGTAGACGGGTGCGCATGCAATGCGCGATGCTGCTGACACCATGCGTCGATGGGTGCGCATTCACTGCGTCTCAAATCATAACACTCCTTCCTCCCAGTTAATGCGTCAAAAAGTCTCTGTATCTTTCTGGCTTTCGAATCGTTCGTCTTGGACGTGATTGTGGAAGATCAGGTGCTTGTAGACACACAACCCTTTCAGATGGAACACTTGGACTCTGGGGCACTGTAGAAGTTGACGGTTGGCCATTAGACAACTCTAACGGCTCTTCTTGATCCACAGTTGGCATAACTGGTTCAGGAGCCTGCGATGGCAAGTGGAGGGTAGGCCTAGTGGATGGTGGAGCACGCATCATCTGGTCAACATGACGACGCACTATCTCTCCAGAACCAGTAGCAGCTCGATAAGACACAGGCCCTGTCGACTGAGTCACTACAGCTGGAATCCACTCTGGACCTTGAGAGTAGTTTCGGACCATTACTGGATCATCCACCTCGAACTGTCGTAATGGTCGATCACTAGTTTTCTCAAAAGCTAGTTCCTGCTTCTCCCTCTGATCTTTCAAGAAATCTGGGTGCAGCCTGTCTAAGCAGCTTCGTAGTCGTCTTCCCATCAACAGCTCCCCAGGACTAAGACCAGTGACGGTGGAAGGCGTGATATGTTGGTGCAGAAGGAACTGAGCAAGACGTTTCTTCCACGTTCCCTTCACAATACGCCTTAGAGAGTCCTTGGTACTCTGGACAACTCGTTCTGCCTGTCCATTGCCAGCAGGACGTCGAGGAGCAATCAGCACCCTACGAACAGCATTTCCATCTAGAAAATCTCCATATTCTTTCGATTGGAATGGTGGTCCATTGTCTGAGACTACAACGTCGGGAATGCCATGAGTTGCGAAAATGTCTCTTAAAACATCAATGGTTGATGATGCAGTCGTTGAGGACATTTCTTTCACTTCTGTATATTTGGAGAAGGAATCAACAACTACCAGGAACTTGCGTCCTTGGAACGGACCAGCAAAGTCCACATGGAGCCTGGACCATGGAACTGTGGTGATTTCCCATGGATGTACGGGAGCTCGTGGTGGTGCATGCCTCGTTTCTTGGCACGACAGACAACCTGCCACATGACCTTGAATCTCAGTGTCTATGTGTGGCCACCATACGTAGCATCGAGCTAGAGCTTTCATGCGCTCCACTCCTGGATGTGCCAGATGCAGCTCCCGCAACACGAGTTGACGTCCCCTTTCAGGTATTACTACTCTATTCCCCCAAAGGAGACAATTCTTATGAGCTGACAACTCACTCCTTTTCCGGAAATACGTATTAAACTCCGAACCCAGGTCCCGTTCTGGCCATCCCCTTAACACAAAATTTAGAACCCTTGATAAAATCGGATCCCTACATGTAAACCTAGCAATTTCCTTTGCACTTAAGGGAGGACACTCGAGGTCTTCCATGAAAAGAACCTCATATGGGGGAGGAACCTCAGAATCCGGTACTGGCTTTGGAATTCTACTTAATGCATCCGCGTTCCCTATCTTTTTCCCTGGCCTATGAATGAGGGAAAAATCATACGCATTTAACATGAGAGACCAGCGCAACATTCGGGGAGAAACAATCTCGGGAGTTGGCTTCGTACGACTAAATAATCCCAACAATGGCTGATGGTCAGTAACTACTGTGAACGTATGCCCATAAAGGAAATGATGAAAATTCTTAATAGCCGAAACAATGGCAAGTGCCTCTTTATCTATTTGCGCGTAATTCCGCTCTGTTGATGTCAAAGTTCTGGACGAAAATGCGACTGGTGCTTCCCGTCCATCCTGCAACTTATGACTTAACACAGCCCCTACACCGTAAGGAGATGCATCGCATGTAAGAACTATTGGTAACGATGCATCGAAAGGCACAAGCACTTTGGAAGAAGAAATCAAATCCTTTAAGTCATTAAAGGCATCTGTATGCATTTTTGTCCACTTAAACTCAGCATTACTGTCCAACAACCTATGTAAAGGCTCAGCAATTGTAGCTTTATTCTCAAGAAATCCATGATAAAAGTTAATTAAGCCTAGAAACGCACGCAAGCGCTGTTTATCAGTAGGAATTGGCACAGCACGAATAGCTTCGACCTTAGATTTAGATGGATATATACCCTCTTTATTGACACGATACCCCAGAAAATCCACTTCTTTTACCCCGAAAAGGCATTTTTCTTTTTTCGCACGTAAACCAGCCTTTTTAAGCCTACTGAGAACTTCAGCTAATCGGCACGCTAACTCTTCACGTGTTTCTGCACGAACTAGGACATCGTCAAAATATGGTATTACCCCCTCTAATCCTGCAAAAAGTTCTTCCATTAAACTCTGAAAAAGTCCCGGAGCTACATTTACCCCAAATTGAAGTCTATTTACCTTAAAAGCTCCCTTGTGTGTTATTATAGTCTGAGCCTCCGCAGATTCTTTATCCACACGCAGCTGTAAATAAGCCTGGGCCAAATCAATTTTTGCATAAAATCCACCCCCTTTTAAATTAGTTAACAAGTTGTTAATTGCTGGTATCGGATAGGGGAATGCTGCCATAGCCTTATTAAGTGTGGTTTTATAATCTCCACAGAGTCTCACCTGCCCAGATGGTTTTAACACAGGAACTACTGGAGTAGCCCACTTTGGATTATTATAAGGCTCTATAACTCCCTCTTCAAGAAGCTCTTTTAAAGCAATTTCTATTTTTGCCCTAAATGCTAGTGGAACATTCCTAGCCTTACACCTGATAGGTGGAACCCTGGAGTCTATAGGTAGCTTAACCTCTGGACCAGTGTAAGCCCCTAACCCCTCACTAAATACTTCATGAAATTCATTCACTACTTCCAGAACAGGGTCAGAAATTGAATTTATCCCACTTATAGAAATGCCTAACGGATCAAACCATGAATACCCCAGAATGTTAGTGCAATTAAACTTTGCGACTAAAAGTTCCAATTCTGGGTTGAAATTTTTAAACTGAACCTCTACAGTGCATCTCCCAGCAAGGTTTATGTTGTTTTTCTGGAAATCGCGTAATTTTACCGAAGTAGTACTTAATTTTGGCCTTTTAGATCCAAAAATCTGTTTAAAGGTATTAAAAGAAATTATGGAGTAGTAGGACCCGGAATCTACCTCCATGTTAATCTCATGTCCCTCCAGTTTAACAACAACATTGTCTTTAAGGGAACTGCACTGCAAAGAATTTAAACAGTAATCATTTTTCAAAGAGCTGACCACTTCTATGCCATGTAATTTCCGGAAATTCGGATTTTTAGGCTCGTGGCCTTTTTTACGGCAGACACGTTCAATGTGCCCTTTATTCCCACAAGCCCTGCAGTTTGCATCTCTAAATCTGCAATTTACACGTTCATGTTGTTCTCCGCATCCATAACAAACATTTTTGGTTGAAAATTTTGTACCTTTACTAAACTCCGATCTTTGTTTACGTTTGCTTTTGCCTTTTCCCGACTTCACGTAATCCACGAATTCAGCACCCGCGACCCGTCCCGAATTCAAAGAATGCATACTTTTAACTTGAGAAGCAGCAGATTCGTGGGCCAAAGCTTTAGAAACGGCATCCTCAAGAGTTAAACTTGTTTCCGATAACAACCGCCTCTGCACGCCCTCGTCTCGTAACCCGCATACGAGCTGGTCGCGGAGCCTCTCCGACAAGGTTGCATCGAAATCGCATACCTCCGCAAGTCGCCTTAACTCGGCAACGTAATCACTAATCCCTTCATTTGGATTTTGAATTCGCTTATGAAATTTGAAACGGGAAAATATAATGGATGGTCTCGGACTAAAATGAGTTTTCAAAACAGCTGTTATTTCGTCGAAAGTCTTTTGGGCAATAGTCGACGGCGTAATTAAAGACCTGATAATACCTACTGTCTTAATACCGCAAACGGCAATTAAGGTAGCACGTTTCCGTTCGGCAGTAGTAATATTATTTGCCTCTAAAAAATATGTTAACTGCTCGCAATACAAGTCCCAAGAACTAGGGTTTGATACATCGAACTCGGAAATCGAGCCGACGGCGGCCATCACGGGAGCGGGGTTCAGAATTTTTTTTTAAAAATACTAAAAAAAATCCACCCTTGTCAGAAAGAAGCAGTAATTCTCATACCTGCATCCGGAGAAACACAGCAATTCTCATACCTGAATACAGGGAAACGCCCACCCGTGCCGCGAAAGTCGAACACACCTCGTCGCCAATGTTACATGGCGGTATTGGAAAGCGTGGTCAGTAAAACATGGACGTAGAACTAAAACATATTTATTATTCCGGAATGAAAAGTAAACATAACAAGTAACAGAACATAATTCGAAGCTGACAATGACCAGACGTCGACAGTATTTATACTGCCGACTGTGCGTAGACGGGTGCGCATGCAATGCGCGATGCTGCTGACACCATGCGTCGATGGGTGCGCATTCACTGCGTCTCAAATCATAACAATCTATGAATGAACAGAAGCGTTAAACTTTTATGATTTTTTGTCTACACTAATATATTTCGCCCTTACAACGAATGGGTGTGTGGGGAGCGGTTATTCATGTGATAATTATCGCACAGGCATGCTAGTATTATATTATTTTGGTAGTAAAGATCCCTCTTAAGCAACAAATATCAACACATGAGGTATCAAAAGTAAGATAATTTCATGAACCAGTGATGCATGTACTTTCATCCATATCAATATTTTTATTTTAAATGTGTTTAAAATAATTAACTTTAATTTAGTATTTTAAACAAGCCGTTGATAATGCTGCCATCTATTAGGAACTTTTTTATGTTTTGGCTCTAATAAATGGGAGTGTTTGTTCATGTGTGACGTTGTCCCTGATTTGCGCGCCAGGTGATTGCGCGCGACGTGATTTGCGCACCTGGCGGCGGTGCCGCGGTGCAGGTTAGCTATAAAATGCTTGAGTGGTTTTGAAAGAGTGGCCATTATTTATGCAGGCGGTCACGTATTCAGTAGTAAAATAATGTACGAAGAGTTTCACCCTACCAGTCTTGTCATAATATTTGAGGTAGAGCGTATCAATTATGCATGGTTAGTGGTTGTATGTTGAGAATAGAAAGAATACGGCGTTTCTTATGGAGTTGTGGTATCCCGAATGTTGAAGATCTTTCGGCGCCGTCATTTGTCCGGGTGCGCCTCCGTCTGTCCACAGTCATCTGCTGTTCCCAGCAGTCTTCACGTAAGTGATTGTAATTATCGAACCTCTGCAACCAGCCCGAACTCCAGTTGGACATTGCTTCCGTGTTGGATTGATTAGTGTGTACCATTATTGTTCCGAAAGCTTATCTGGCGTATTTATGTTAATAAATAATAAAAGTTATGCTATTGTTATTATTTGACTGTGTAATTTATCATTTTCGGGCCATCTAACTCGCACGCTAACGTAACGCCTTTTAACTTGTACCCCCAACGTACGATCTTGTGCCAAGTGGTATCTACCACAAACAATATGACACCATTATTTATCAATATGTCTGTGCAATAATTATTACACAGACATGCTAGTTACCTTCTAAAATTCTTCACAAAATGATATGAAAAATGCCATTCTTTAATGAGTACTTGATGCAAAGATAATTCGGAACTTATGTTGTATCTGTTTTTAAGTTTTGCGGTATTAAAGCATTAATTATATTTTAACAAAAGTTATTTACAAACGTCTGTGCTAGGTTCAGTATGTTTTTTCACTTTAGTTTAAGTTTCTTTAGGTGTGTCATTTATTTTAAAAATTCAGCAGTAATTATTTTGAAAGGATATATTATTTTGATGTTTATTAATTAATTTTGATACTTTACTGTTATAAAAAAATACTATTTTAACAATCGTCTTGGAAGTTTATAACTTAAGATGCACTTTTTTAATATTTTTAAATAAAGTATTATAAATGTACATTAAGCCTTTAAAACTTTTTTTCAGTTCTACAATAAAATTTGTTTCAAAATATATGTACATTGTCACATTTTCTATTTTATACCTAAGAATATATCAAGTTTTAGCATTTCACTTGCTTACGCCATTGATTTATGTTATTGTTTTCTGAATACTTTTGTTTCTTAAATATAATATTTATTTTTAAATTTTAAACATTTTAATTTACAGAGACTCGGATGGTGCAGTCATACGTCCACTTCCAAGGGCTAAGCGGTTACTTTCTGATGCTACTTGCTTACCACATATTGTTCAGGTATAAATTTTTGGCACAAACTTTTATAATTTTGTGTTTAAGATTTCATATTTAAATTAAGACTATTTATTGTACAACAATTCATTGTCTATGAACAAAATATACATTTTCTAAAAGTTTAAAGTTATAAATAGTAAAAAAAAATAATTGAATAATTACAGTTAATTAAATTGAATGATTACAGTTATAGTTAATATTTGATGTCAATATTTGTTATGGGACTTTTCAAAACCGTATCCTATTTTTTACGAGACAAAAATATCGTAAGATTAACCTAATAATTTGTTCCAGGTTGTGAATGTTTTTCTTTTTATGCTAATAATTGAAACCACATTAACATCAAACACTGCATATTAGCAACACACCTGTACCATTTATATTAATCACATTTGTTGGCTCTTTTGAAATTGTACCATTTTTTTAAATGGTAAAATTTCTTTATCACATCTTTATAAAAAAGCATTAGTTTTTTTAATAAAACCAGTAATAAGTATAAACACACAGTATACAGTATAAAGTTATTTTTTAAATAAAAATCAGGAGAGTTTTGGAAAGTGTCCAGCGCTTCTGTGTCTGCTCCTAATGATTGAGTGAGTTACTAATACTTGACAAATTAACAAATTTTAAGTCAAAAATAATTTAAAATTTGGAGACACATAGATTTGTTTTCATGAAAAAAAACCACTGCATTGCATTATAAAACATGTTTAAGCTCATATGTATATATAATCAAATTCATCCAAAACTTCAATACATTAATTTGACAAATTCTATAGCTTTTAAGGAAAAAAATGTGTACTATTGACAATCTGGTGTTTTTGATTTATTGTAGTTAATTCTGTACAATTCTTTGTACATGTTGATCTTTATTTTAAATACTTATTAAGATAATGCAAGATTTTTTTAGTAATATAAGTAGCAAATAACGTAATATAAATAGATGTAATTTATTTTCGCATTATTTAGTCAATATTTAAAATGTGCTTATTTCCTAAAGAAATCTCACCCATCTAGATTACATTTGTATTTCATTAAATGAAAAAAAAATAAGTAAAAGTTTAAAAAAATTATTTCTGAACATTTCATCTTTTTTGTTTTGCAGCTTCTTCTAACATTTGATCCTATTTTGGTTGAGAAAGTAGCCATTCTGTTAACACACATTATGCTAGACAACCCCGACATATCAAAGCTTTACCAAAGTGGATTCTTCTTTTTCATCTTAATGTACACAGGATCCAATTTACTGTCGATTGGTTCGTTACTGCAGATATCCCACTCCTGCCAATCTTTTCGATGTGAAGAAGTAAGTCTAGTATTACAATAGTAACCTTAATCGTATCATTTCTGACTTAACAATTAATTTTATTTTTATTATGCTGGAATAATTCAGATATTTAATTTCAAAATTGGCCAAACTCATCCGATTGAGAGGGAAAAAAATAGGTGAATAAGGGTTTATTCTATCTACCAAACTCTTAAAATACCCTTCTTTATTAATAATTTTTTTATAAAACTAAACTGATTAATTTAGCTACTTCAGCCTATGCAATCTGAATGAAAATATTTTAATTTTATCATTTGTATTTAGTTATTTGTGTCTCACTATTTTTATTATTTAATAAATTATACTTTAACTCTGTGATGCTCATGGACATAATATCACGTCTAGGACTCTCCACTTTTTCCAGCAATAAACCCAAATTTTAAATTCATAAAAATGCTCCATTAAAGTATTTTTTTTTAATTTAAAGGTTTGGGGTGCAATTTACAAGCAATCTCCTTATAATTATTTAAAAATACAGTAAAAACCACTTATATAGCGATGCTCAAGGGACCGTCGTAATTTGATCGTTATATCCGAATCGCGAAAAATTTTGCTTAATGAGAAAGTATAATACTCATACATACATGACAGTTGAATATAGATATATTTTATGTATTTTATAACGATTTTATCGCTTACATATACTAGTTAATTAAAGTTAGTTATATAAGCTGCCATTTTGTTGAGGAATGGTCAATAGTTTTTGTTTGCTTAGATTTGACATTGTAATAGGTTTTTATAAAATTTCCTATTCTTGCTAACATTGTAGAAGAACTAGGGATCTCTTCGCAAATTTCGTGCATTCTTGTCCACGTACTATTCGCCTGATGCTTGTTTATAGCGCAAATGGCCCTCCCTCGGAGGTGTTTTTTAGCATAAGATGAGGGAAACTCAATCGTTACATGGAGATTATCGTTGTAACCGGCATCGTAATATCTGGAAAAATTAACATGGACTGCTATAGAAATCCAAACTTTTGTCGCATTTTACATTGTTAAATCCGGCATATCGTTATACCCGGCATTGTTATAAATAGATTTTACTGTATAAAATAGCATTTACCCTTGAAAAATTATTGAAACTCCCAAGCTAGGAAAACAACTTTACATTTGCAAAACTCATACGATCATCAGTGAGTTAAACTTATTATTATAAATTTGTTTTACCTTAAATTTGTTTTCATTTAATGGGAATTAACTCTCTAAGTGCTGAAGTTAGATATCAAATTTAGAATTCTCTTAAGAGAGTTTAATTTATATTTCTAGCAAAAGCCTTTACATATATATGTATATATAATGGGAAGTACTAGCTAGTTAAGATGGGTGGATATATATATATATATATATATGAACCGTGTTATGCTTCAATGTATCAACCCACAAATTGAAAAAAAATGGTGCGTATTCAATGTAATTGGAATCCTAAGGTTTCACTTTCTGTGCTAAAAAAATTTAGTAGCGACACTGGACATCTAGAAAGTTGTTGTAGCATGGATTTTCCTATTCAGTGGTTTGCTTTATAGTCCGTTTTCTCGAAATGAACATTGTGTGAGTTGATCCATTGTTGCATAACACAATCCATATATTTCTGCGATGCATCACTAAGTTCAAAGTCATCCATTAGAAGTCTTAAAAGTCAATTTGTTGTGTAATACAAATTAAATTATAAACCTATTTGAGAATTGTTTATTGATTGATTAAATGTTCTTTTTTCTGCTATTCTAGAATCAGGCCTCTTCTATAATGCAGCGTAGTATCTTGGGCCAGTTATTACCTGAGGCAATGGTGTGTTACCTTGAAAACCATGGCGCAGAGAAATTTGCTCAGATATTTTTAGGTGAATATGATACACCTGAAGCTATTTGGAGCAATGAGATGAGGTAAGTCTTCATGTAGTCTATTCTTAGGATGCATTTTTATATTTATAGCAAGATGTCTGAAAGAGTAATGTAAATATTTATGATTTTCTCCTCAAGTACACAAAAATCTTTCCACGTAGATTAGATGACCCTTTAACCCTTTGCACTCCAAGAACACTTTGCGATTTGTGTTCTTTCTATGGAACAGTTATTCCTCTTTATGTTTTTTTCCACGGATTTTTTTTTTATCCTCGTAAAGGGGAAAAAATCCTAATCTGTTTTGTATTTGCAAGAGAACAAGTTAAAAAAAAGACTGATGTTCTAAACGCAAGATCATGCTGTTCTTGTTTATTTTAAAGAACAGGGAAACAAAAGAACTGGTCGTTATGTTGGCGCCTGAGAGGCGACATCGGAGTGCAAAGGGTTAAAGTCCTTAGAAATTCCCTCTCTCTGAATAATACTCCTAATGAATCTAAATGGAATGAATCTCTTATTGAAATTAAATTAATCTCTTATTGCAAAATTGTATTGTAAACATAAATTACCTAGTTTAGCACTCTATAGCTATATCCTTATTATAAATACTTAAGAAATTAATGTTTTTTATTCTAATTAGAAAGTAATCAAGAGCTCCATTTATTTTTTTTAAAAAGCATTTAAGAACTTTTAAAATGTATTCTTATTAAATCTTTAGGCTTCACAGATCTCTAAAATATGCTTTGTTGGCACTAAACATTTTTTAATTCATTTTTCACTTATTTATAAAATGTTATCATTAAAAACATGGTGTCAGTTAAGTCTTCTTACATTACATTAAAGCTAAAAATCAGTTCACATAAAATATAGATTAAATTTTTGTTCATTACACTTTTTTATTTTTCACACAAAACACTTATTTTTGCTTTAGTAATGCTATTTTAATTGTAACCTGCTTCAAAGTCTTTGAAGTTCTTTCCAAAATCCTAAAATATATAAGTACTTAGAAACTTCTTATTTTTATTTTCTAAATACATGTGTATGTACCCAGTGTTGGATTTACCACTAGGCAGCTGCAGGCTCATGGGGCTGCAAGCTGCAAATGTGTTTTTTGTAAAAGTATATACAGTCGAACCTCAGTATAACGAACCCTGGATATAACGATCCCTCGGTTGTAACGAACTTTTCAAATGGTCCCAACCGAACTCCTATGTCACTAATGTATTTTCAAATGCTTATAGCGATCTTCAAAAGTAAGGAATTCAGATATAGCGAACTAACATTCGCACTTTCGAACTTGAATTTTAGGTTTTTCACGGAAATTTTTCTCGCCCCGACCACATTCCTTACCCTTTGTTCCTTTGACAGAAGCCAGTTTCCTCAAAGGTGACAATAGACTCATTCCCTTTCTCAGTTCCTCCCCTTCCCCCCGCTCAACTGGTCAGCATACATTATTTGCCTTCCTTTCATTCTATTGTTGATGAGCGTTTGACTTGCGATTTAAAATGGCTCCTGTTTTTAAGCGAAAAGCATTTTCCATTGAGGATTAAGCACAAATTATTAAGAAAATAGAAAACGGTGTGAGCCAATCTGCCATTTGCAGAGAATTTTCTCTCTCGAAATCTAATGTTGCGAACATTTGAAAAAACCGCAGCGTGGTAAGCTCTGCCAACCAGAAAAATCTTAATGGAACCAAGAAGTTGAGAAAAGCTGAACGCGAAAATGTGGAAGAAGCTCTATTGAAATGGTTCACCATTCAACGAAACGAAATTCTCCCTGTAACTGGGCCATGCTCCAAGCAAAAGCAAATTAGTTTGCAGAACGTTTTGATGAAAAGGATTTTATGTGTTCCAACTCCGTGATTCCAACGGATGGTTAGATAGGTTTAAGAAGAGAAACAACATTGCATGCAGTAAAATTGTGAACGAAGCCACTAGTGTCTCTTCTTCAGATGTCAGTGATTAGATGGAGAATGCGGGACTTGACATCATCCGTGATTACGATGAAAAGGATATTTTTAACGATGATGAAGCTGGGTTATTTTATAAAATGATTCCTAACCAAACGTTAAAATTTAAAGGAGAAAAATACGTCGGGGGGAAAACTCTCCAAAGTAAGTCTAACTGTTCTTGCGTGCGCCAACAAGAACGGATCGGAGAAAAGAAAATTGATTGTGATATGGCAAATCGCAAAAGCCAAGGTGTTTTAAAAACGTCAAGAAACTACCTGTGGCATACAAGGCAAACAAAAAAGCGTGGATGACATCCAAATTGTTTAAAGAAGAGCTGCATCAATGGCATAGTGAATTGTCAAAAAAAAAAAGCATAATTTTTTTCTTTTAATAGAAAACTGCATCGATTTAAAAAATATTCAGTACATCAAGCTAGTCTTCCTACCCCCAATACATAATCAGTGTTTCAACCTATGGATCAAGGTGTAATCCGTAACCTAAAATGTCACTACAGGAAGCAGTTGATATTGCGTATCTTGGAGTGTTACGAAAAAATCAAGGATTGTGACATATCCCTTTTGGATGCAGTGATGTTGTTGGAGAAGTTTTGGTGGCTGGTCACCGAATCCACCATTAAAAACTGTTTTCGCCATTCAACAGCATATCACAACTTTTTTTCATTCTTCAGATAAATAAATGTAAGTAGTACAGTTAATGTTATTGTGTTTTAAGAACAAATATTTATATTACTTTATTATTGCCCGTTACTAATTGTAATTCAGTATAATTAATTTGTTTAGCAAAGAAACGTGTTCAAGGACTTTAGGAAGTTTCATATTGCCAATATTTGAAAAATCGGATATAGCGAACCCTCGGCTATAGCGAACTTCTGAATCAGTCCGTTGAGGGTTCGTTATAACAGGGTTCGACTGTATATATATTTACAGAACGATATTTGTAAAATAACCCAAATTTACACAATTCTTTTGCAAGGGTCTTAATATTTTGAAAAAGGTTGCTAATTGAAATCATGCACTTTTCTTGTTCTCTAATGGTTGTAAATTTGCTAGTAGTACTTAACTGACAGGAAATAACTTCTGAAGTACATATATTACTTCAAAATCACAGGTGGAAGATGGGGAAAGGGGCCACTTGAAAAATTTCGCATAGGTCCGCTAAAACATTATATCAGTGCGCTTTATGTACCCTGAATTAGGTAGTTAAAATAGTTTATTGTTATTAGTCTCAAACAATACTTTTTGTATTTCTAGTAATATCTTCATACATTATTTGGTTATTAAAACAAATTTGCATTTTTGTAGGAGACTTATGATTGAGAAAATAGCCTCCCACATTGCTGAATTCACACCTCGCCTGCGTTCCAACACTAAAGCGTTATACCAGTATTGTGCCATTCCTATTATACAATTTCCTCAGCTGGAAAATGAACTCTTCTGCAATATTTACTACCTTCGACATTTATGTGATACACAACACTTTCCTGACTGGCCAATAATGGATCCTGTAAGTATATTTTTGTATTTGTGCTACATGCAATAACTCCTGCAAAACAATTATAGACATTTTATTTATTTTTTTATTTTGGATAATAAAATATGAAGCAAAAAAAATGTTGGACTTGGATAAACTTAGGCTTTTTTAAAGTTATTAGCTTTTATATAAAATTTATGTATACATTTCTAGCAGAATAATAAAGGATTTAGTGTATTTGATAAGAAATTGCTTCTTTTTTTTTCTTTAAAAAAATGCTATGGTTTTGGAAAAAAAGGCACCCATATTATTTTTGTTAAATATTTTGTCTTTACTTATTTGCACAGTAAGTTACGGGATTTTGCTATTTAACTATTTAATTCACTGATTTTAATCTATATTACATATACCACTGTAAAATATAACTTCATGTAATTATTACTTATAAATGCAGAGCTTGTGTAATAAATAGTACTAAATGTAATTCCTAGGCATGTTTAAAATTCCATGTTTATGATTGCTCTTGTATACAATTAAAGTAGTGGTAAAATTCTGATGCACTTATTCATACTCTTTGCCATTAGATAAAATTACTGAAAGATGTTCTGGAAGCTTGGAAACAAGAAGTTGAAAAGAAACCTCCAGCCTTATCTGTAGATGAAGCATATGAAACTCTGGGACTCAAAAGAGAAGATCAGTAAGAGCCGAAAATTATTAGAAATTACTATTATTAGGATTCGATTTGAAGTAGAAGTTATAATTTTTTTAAATGCATTTCGATATTTCAGGCCAGAAGAAAATGTAATTAGAAAATCCTACTTCAAACTTGCTCAGAAATATCACCCTGACAAAAATCCTGATGGAAGGGTAAGATGTTGTTTTGTTTCTTTTATAACGAAATTATGATTTTTTTTAAACATAATTAAAACAATATTTATCTTGCATTTAAAAAACAATACTTTTTGAATGCATGTGTTTTTTAAAGAATTTTATTCTTTAGTAGCAGTGAAAAATTTGGAATTTTGTCTTATTGTGTATGAGTTTTTAATACCCTTGCTTCAAAACCTTTAATTTTCAAATGTATGATTTATTATCTGTTAGTATATTAAAGTACATTGTGTTAAAGGCAAAGTTATCACAATACACTTTAAAGCATATTTTCTCTACTGTATTGATATAGTGCTAAAAATGCTAGGAATAGCTTAAAATAGTGTTGAAAAATGCAAAGGAGAAAAAATTTAATGAATTTATGATATTTTTTTATATATATTCTTAAACTTACGATATTCCATAGATATAAGCATAAATGCAGTAATGTTCTTTTTCTTTCCATTTCAGAGAAGAAATAATGTGTTTACATTCTCTGCAATGGGAAATTTTAAAAATACTTTTTTTACAAAATGTGTACACATAATTTAACTGAAAGTATTCAATAACAAAATTAAACACTTAGAATTATTGATTTTTTTAGGAAATATTCGAAAATGTGAACAAAGCTTATGAGTTCCTTTGTAGCAAATCATCAAGGCAATGTGAAGGTCCTGATCCTCATAATGTTGTGTTAATACTTAAAACACAGACAATTTTGTTTAGTCGTCACAAAAATGGTAATTTTTTTGTTTTGTCATTCTGTTTAAGAATTTGCTCATTTTTATGTATTTTATGCATAAACCTTGTCTAATTTATTTGTATTTAAGTAAATATACGGTTTCAGGATAATGTATTTAATTTTTTTTATAAAGATAAATTGTAAAAAATTTTGTTTGGGTTTTAAAAACATTACCTAAAAAAATTTCCTATTTCTATTTTAAAACTAAAATTGATTTTAAATCTGTGTAATGCTGGATTTTTAAAAGGTTTATAAAAGTTTTTATCTATTTCAAGTTAAAACGTCTGTGAGCCAAAAAGACCTAAAGCAATGAACCAATTTTAATTCAAACGTCTGCTGTTTTGTTATAAATTTTCAAAATTCATCCACCCCGCCTTGTCATTATTGCCAACAACTTCTCACCATTCACCATATTTTGACTTATTTTCCCATCTTAGAATTTTATATAATCGCTTTTTTAATACATCATCTCCCACTTTATCATATTTATTGACTCATCCATCTCTATTTATCTTTTTAAACTACACAGGATTTTTATCTCTTATTTGAAATCAAATTTTGTTTATATGTATATCTTTTAGAATTGTAATGTTGGTGTAAAAATCAAATGTTTGGCACAGCTTGGCCATATTTAGCCCTTGTGCCACATTTGGCCCTTGTGTTTATATGTATATCTTTTAGAATTTTAATGTTATTATAAAAATCGAGTGTTTGGCGGAGCTTGGCCATATTAGGCCCTTATGCCGTTAAACTCCATGTAACCAACCAATCAAAATTCACCTTTTTTTTTTTAAACCAAACTTTTTCTGTACCATCTCTTTCAATTGATAAATGGCAGTGGCGGCTCGCCCACTACAGCAAGTACAGCCGGGCTGCACCTAAATTCATCAAAAACTAAAATCAGATATTTTACTAATTTTCTTAAATGAAGATTATAATTGAAAATGAAATTTCTACGGTAGTAAACAAAATCTCCGATAAATAACAAACCTTTTTGCCGTAATGCACAATTCAGAAGGGAAAAAAACTTCAGTCAATAAAAATTGCAGCTAAAAAGCAAAGTCAGAAATCGGCTGCATCGTTGCCATGACAACCTTACGTTGTATGACTTCCCCTTCACGTTAAAATGAGGCTGTGACGTCACAAGCGCAGCTCAAAAGGATTTTTTCAACTCGAGCTGTAGTTAGAAATTCTGTGAATTGATTGGCTCCCGTGTTTGAATCGGCGGGACGTGTGGGGAGGGGACCGAGTATTTTACTAGCATCTCTAGACCGCTTTGCCTGATGGAGGAAAAGCCCCTTGGCTCGATAATTGTTTCAGCTTTGGCGGTATTGATAAGTGCTGTTTCGCAACCCTGTGGAAGGAATGGCTGTTGAGGGAGTGAATGGGAGCAATTCGATGGACAAATGGATTTCTGAATTATTTTAATGATTTTGGATTCACACTTTTATCTTTAATTTTTGATTTTATTTTTCAACAAACAGATGTTTTATATGACATTCTTCAAAAAATATCTTTAGATATAAATTATTGTCTTCAGCAAGTCAAGGTAATTCAGAACATTATAAGACAAAACCATAATGAGAACACGTTCAAACGTATTTTTGAAATTGCGAATTCGAAAACAGAAATTGTTTTCAAAAGACAAGATGACTTCCGAACTACGAAGATGTGTTTAAGAAATTTAAAATGTTATATTTTGAAATTTTGGATACCATAATAATGGAATTTGACGTAAGATTTAAAGATGGCGAATGTCTATAATTTTTTTGTTTTGCCGATTCCTCAAAGTTTGAGGATTTTTCGATAAATATCCCAGAAATGGCTTTTGAAAGTTTGAAAAAGTTTTTTTTTTTGGGGGGGGGGGGGTCACATGATTTCGGCTGTACTAACATTTTCGACCACGGGCCGCCACTGATAAATGGTTTTCATAAAGTTTTTAGTTCAGTAGTTTTGTTAAATAAATAGGACTATTCCAGCTTTTGGTTTTCTTTTCTTAAATTAGTAGTTTAGCTGTTAGCAGTGTTTTTTAGTTTAGTGAAAGCATTTACAATCAGTTTTGTAGATACATGTATTTCCATTCTAAATGTATATCCTACTTTATTTATTTTTAATTATTTCTGTGTTAGATCTTCAGCCTTACAAGTACTCAGGCTATCCCATGTTAGTGAAGACAATCAGACTGGAAACAAGTGACTCACAGCTGTTTTCGAAGACTGCTCCACTTTTAGCTGCTGCAGCTGAAACAGCTTACCACACAGTCAATTGTTCAGCACTGAATGCAGAAGAACTGCGTAGAGAGAATGGCTTGGAAGTGAGCAATGATTTATTATTACTATAAATATTTAAAATTATGTACCCGAAAGGTGAAAAATCATTTATAATATGCCTTTATATATTACGTGTATATCTGAAAACAGCTAAAACAAAATAAAATAAATTTTTGGTTGATTAAATTCATTTATATTTTGTGCAATTTTAATATCCCTTAACGCTCGAGACTTTAAATTATAATATCGACCAACAAATAAAGGTGTTGCTAACTCATTAAGTCCCAAACATATATTTGTGTCAATTCTTTTTAATGCTGGTACTCATTGGTTTTTTTATGTACCAATTTTACATTATAAAAAGGATTCATATATATATATATATATATATAAGATAGCAGGAATGTGTCTATAGCAGAACTTTCTGATTTTTATAGCATTAATACATGTCTCTGCAGCTAAGCCTACTAGGTGTTAAGGGTAAAAGCAGAAAAATAACTAAAATACAAAATATATATATATGGAAGAAAACTAAACACTTAAAAACCATTTTAACTTTTAAACAAAAAACTGTCTTGCATTTTAATATAAACCATTAAAGTTATTATTTTTAAATATAATACATAAAGTAGTATTTTAAACTGAACAAACATAAAAATGCCCCAATCTTTACTATAATTCTTACATTACAAGACTAATCAATAAAGAAGTTAAAGAATTAAAAATACATCACTGACTATGATTATTTGTTAGGTAATTTTTTTTATATATGTATCCGTGCAAATTAGTCTGTAAGAAATTAACGTTAACCTTCCGAAGGCAGGTATTTGGATTTAACATGGAATTCTGGTTGAAATTTCAACCACCCGTCCTGTAAATGTTTAGGATTGGGATATCACTAACGAAAAATTATTAATAAAAACTTGAATGACAAAAAAATACGTCAAAATTCTGCCAATACTTTTTTTAAGCTATTTTGAAAAACACAAATTTTATTATTTCATTACTTATGTAGTAAAAATTCAAAATAATAATGCAACTTAATCAAAACTCTTTAGATCAATAATTTTACTAATTTTTAATTATTTTATTTACTTTGCTCTCATTTTAGTTTGAACTCATTGCTTAAGCTTTTTTTTTGTTTTGTTATTTAATAAAAAAGTTCACGTTGTTACTTTTAATTACAGGCTTTGCAAGAAGCTTTCTCTCGATGTGTTGGCGTCCTAAGTCGTTCATCTAAAATCGAAGACCTATCCGTTCAAGTCTGTGTTCATATATCAAGGTGTTTTGCTGTAGCCGCCCAATTTAGAGGCTGTCGAGATCGTATGATTGAGATGCCTGATATGATTAGAGATCTGTGCAGAATTTTGTACTTCAGTGTAAGTATCTTTAAACTTGATTATAAAAATAATTTTATGTTTAAGATTGTTTTATTGTACTTTTTTTACGTTAGAACTTATTTTTCTATTGACAACACATGTCAAATTTAAATTTTTGATAGGGACATTTTATACTTAGAACTTAACACCCATAAATTTGTAATATAATACATTTGATACTCGAATATAGACCATAATAGTTGAATATGCATCAAGTATAATGTCACATCCATCACAGAGCAAGAAATTGATGTGATATATATACTTATATAATTGTTGGCCACTTTGGGACTCTAATGTTATATTTGTCTTTTTTATAGGAATATTTGTTTTTTTAAATCATGTTTTTATTACTAATTTAGCAAAAATATCATATTTTGAGTACTGATATTTAACCAATTAAATAACTATCAGACTTTAACGATGCAAATTTAAAATGTTTATGGCTTTTATTTTGGTATTTAAATAAAATCTAACTACCTATATATATACTCTAATTATAAATAGCATATTGTTAAATATATAATAGTGAATTATAACGAGAAAATTATATATTTAGATGTTAAATTCAATTTTAATAAAATAAAAGTTAAAACATAAAAAAAAAATTTAATGTAGCAGAACAACCCTGTCCTGTTAATCTTTTTTTGGCTTTTTTCAATAAAATTTCAGACCCATCATAGTTCCACATCCAAGCATGCTGACTCTTCTTCAAGTATCAAAAATTTCTTTTTATTAAAGATTTTTGAAATATTTTTTAAAGTTATCCACTAATAACTTGATATTTTAATTTTTATATTGATAAAACCCTGTTACCAAATTTCCCTAAAACTCCAATTCTGATATCTTACAACTTAAGTTACATGAACTTTAGAAAGTCTTTCCTTCTTTTCTAGCATCTTACAAAACTCTGCACAGTGGTCGTAGAATGCGTCAGTGCCCTGTCAGTCAATGATGCCCTCCAGACCCATTTGTACCAATCGGGAGTGTTGTTCCACCTACTCATCTTCCTCTTTAATTATGATTTCACGCTCGAGGAAGGGGGTGTGGAGAGAGACCAAGAAACCAACAAACAAGTAATTTCTGTTCCTTTTCTGTAGTAATAAAATCACTTGTTAACAAAAGTAATTATATTCATTGTATGTAGCCTTCAGAATTAAAGGTGTAAGTGGATCATTATGGTATGACATTTTTTTTAATTGAGTTATTGTCATGGATGAAGAAAGTATGTGTCCACCTTTTTTTTTTACACTGATAACAGCACTGACTGTAGAAGCCTTATTGACACTGGGTTCGTATGGCCCTTAAAAGTCCTTAAAACTTCGTATTTTGATTCACATGCATAAGGCCCATTAGTACTACTTAAAAACTCTGTATTTTGTCCAAAGGGTCCTTAGCTGTCGCTAATAGCCCACTGTACAGCTGTAGTGCAACATTAATTTAATCAACCAATCAAAGGGTACTTGGAAACTTTAAATTTACCGAAAGCTCTTAAAAGCCCTTAAAGCAACTATTAAATCACTTTACTAAACCTCTATTAAAAATATTTGATTTTAATGTGAAACACAATTTTGTATTTGAGTCAAAAACCCGTCTCTTTTGTACTTGAGAGCTTTTAGCTGATTGCACCTATTTTTTCTCTTTTATATTCATTTTTTTTTTTTTTTTTTTTCCAAATATTTATTTACTAAGAAGCCCATTTGAGGCTTTAGAACAAACTTTTTTTTATTTTTATTTTTTTGCATTAAAAAATAATGTCCTTAGAAATTGCTTTTAAGTTCCTTAAAAAATACTAGAAACTCCTTATTTTAATTTTCGGAAATTGCTTACGAACCATGTAACTGAGATACTAGTGTCATAAAAGGTATGTTATGTGGCCACAAAACTAAATACAAAATGAAAAGTTTAAGATAAAATATTTTCAAACTTTTTGTTACATACTTCTTTTGTACACTTGTCGCTTCATTTTTTTTTAAATCAAGTTGTATCATTGTTAAATAATCCATATTAGTATTTCAGTGTTTTGTAAAGTGTCTAGTCACCAATACATGTTATAGGTAACAACATAAGTCTTTAGACATGTAAACTGAATACATGATTGTAGTTATCAGTACTGACTAAGCTCAAAAATTGAAATTCCCTAAATATATTTTAATATTTTAAATCTCTTACATTAGTTTTATTTCAATGTTTATTTGCTAAGGAAATCGCAAATCAGCTGGCAAAGCTGAGTTTGCGTGCGCTGAGCAGACTGGGAGGTTTCGGCAGTGGCGAAGATGAAACTCCCAAAAACGAAGCTGTGGACATGTCCCTCCAGGCTTTGTTGACTCCTTACTTGGTCAATCAGTTAGGAAGCTGTGAACCACCGGAAGTGAGTTTTTTTAATTATCCTATCCTTTTTATGTACTTAATAATGAGTAAAAACTGGGAATGCTGGAGCCATCCCAGAAATTATTTATAATTATGAAATTATAATTGCGTATTCTATCCTGAATTCTTATTGTTCGAACCATGTTCTATCCTTTTGATTGTCTGTACTGTAAGGTCTCCTGGAGACCTTGCATTCCAGACAATGGTGTGGATGTATGACGTCAAACAAAAAAGGGTTAAAAGAATCGTAATATATATCTATTCATTTAATTTATGTTTATGAATTTTTTTCATTATAATTAATTTTGCTCTTATAAGCAATCAAAGCTTTATAATTATGTCTACTTATCTCTACTATCCCCTGGAATGCACATTATTTTTAAATAAATATATTTTACTATATTCTAAAAAATAAAGAGTTTATTTATATTTTAAGAAATATTTTAATAATTAAAACAATTTTAATTTAATAAAGACATGTATTGGTTAAGTGAACTTTACAAATTAAAAGTATATAAAATAAACTTACTTGCAGTTAAAAAGATTTTTGAATTTCAATATTTTCATCACAGTTGATAAAAAAAAAATTAAATGTTTAAAATACATTTTCAAATTTAATTTAATTTTCAAATTTAATTTAATTTTCAAATTTAATTTAATTTTCAAATTTAATTTAATTTTCAAATTTAATTTAATTTTCAAATTTAATTTAATTTTCAAATTTAGTTTAAATTTCAAATTAATTTAGTTTAATTAAAATTTTAAACCCATTTTACTTCAAACAATTATTCAGCAATATTTGAAGTTTCGTTTATTAGGAAATATCCCATTGAAAATGTCAAACAAATTAAAATCACATACGTAATGCACCAGTATCCCTGTTATGCTGTCCTTGAAACACTAAATAAATGGTTTATTTTCAATTTAAGTGTATTTCTACAGGTATTGAAAATACTAAACAGCAATACAGAAAACCCATATCTTATATGGGACAATTCCACTCGTGCTGAGCTAAATGAATACTTGGAGAGACAGCGTACCGATAAAATAAGAACTGTAAGTGAATCTTCCAATATAATTGCCACCCATTTTTTTCTATTGCAATCATTATCCACTTTTATAATTTTTCTTGTATTCATGTTTGTTAGGGTGAATGTGATCCTACTTATGGCAGTGAGTTCAAATTCTCTGCTCACAGCTCTGAGCTGATAGTTGGCGGAATCTTTATACGAGTGTACAATGAACAACCCAACTTTCCTCTGGAGGTAAGGAGACTTTTATTCTGTAAGCTTAAATAAATTACAGGTACCTAGGCTGACACGCTTTTAATTTCTTGAGGGGTTTTTATATTGAAGTAGTCAATATAAAAACGTCACAAAATGTTTGTACTGAACAAAATTCCCAAAAAGTTTGGTTGCACCTGTATTCTAAATACAGGGTGGTAACATAACCTGGAAAACCGGGAAATCAGGGTGTTATCATAGAAATTTTTAATTCTGGAAAAGTCAGGGAAATTTTTAAAATTTCACAAAAAATCAAGGAATTTTTCAAATTTGGATCATTAAAATGGCAATTATTGTCTGTTATGCCCTCCATTCTGGGTAATTTAGTTGTCAATATTTCCTTTTAGTTCTCAAAAAGAATGTAAGAAAACAAGCATGGTTATGCACATTTTCATATTTTCAGTTTTATTTTTGTAAAAACGTTAACCACTGCTGGTGAGAGAAGCAAAGTGCATTGGACCTTGAATTGTAAGCAACATGTGGGATGTTCTAACAATTGAACTAATGAATATGTGATTTGTTGAAGATTGGAATAGGAAATAGGAAGCATATAAAACATATCTACAAAAGAAATAATTTGAAAAAATAATATTTTTTTTACAATATCTGCTTCTAGAAAACTTGTTTAATTAATATTATGCCTGTCGCAATTGCATAATTTGTGTTGTATCCATAAATTATTATTTTAACTGTAATAAGTATTGCTCATAATTTTTCATTTATATTTTTGGAGATATAGATTAAGAAATTATAATTTGTATACTTTTGGAAAGGAGAAGGGTTAGGGGAGATTTGATTCAAATGTTCAAATTTATTAAACAGGTAGTGTAGATGGCTTATATTTTAATATGAGTGATAGAGCGAGAGATCATGGGTTTAAATTAAATTATTCACATTTTAATCGGGAAAGGAGAAAGCACTATTTCTATAATAGGATAATAGACAAATGGAACAACTTGCCAGTGAATACAGTTAGTTGTACAGGACTTTAATATCAAGTTAGATGTTCATTGGGGAATAGTTAGAAGGTACTAGCTAAACCAATCTTGCTTGTCCTTGAGCCTGTTGTTGGTCATCATTATTTGTATTTATACAATTATATTTAAATACAGTAAACCCTTCTTACAATGACCCCTCAATATATACACTGTTAAGTTCCTATATTTCTTTATTTTACAGTGATGTTTTTGATATAATGACTACTTATATTGGTCTCATGAGGGTCTGCTGTTTTTAAAAGCATTTAAAATTGACGCCTATTCCACAAAAGGATGAAAAAAAATATTCTTCCTATTTGTTTCTGAATAAATATATCTATTTTTTATATAGTTATGCCACAGATTTTTCTGATTTTGTTTTCTACAACTTCAGTATGTTCTTTTGTAATGTCTTATCTTTAACTTTTTCCTACGAAAGCAAAATTAAAGAAACTTGAAAATTTCGAGTAAGACACATGTAAATATTGAAAAAAATATATATGTAAAATAAATAGCATAATACATACTAGTCTAGAACTTTTTTATTATGACATACAATTGTAATGTCCAATTTGATGTTAACTTAGTATCATAATGTTGTGCTTAATTTATTTTTAGAATCCTAAGCTGTTTACTGCCGACTTGCTAAATAATCTGCACTCTCAATCTCAATACCTGCATTCCCTCATGACGTTGCAGTCTTCAGGCGTGAAAGCCGAAACCAACCCCGCTCGGCTGAAAGATGTTGAAATGGCTTTGGAGGCTCTTCGCAATGTTGTTAAAAATAATCCAGGTTTGTTCTTCAGCTCTTCTTTTTTTTATGTTAATAATATGCTTTGGTATGTGGAGTTTTTTGTTTTTAATTTGGTCTCTGTATCTAAAAAACAGTCGATATTACATGGTTCGCATGGTCCTTAAAAGTCCTTAAGAACTACTTAATTTAGGTGGGCCCTTAATTAAGGGCCCTTAAAGTCCTTAATTTTCAACTGAGGTCCTTATTTTTTGTCCCTCATGATTTTCTTTAATAATTCACAAGGGTGGTACTTTTGTGAGTCTAACTCGAAATTCCAGGGATTTAAAATTTTCGGTACCCCGTTGCATTAAAAATATCGGAATGTAAAATTCCGGATTTTACTTTGACCGTTATGCGGAAGTGTAAATCGGCAAAAAGAGAAAGGCATGAATAGATGGATTCAGCATCAGAAAAAGTGAACTTTTGTCCGATTTTTTAGTCAATGATATTTCATCATATGGACACTTCATTGTTAGAAATCTCAGTTCGTTTTTGTTGTTTTGTGAAGAATCGATATTCATTCTAGAAAAACGGAGAATTTCACAAGAATGTGGCATCTTCAACATTTAGAAATATTTGCGATCTTCGTCAAACGAGGAATATCACTCGACAGTTGAGATTTCTCTAATTTCTGTTGGCGAATGCAACTTCCAAATGGCGCACTTTTGAGAATTTTTTTCATTCATGAAAATCTTGAAGTTGTAGAAATTCACGAAACTCGATCTGCTGCGATCTCTATTGAAAGACTTACAATCCTTTTGCATCTGATAAATAAATGCTTATTTTATCATGATTTAATTTGCGCTACTTAACAAAATTGCATTAAATTTTTCGGAAATATAATTTATTTTACGAAATTGAAGTTTAGAATATTTGAGTATTGAGTTATTTTGAGTATTAAATTTTTTTTTTTAAAGGTTTTTTCTTTGACTGGCATTAAAATATTCTAATGTGTTTATATTTTGTTTAAAGTTTTATAAATTTTATTACATTTAGTTTATTTTTATTTGTACCCCCTCCTAAAATATACATATTTTTTTTTTTTACAGTTTTTCAAATTTCTTATTAAACTAGTTTTTAAGGGAATAACTTGGTGGGGGTATATTGGATGTTGAGTGGTGCATAGAGATTTTGATCGTTTAGAAAATTTTCAACTCAATGCACATTGCACTTTTATTTCTCATACTCTTGACTTGGAGATTCCTTTGGAATGATTAGATTTTTTTTCGGGGTACATTGCAATTTTGTTAAGTAATTAATTTTGTTATTTGGGGTTAATTGTGATCTATGGCACATTAAACTTTCACTTTTAGTAATTCTCACTGGATTTGCAATGAAGGCTATTACTCTTTGGGTGCATTTGTATTCTACTATTCTGTGCATTTGAAAAAATTTTGCCTTAATATATTGAAAATACGTTTTTAGAATGCATTGTTTTCGGATTTTAGGGCACATTAGCCTTTTTAATTTTATTTTTTCAATGGATATTTGAATTAAAATAGATAATAGATGTAAATTAAAATATATTTTTGGGGTTAAATTTTTCCTATGGTGATGCATTCAATTTTTATGCTGAGAATACATTGCATTTTTTGGGGTGTATTTAAATATTATACTAGAAGTAGATTAGAATTTTGAAATTAAAGGTACTTTTGAATCATTGATCTTAAGATTAATTATTAGGGTACATTGAACTTGGGTTTTAATGTGAGGACAATGTAAAAAAAATAATTTTTGGCTGCACTGAAATCTCAGGATACTTAAAATCGATTGCATACATTTGAAGGACATTATACTTTTAGAAATTCATTGTAATTTTGATCTTAAATGTAGGTCAAAGTAATTCAATCTTATTGTACTTAGTAGTACTATTATTTTTAGAGCATAACATTGGAAATTCAATGTTGGTTTATATTGGGTTGTTTTCGCAGGTGGTTCATATATGGTTTTTGCTTTATTTTTTTAAAACCTACAATCTTGTTCAAGCATAAACTTTTTATTATTCATTTTAACCCCTCTGATTTTATAATTTATTTTATTGTTTAACGTTGCTTTGATGGTAATTCTATATCCACTATTGTTAAAAAATATAAGAGGTCCTTAAAAAGTATCAAAAGGTCCTTAAAAAGTCCTTAAGAACTACTTAATTTTTACTTTGGAAAATTTGTATGAACCATGTATTAACTAGCTTGTTTTATTACTCAGAGGAGCATGCTGTGTCCTAGTGTATTTTTTAACAAATAGTTGCTTTAAGTTCAACAATCTTCTTGTACAAAATTACAGCTATACCAACTGTGTTTTATACAATTTGATATTAGTAGGTTTAAATTATCAATTAATATCCAAAACTCAAACTCAATGTCTTTGACATAAAGAAACAAAGTTCTGCTGTACATAACTAAAAACCATTTTTTTTTATTATTAATTTCAAATAAACTTGACACTTTTACACAAAATAGTGTTTTTAAAAAAAATCTGTTAATATTAATATGATGTAGGGTTGAAATGAAATATTTTAAAGTCCAATATATTATTGCAATTTTTTTTAGTATCTTCAGTATATAAGGTATGATAAACATATAAGGTATCATATCTTCTTAAATAGGCATCAATAGATAAAGAAACACATTTAAATCTCTTCAATTGGTTATTTTTTTTATATAATTCCGTAAATAGCTATAACATTGAATATCATGATTTTTTTTAAATTATACGTTAATGTTTATATTTAAACTCTTTTTAGGTGTTGAGATGCAATGTATTGGCAACTTTAAACTGCTCTTCAGTCTCTTGAGGCTCGACCATTGTCCAAAAGTTCAAGCTCTTGCAATTGATGTATGTATATTCCTAAATCAGTGAATTTCATTGTGTAAGCACACCATAGAGGTTATCTTGAAGTGGAGATGTTGTATTCCAATTTCTTTGAAATTTTGCTTTAAAAGTGTTGATAAACATATTTTTTTCATGATGCATTGTTAATTTTAATCACTAAATTTCAATAAAGGTTACAGTCGATTACCTAAGAGCATAAAAATATTTCAATTGGACATGTATTTATTTTGTCCATGTGAGCCTTGTATAAAAAAAGCATTGCTGAAAATGTTTTTTTTACCAATAAATTCACCACTTTTGTGAAAAAGAGAACTAATGATAAAATCGATGGTAGAAAATCAAATCAATGTACTTTTTTAGAAGAAAATGGTAAATAAAATACAAATTTCCCAGTAGCCCTTTTACCTATTTGGCAAATTAATGAAGGAGAATATTATGCATTTATTAATTAATATGCATTTATAAATCAATATGTTTTACAATTTTTAGGAATTTGTGATTTTTTTAAAAAAAATTTAGGCCTAGTTATTTATTAATAATATAATTTTTTCAGGCAATAAAATTATCGCTTTAGGTAGTAAAATATATTTAAATATTAATGCTGTAGAAACTTTTTTTTTTTTTTTTTATTTGAACATTTATTTTTTTATATTTTAGTACTGATTCTTGAAAATATAATAAACTCTAAAATGAATTTTAAAAAAATATTAAGTACCAACACTACCTGCGAAATAAATTGATATTTTTTTATTATTAAATTCATAATTAAAAACACTCAATTCATTTTATACTTGAATATTTCCTTTTTTCCAAAATTCACGTGCGATTGAACTTTTATAACCATAACTAACTTGAAAATTAAAAATCGGAACTTTTTATTAATGTATTAAAGTTATATATGATCTTTATGTAGCAATTGTACCTGCACTTTAATTCCTTTAAAAATATTGCATTATCTTTTTCATAGGTAATAGCTGGTGTTACGAGCAATCAAGAATGTGTAAATGACATAGCTGCTACTGATGTTCTTGTTTATTTGTTACTTGTTCTCCATTCCTTCAAGAACTCTGCTAGTAAGTAGCTATCTACCTGTTCAAGTTTTTCAGTAAAATTCAATTCACTCTTTGGTGTAAAAAAAAACACAATTCTAGAGTGTAATATTCGCTCGCCAAAAGGGCGATCAGCCGCTAACCATTGGTGACTGTTGAAGAATGCGGACCTTTGTAAGAACTAAAATAGATTAAGCTCTGCTCTTAACGAGTATGGACACTTGTAATTTTGTCCTTTAACATTTAATGTAATTTAAAACTTAAATGTGTGGTTGTATTAAACTGTGTCTTCTCAATGAGTCGATTACCACAGTCTGAACGTTGGCCACGGAATCTACAAGAACCTACCTGTTTAGAAACGTTAATTTAAATGAATATGACTTGGCTACAATTTAAAAATAAACATTGATCAAGATAGTAAATGGCGGTGAAACATTATTTAGAGCAGTGGCGTAGCCAGCATTGGGTTACTTTGGGTTAGAACCCCCCCCATAGCCAGATCAAAATTATTTTTTTTAAAAATAACAAGTGCCAAAAAAAAAAAAAAATCTTCTTTTTCTCCGATTTTTATATCTATATATATAAATGCGAAAAACCCACTCATCACTCATCACTAATTCTCCAACTTCCCGTATACCTATGAAGATGAAATTTGGCAAATTTGTTCCTTATACCTTAAATAGGAAAAGTAAGCTATTTTTGTTCCGATCGAACGGATTTAAGGGGTTGTAAAACCCCTTTTTCGAAACTTCTCCATAGGATTAACATGGAGAACATGTAACAATGCAAAATATAAAATTTAAACAATGGAAATTTTTAATATTATGTAACGTACGAGGAGCATTCTGATTGGCTGATGACTAAATGTCGCCAAATAACTAAAAACTGTCGCCAAATTAATAAACTTCGCCAAATAAATTAAAATTTCACCGAAAGAATAAAACATTTCGCCAAATTAATAAAATATCGCCAAATGAACTAAAATATGATCATATATGTAAAAATAATATAAAAACCTGAAATACCCGTTCGATATACGAAATACCTTTTTCGATGTTTGTGGCGACGTTAGTTTGGATATCTACAGATCTAAAAGACCTAGAGTGCTGAAATTTGGAGCACAGATTCAGCTTGGGCCGTAGAGATGCACTACGAAAGGATTTTTAAAAATTCGAACTCGAAATGCCAAAATAACAATTTTTTAGAAACTTTCCCATAGGATTAACATGGAGAACATGTAACAATGTAAAATATAAAATTGAAACAATGGAAAATTTTAATATTATGTAATCAGGAGCATTCTGATTGGCTGATGACTAAATATCGCCAAATAAATAAAACCTACGGCAAGTTATTAAAAACATCGCCAAATAAATTAAAATTTCACCGAATGAATAAAAATTGAATAATGAATAAAAAAATGGAAATGAGCGGGAAATATATTGGCGCCGATATTACGTCTACGCTGAATATTATGAGAGCCAACTGAACTTTTAGAACCCAATCGCTGCGAGTGTAGGTGGTTTTATTATATTTGGGTTCGAATCAGTTTAAATAATTTCAATGGTGTTACAATGAAATAACTAATATTATATTTTAGTCAGCAAGGACGAATGGTTTTTGTGAACATGCAGTTTAAATGTGGAGCAAAGCTGCGAATATTTAAATTGTAAAAAAAAAAACCTAAATGAACGGTATTTTCTGAGTTTGATAAACTGTACTGGTAAGTGGATAAATATCATACGGCATTTTTAATTAAAGTTTAATTTTAAAAGATTTCTTAAAATTCGATAAAATAAAGTTTTTGCATTTGATAGTCATATTTAAAATAGCCAAACGTAAGAGTAGACGGTCACGAGCGATTTTAAACGAAACCAATAACGTTCAGTATTTTGCATGAATTTCGTCGTTAATTTTTTTTTCTATCTTTATGTTTACCTGTCTATTTTGTTGGGGTTTAATAAATGTTTTTTTTTAAATAAAACTTTTACAAGTTTATTCGTTATTTATAATCTATACTTTAGTTCATGTTGACATCTCTAACCTACCGTTAGACATGTATTTTCCCACTGTTTCATAAATATTTCTGTTTGACCATATTATGTAGCTGTGTTTTATATATGACAGTTTTATTTATACCATTAGGTAAGAGAAAGTATACTTAACCAGTAAAAAAATAGATATTCCAAGGCCCATTCTACACGGACGCTATTTACGCCGCGTTTCATTTTGCAAAAGTCTCAACCTCAAAGACCAACCGCAACTACTCTCAAAGACCAACCGCAGAGTTATCTGCAAAAGCTAACGTGCACAAATAACGTCCGTGTAGATTGGGGACATTATTAAAGCACATTAGCTTTTGTAGATGACCCTGTGATTGGGAAATACAAACTATGTGGTTTACATATACACTCGTAGAGCCATCTGTATCTAACACGCGTAAATACGGCGCTGCATCTTGTGCTGGTGATTAGACAAGCATTTTTCCATTTTTTGTCTAACTTCACAGATTCTACAAATCAATGTTTTTTTTTATAATAATATATTTTTTATTCACTTATTTGATTTTTTTACAAGCAACGTCAATTTCCGTTATGATTTTGCCACAATCTGCCGTTTTTCTGCGTCAAGCAACCAATGAAACCTCCTCCCCCATGTCACACCATAGTCATGCATGATGATTTTAATTATATAATAAAGAATTATTTACAAATTTAAAATTACTACTTAAAAATTATTATTATTACCCCCCATCAATATTTAGCTACAGACTTAAATCCCAGTAAAATGTCAACCAGGTTTGTTAGTAATTTAAATTAGGAAATGACTAAAGATTAACCTTTGAAAATTAAGCTTTTAATTTACATCTTATTTATAATTTCTATATATATTTAATTAATTAAAATTATTAATTAGAATTTTAATTTAAAACTACTGCTTAAATTAAAAAATATCATAAATTAAATTTACTAATTTAAAATTACTACTTTAAAATTATTATGATTATTTAAAATTACTAATTTAAAATTATTAATAAAAATTGCTAATTAAAAATTATTATGATTATTTAAAATTACTAATTTAAAATTATTAATAAAAATTGCTAATTAAAAATTATTAAAGAAAATTGCTAATTTAAAATTATTAATAAAAATTGCTAATTTAAAATTATTAATGAAAATTGCTAATTTAAAATTATTAATGAAAATTGCTAATTTAAAATTATTAATGAAAATTGCTAATTTAAAATTATTAATAAAAATTGCTAATTTAAAATTATTAATGAAAATTGCTAATTTAAAATTATTAATGAAAATTGCTAATTTAAAATTATTAATGAAAATTGCTAATTTAAAATTATTAATGAAAATTGCTAATTTAAAATTATTAATGAAAATAGCTAATTTAAAATTATTAATGAAAATTGCTAATTTAAAATTATTAATGAAAATTGCTAATTTAAAATTATTAATTAAATTTAATTAAAATTATTAGTTAAAAATTGTTCAAATCAATTATTAATAAAAAAAATTATTTGGTTTTGGTCGGACCAAAAATAATTTATGAACCCCCCCCCCCCCTTCGGACAATCCTGGCTACGCCACTGATTTAGAGTATTCAGAAAGTGTCCACAATGTAAGAAAAAAATCTAATTTAAGAACTTATCTTTGTTTGTAAGAGGTTGTGTAAAATTCTTAGTTATAATACTTTAAGAACCATCTAAAAAGTGTATGAAAGTATAATTAAATTGTTACAAAAGTTTTTTAGATGGGAAAAAAGTGTTAGGTCGCACTTTTACACAAGTTAAGTGCTGTGTTGAGGGATAACCTTATTTAAATGTGTTATTTTACTTTTTAAAACATCGATTCGTAGTTATGATCTGATTTCAATTGCTTTATGGATTTATACCATTTTTCTAGCTGTAAAACTCATGATCTTCATTGGTTGAGCACTTCATGCTTTAGACTTTATTATGTGAGGTTCACATAAAATCATATTTCAATAGGTTTCAAAACTTATGCTAACTGTATAAAGTCTTATGAAAATAATTTTCTTGTAGGTCAAATAACAGTATTGGAAACTCTTTTGCCTCTTATGTCAAGTGGCAAACTAGTCAAAGATGCAACTACCAAAGGTAAACTATATTTTTAAATTTTTTTAGAAATAATATTTTATATTGATTTTCTTTATTATTGTTTGTCCTAACAATCAGTATTTTAATAAACATAAATACCTAATGTCATTATAAACATAATTGCTGACATTATAAATATATATTATAATTTTTTTCTTTAAAAATTTACTTAAATTATTTCTTATGAATAATCAAAACATGCAATCAACATTGTAAATAATAAGGCTTGAAAAGATTATTTAAGTTATTTATTCACTATATTATGCATTAAATTTTCTTGTTTTTTTTATATTTTTTTTATAAAGGTGCTGTGATATACCTTTTGGATCTATTCTGCAATGCTTCGAATCCAAATATTAGAGAATTAACGGCAGGTTTGCTTGCTAAAATGACGACGGAAAAGCTGATTGGGCCCAAGTTGCGTATCACCTTATCAAAGTTCCTGCCATCCTTGTTTCTAGATGCCATGAAAGACTCTCCAGAAACTGCTGTCCATATGTTTGAAGGTATGCTAGCAAAATTTTGATTTTTAAGCAGACTTGTTAAATGCTTTACTTTATAATTAATAGCAAATAAAGTAAAGTATTAATACATGAAATTAGTTGCTAATCACATATTTAAATAGGGATAACATCTCTGTATTTGAAATATCTGGTAATGGTTTAGTATCTATTCTTAGTCCTTATTGCCTTTTAAATGCATCTACAATTTCTATAAACATATATCTGTTGTCATTTATGTTATGTATGATTATGCATCTTATTGTTAAATAAAATCACCCAGTAAAGAATTTTATTAAATTATTTCAATTGTATTTGCTTTGCCTATATTTATGAATTATATGATACTCCATTATGTACAACCTTTAAAATTAATACAAGGGAGATACATCTTTTATTTTTTTCAAACAAAATTATGTTCTTCTAATTTATTATAATTATGAAGGTATGTACATGCACTGAGTTTTACTTTGGAACCTATCATGTGATTGCAGATAACTCACCACTAAACGAAGATGATTTATAAGGTTGTGTTATCATATCCACTATTTAAAGTGACCAACAATTTTAGGATATAATTTTGGTCATTCTCCCAATAATATTACCTTTTTAAGGTTTTCTTTTAATGTTGAACACTTGTTTGACACAGACTAATTTCCTTTTTGCAGGTAATCAAGAAAATCCAGAACTCATTTGGAATGATGATTCCCGAGAACATTTATGTGCTGTTGTTCAAAGATTAGCCACTGAGTAAGTTACGTTTTTTAACTATGCAAGACATCCATACTATTAGTTTTGTGAATTCGATTTTCTTTAGAATTTCAGCATATTATTTTTAGTTTAGAAGTGTTATTTCCAACAAACAATTTTGCTGAAATAAATACAAATTAATTACAGGATTTCCTTCTACACTGTTTATCTTTAGTATAAGATTTTAAAAATTTGTTCAAATACTAATATATAATTTTTTTTTATTACAGGCATTATAAAATACAAAAAGATGATCCAGAAATTCAGTGGAAGGTAAAAAAATATATAATTATAATTTTATAAATAATATATTCTTTTAACAAAATAAATAAATAATATTTTTGTTCTTTACTGAAATATATCTATTGTAAGATAAAACATCTTGTATTTTTTTACTATGTGTATTGTGTGTCTTTCTGCATGCTATTTTTCTCACTTATTTGCTTATTAATTCCCTATAACTCTTATTATAACTTATTTTTAGTCATTCTTTGCAATATCGCCTTCTTCATATAGTTTGTATTTACCTTCTGGTATCTATCTTTTTTTTTTGGTGGAAGCCTCGATAGCCCAGTGTATAAAGGGGTTCAATTGGTAATCAAAGGATTGCTAGTTCGAGCCTGTACGATGGACTTGATAAGGAAAAATAATAAAATAGTGATCTTGTGATCAGAGGGTTGCCAGCTTCGCTACAAAAATACTAAAAAGTCATCCAGATCATTATTCCGGCGAATACTAACAAATTATACCGTCATGTATACAAAACTGATGCACGATATATCTGATCAGGGTCCAAAGTCCTGACGCCTATTGAAGGTGTGGGTGCCAGCTCAGTGTTGTTATCGTCATCTGCCCATGGTTAAAAAACACGAGGCATCTTTCCCAGGTCTTTCATTAGAAATATTCGCCGAACCGTTGTCAATACCCCACTGTACAGTTCTAGTGCAACGTTAATTAACTAAACCAAACCAACTTTTTTTGTGTGTGTTAAATTCTCATGGCTGATTTTATAACAATTATCTTTCCCACCCACTTTTTAATACATATTAAGGAAAAATAAATAAATTATTAATATTTTAATAATTTTAAACATATTTTTTTTTTATGTTTTTAGCCTCCCAGTGAACCCTGTCTAGTTCAAGCCGAAAACCAAGAAAGTATTGTAGCCGGAGTTTACCTTCGACTCTTCATTCAGAATCCAACCTGGGTACTTCGGCGGCCAAAAGAATTCCTTACAGAGTTACTGGACAGGTTCAATGCTGTAATGTCAAAAGATAATATTAATGTGAGTTCGACTTTGTTCAATTTTTCAAGTTTCTTAACAATTGCTTTTTATATTATTATAACTATTCTAATACAAGTAATTAACCCATCTTGCGATTATATTTTGTTGTAAAAATTAGTATTGTCGAAAATTACAAATATTTTTGTTGTCACACATAGAGCCACATTGTTAAAATTTTACATGCTATTATTTTCTATAATTATCTAATGTGACTTAGCGAAGAAACACAAAATCCTATTAAGAACTTTTTATTTCCTTGTTTGAATGTTTTTCAACAAATTTTTCCTATTGTGTAGTAATTGGGTTGACTTTGTTTTGATTAGTTCAATTTTAAGAAGAAAAATTGTATTAATTTGATCTCGGCTACAAACCAGAGACCCTTGCTAAAACTCGATTATCAAAACCTGTGAATTTCCAAGAGAATTGATATTGAGTGAAATATTTAATGGTCTTTTTATCAATATCTATTATCAAAAAAGTCTTGCTCAGAATTACATCAGTAATTTATTTTTAAGTTAATCGTTACTAATCTTGTTTTCACAGAATGAACTTCTAGAAACTCTAACCCAAGCCCTGGTCTGCCTGTTGTCAGCTCAGCCCTCTCTTCTGGACCAAGTACCCGCCTTAGGACACATTCCACGTATTCTCCAAGTCATGTCCAGACCAAACGATGCCATATCCGGAGCTTGTCTGCAGATAATTAGACAGCTGTCCAACTCTGACGTAAGTTTTATTGTTCCATAAGTTACGATGTTCTCTTTGGAATGAAGATTAGTTTAAATAAAAATTGTGGTATTCTTCCTCTCTGAGATTATAAGATGGAATTTTGTTTAGATTAAGAATTTAGTGATTTACAACCCACTTTTTTGCAGTCCACTTCTGTTTAGTTGACCCTCAAAAGTGCAGAAAATAAAAATCTGTTTTAGGTAATCATATATATTATTTCAGTAGTAATGATCCCTTTTGCGTGTCTTTCACACAACGGATCTTAACATAGGAGGTATAACAAAACAAAATTTCCCTGAGCAGTGATGAATCGTTCTTTTGTCTCATGAATATTAACATTTTTTTTTAACGTAATTAAAAATAATTAATTTCCAAGCAGTTTTTAAACTATCCATTGGTAGTGCTGCCACCTATAGGTGAAATTCTCTGAACAGGAGTATCATCTATAAGTAGTTACAATGAATGTATGTGGGGAGAGGGTTGTTCATATGATAAGTATTGGACAAACATGCTAGTTTAAACCTATCTTGAAATAAAATGAGTTCGGATATAAATGTTTTTACCCACTAATGTTCATGTAAAATATAGTGGTTTTCACTATATGATATTTAAAATTATTTTTTAATAAGAATTTTTATACACCTTACTTATTGACAAAGAACAAGCTTTTAAATTGTACTTAAACGTAAGGTTGTTTTGAAATATTATGAGAAAATGTATTTTGAATTTAAAAATTCGATACGTTGCTGGAACAATAACTAATTTATAACGTAAACATATTTCATAGACTTATAAACAATAACTTATTTCGAACCCAAAAAATCACACTGCTTTTGTTATGTAAAACTGGATAATTTTACTGTTTTAGTTCATTAAAATGGTTTAAACCAAATGTGATAAAGTTAATTTCAGCCAATTTGTACATTTTAAAAACAATACATCAAACGTTAATCTGTCAAAAATGTGGTTGACTACTAAAGTGGCAATTTCTCTAGTATTGATTTTTTGATTCTCTAGTATTTTATTATTGATATTTTGTATATGTCCTTTAAAAAAGCAAATTGTATGTTTTATTTATTTTTATTATTGTATATAATCATAATTTTATAAAACTGTGTTATTGTTTGTTTTGTAAAGTACCTAGTAATTTAGTAAAGAATTTGTGAAATAACTAATTTATTTAATAACTGTGTGTTGATTACATATAATACAATAAACCCCACCTATAAATATGATAACCAACACATTTAAATATAAGAAACTTTAGTTTCAAATAATAAATTTATACCTAACTAAAAAAATAGCTAATCATAAAAGTTTGAGCCAGTATATCCTCTGTAATTCCAACACTTACTGTAGTAGTTTAGTTAAATTCCTTTCATGGTGAACATTACCTACTTCTTATTGTATATTTATAATTATTATTAACTTCTCTTAACTTTAAATATTAATATTTCATTTTGTTTTGGCTTTTCAGATTTGCATCAAATGCCTTTCGCAAAGCAACTTCATCAGTCCAATGATGAAATCCATGAAGAGGCGATGTGATCTTGTAGGGGTCGCATGTGAAGCTCTCAATAATGCTTTTCATCAATCTTCTGATGACCTCATGCAGCAGGTTTCTAATTTTGATTACATTTTGTTGCGTTTTGTATAGAAATTAACCGGATAGTGGTTTTGCCGGATATCGGATATCCGGCATACATTACATATCAGGATTTTTTTTACGACTGTTCATATTCATACTGATTTTGAAATGACCGGTGATGTACTGTACGACGCATTTGAAAATGTAATTTTGAAATATTTGCAAATTGCTGATCTAAATTGTGCAATATTTAAATATTAAAACTAGCTCTTACTAGCCTAGAGAAGAAAGCAATTTATAATATATAATGAACATAGATGTAGCTATGCACTCTACACACCACCACCTATGTGAATTGTTCAAACTCGAAGATAGCCAGTGGCTGGTTCCGAATGTCTGTATCATATCTTCCTAGTCACTGTGACCCACCATTTCTGAAATGCACCTGTTCAGGTAATGGAGTTACCACTTCACTCCTTACCCTCCTGAATCGCCCGAGAAAAGTTCAAGGGAGAATCGGCAGACTGCAGAACACATTGGTAGTATTTTCAGGAAAATACTTAAAGCAAGAACAAAAGATAAATGATCGTCACAAAAAAAATCTGCAATGTTTTATTCATCCATCCGGATATCCAGCACTTTGCTTCCGTATATCGGATAATCAGCCGGATAGGTCGGGTACCATATATCTGTTTCATCCCAAGTTTTGTATTTCATTTTGCTTTATAATACTCTCTTATGTATTGTTCTGATACAGAGGCAATGGGGTACTAGGAATCACCTAATATTGGGGTTGTCAATAAGGGAAGATTTAAATACTGATTTTTTAGAAAATGTAATAATTCAAAAGCAATTTAAAAGTAAGTTAAGATTGTCAAAAAGCGTAATTTGAAAATAATTCGAATTTCAAAATAGTTTTAAAAATTAATTAAATCTCTTAATACAATAATTGTGAAATAAATTTTTATTTATAGCAAATTGGCAGTTTTTAGCAATTTGCAAAGATATGTATAGTAATATTGAAATTAAGTTCCTTGGATATGTTTGAAGTATACATTTTTTTTATTGATTCCTTGGAGATGTTTGAAGTATACACTTGTTATTAAATTCTTATCAACTTGTATAATTTTTTATGTAAAATTTCTTTTAGATAGTTCTTTGAATAGGAGTTTATTTTAATTTTTTAACATATAAGTTTGATCTGCAATGGAATAGAAGTGAGAAATTAATCATGCTAATCATTACATTTTGTTTCTCAGAAACTTTCAAAAGTAGTAAAACCTTTTAAAAGAATATGCAAACTTTAAAGTTTGAAAAGTTGCACAAAATCAACAAACACATAATAAAATTGAAACATTTAACTGTTTATACATTCTTTGTTATTAAATTTAATAACCATGGAACAAGTACAAAACAATGTTAATACTTTTTAAAAAAAGATTAATAACAAATAAAATACAATATAAAAATGAAACTTAAAAAGTTTTTTAAATAAAATTAATAATCATAAACTTAATAATCTAGGATATTTTTATTACCTGTTGAAAATAGGGTAATAATTTAAGAAAACAAATTAAAATATTTTATCAACTGAACTGTCTTGTTATCTTTTGATGTTTTTACTAACTTCCATATATAAAAAAATGTGTGCTTACTTTTTTTAATTTGTCTTTTTGAAAGCATAAAATTTTGTATTCTCCAGGCGTTGGCTGCAAAATTAGTGCCATTTTTGCTAGACCTGTTGGAGAAGAAATTAGAAGGCAATACTTCTGCAATAAAAGCCCAAATTGTACAAGCTCTAAAGGCGATGTGCTTATCTTTGCAACATGGGGAACAGGTAGGTTTTGAGTGTTTGAATTTACTTTTGAAAAGCGTTAAGTTTCTTTTAAAGAACATTTTATTTATTTGTAACCAAATATATAAAATCTTGACAAAATTAAATGTATATTAATTTTTGGTTCTAGATTACTGAGCAATTAGCAAAGTCTGAAGTATGGGCTGAGTACAAAGACCAGAAGCATGATCTCTTTATAAATGAGACACAAACTAGTGGCTATCTTACAGGTAAAATGTTGTTTTTATAAATATCTGAATTATAAATGTGCACAGTTTTTAAATTTTTATTATGAAGTACAAATTATGTTATTTTAGGGTTCTTGCTATCCTAATAAAAACTTAAAACTCCTTATTTTTTTACCAAAGGGTCCTTAGAACCTTTTGAGTTACCAAAGGCTCTTGGAAAGTCCTTAAAATTACTATCATTTAAATCTTTTTAGTAAACCTCTTTTTTTTTAATGTTTTATCTTAGTATGAATTAAACAGAATTTTATATCTGAGGAACAAATATTACAAATATTTTCATCTTTATATTCATTTATAATTATTTTTTAATAAGAACCTTTATTTGCAACTTTCAAGCTAACTTATCGTTATAAATGTAGGCAAGTTGTTAGCAACAAAAAATAACTGCCTGCCTACTTTTTTTATGTAAAAATTGTAACTGTTGGAATTTCTGAACTTGTTTTGCACCAACTCAGACTGATCATGAAGGTGAGTCACACCAATCGTAAAGGTGATCCTTCGACATACAACATCCTTCCAGAAGGTAGTACATAATATCCTTCTGGAAGAACGTTGTATGTAAGCGATTAAAGTCCTTATAAACTCCATTTTTTTATTATCTTCAAAACGCACAAACAAACCCCGCATTTGTGGGAAAAATTAGAAATTTCGTTTATATAAAAATAACTTTTATTATACTATAAAGATTCTATATATTAAACAGACTAATCAAAAATAGCTAGCTTTAACATTGTTGCTATCTTAAATAATGTATCTGATAGTGTTAAAAAATGCCAGGCCTTGCACATGGGACTAAAAAATAGCAAGGCTTCTTATTACCTACAAAGTTATGAGATTAGTGCCTGTGACATTGTTGGTGATCTTGGCGTTTTGGTAAAAAGGATTTTAAATGTGGGACAGCCAGTAAAGAGGCAAATAGAAAGTTGGGATTTATTAAAAGAAATGTATCATCTAAATCTAAGGTAATTTTTCCACTATATAGTAATTTGGTTAGGCCTCATCTTGAATTTGCAGTATAATTCCGGTCACCTTATCTTAAAAAGGATATTGATATGTTAGAACAAGTTCAGCATAGAGCTACAAAAATTAATCAGGGTACTTCGGGAATGAATTATGGAGGGAGACTTGGAACTCTAAATATGTATACACTCGACGAGAGAAGGATTAGAGGGGACCTTATTCAGTTATTCAAATTTATCAAATTGGGTTATGTGGAGGGATTGGAATTTAATATTGCCAATATGACCAGTTGTCTTGGATTCAAATTATACAAATAACAACTTAATCGGGAAGAAAGCATTATATTTTTAATCGAATTATGGACAAATGGAATAGTTTACCTGAGCATGTTGTTAATTCTTCGGGAGTGGGTAGTTTTAAACAGCAATTGGATCAGCATTTCGCAATCGTGAATGCTAGATTGACAGGACCAACCTTGCTGGGCCTAGAGCTTGTAGTTGGTTGACATTATTTGTATTTGTACATTGCCCATGTGGATATCAATTAACCTGAAATCGGTTACTTTAGAGGCACTGTGAAAATTGCAGGTGACCATCAAAACATTCCTATCTTTGAGGTAAAGTTCAGCACTACCAGTCACGTTTTATGTGTATTTCACTACGTAAAGCGACCAGGGTGGCTCTACAATGTGTTGCTGCAAGTTGTTCTGAGAATAGTATTTAAATGTAACATCATAGCATATAGGAGCCATCTAGTTTCAAACCTAAATAGATCTACATTATTAAAAAATCTTTTTTAAAATATTTTTTTACAAGTTTTCAAATTCATTGCAACACCTTGCAAAGCGGGTATGGAGCAAAAGTGTCTAAATCCAGTGTAAAGAGGCATTCAAAGTCATGTGTTTAGATCCAAAAGTACATGGCTATCTGAGGCCTCCGTGGCCGAGTGGATTAGGGCGTCAGCTGGGAATCCAAGGGTCCCCGGTTCAAACCTTGCGAGGGACTAGACTAAAGAATAGTAAAAAGTAGTGATATTGCGATCGGAGGGTTGCCAACTTCTCTACCAAAATACTAAAATGTCGTCCAGAAACGGCATGTATACGGGACTGGTGCACGATAAATCTGATCGGGGTCCAAAGTCCCGACGTCTATTGAAGGCTTGACGGCCAGCTCAGGTGTTGTCCTCATCATCTGACCATGGTTCTAAAATAAGAGGCATCGTTCCCGGGCCTTTCCTTCGAGATAGGCCCCAAACCGTTGCCAATAGCCCACTGTGCAGCTCTAGTGCGACGTTTTTAACCAAACCAAACATGGCTATCAATCGGTTTTGGCATCTCCTGTAAATTTTTTTAAATTGGATCTATCTAGTTTTGAAACTAGACTTCTCCTACATGCAGGTTTGGTGAATTGGGTTACTTATTTCTTAACTATTCCTTCAGGTGCTCCTAGTGTTGCTGGTTATTTAACTCAAGGATCTTTAAAAGTGATGTCAAACCTTCCGCCACCTCTAGAAGATGTTTGAATCGAATTGGAATCCTTAATTTACTAAATCAAATGCTGCCGTCGACAACCACAATTGGTGAACTTTAAGCAGCCATAACAAACAGCAGTATATATATCCAGTGATAAACATCACAAACTGTTATAAATTTTAATTGTAATGTTTTGTTGCTGTTTTTTTATGAAGTTGTATCTATTTAGTGTTTTTCTTTGTTATTTTCAAGATTACTCTAATAAGTTATGATATGTTGTATGGATTTGTTATGTTTGGTAGTAATGCTGGGTCACATTATAATAAGTACTTTTGTAAGAAGTAAATGTTATGTATTGTATATGTCTTTATTGACCGTAATTCAAAGTAAACGGTAAGCTTAGCTTTCTTTAGATTTTAAAAATTGCAATTGAATACTTTGATTTGTGGGGCTAATTTGATTGTTCTGTTTGCTTCGATTTTTCTATAGCGCCATATTGTAATCATCCAGACTTGTAAATATTGCACATATAAATTTAATTTTCTAATGCTGGAAACTATTTTTAAGCAATAAACTATTTTTATTATGAAATGTCATTTCTAAGAATATCTAAATTGCTGATTCTCAATGAAATCAAACTTTGAATATGTTCTTGGCACTTTTAAAATATATGCATAATGTACTGTTCTATCTCTATAGGGTTTAACTTTGAGAAAATGAAACTAAATACAAATAAAATTTTCATTCCTAAATATTTTATAGCATAATTAAAAAAAATATTATTCATTATCGCTAATGCACTATCTGACAGTTCATGTTTAATCAAATCAAGACGTAATTGGATTAGTTTTTGATTCGTTTTGTATACTTCAATGTTAAATAAAGTTGGTTTAATTTCATATAATTTTATGTTGATCATGTTTGAATATTAGTTTTCCAAAATGTGATGAATAGAGTAATACTCAATTGTGTTTTCTAATATGCCCTTTAATCAGTTTTCTTATAATAACTTAGTATCATACTTTACCTTGTTTGTTAAAAAAAAATTATATATAAACAAAAAAATTATTGGATAATAAAAAAATATTGTGTATCAATGTTTTGTTAACGTGACAGTATCAAGGACTCTAATACAAATCATTCCAATTACACTCAGGCTCATTGTATCAATATATTCAAACATGGGTCACAAAATGTTTTTTACTCATTGCTTGTTAATAACCGTTCCTACTCAATGTTTTTTAGGGGATGATATTTCCCTGTGATTCTACTTTCAATGTGGTTGGAGCAATGGGAAATGTTATGTGCCAATATGTAGCCTATTGTTTCCCAAAGTTTGTTTATGTTTCTAATTATTTTTGTTACTTAAAAGAGGTCAATTGTGATAGCATCCCAAATCAAGAAAACATGCGCTTCACTTCTGCTTATGTGAATAAAAAAAATCTATTGTTTGTATACTAAATTTGTACAAACAGAAAATAAATATTTTTTTCTTAAAGTTATTGTAGAGTTATTTATCTCAATCTTAGCACAACTTTCTTTTAAATGGTTATAACATATGTAAATGCCTTAGAGCTCAGATGTGAACATGTGCACTTAACACAAACTATATCGATGGAACCTTGACATAAGGTACTGAAGCGAAGTGTAGATTACTGGGTTTGAACTCGAGACCTTACATGATACACATGTGGGGTTCACTTCTACCAGATACTCTCGCTTAGGCTGGAGTGATCACTTTAGCCAGACTGGCAGAGTATCGGTGTAGCAAGCAGCAGTTTCTCAGTACGATACCGAGTGTAGCCAAATAGTGACTTAGCGCCGCAATTGGTGACCCATTCTGCCGTTCAACGCAACCTTCGAACTAGCACTTGTAACACCACATCGAATCAACCACTGCCACGAGTTAACGCTTCACGGCATCAACCACTGCCATGTGATAACGCTTCACGGCATCAACTACTGCCCACGTGATAACACTTCATGTGCATGTCAATCATTCGTTCCTCCGTCCGACCCGCTGAGAGGGGGGTACTGTGTGGTTCACTTCTTCTACCCGATACTCCCGCTTAGGCGAGGGTGATCACCTTGGCCTGACTGGCAGAATATCGGCATAGCAAGCCGGAGTTCCTCGGTTCAATACCGAGCGTAGCCATGTCGTGCAAAGCGCTACACACATGCTCTACTTGTCGGGCTAAAGTAATACTCGAGCACGAGCAATTGTGTTATTGTTGTTACTTATTCCACCCAGTCTAGAATATACTAGACCAGGTCCACCAAATCTTTCACTCTCAGAAGATCCATCACCAGGACAGGGTTCTTCTCAAGATCTTCACGACTTGGGCCAGAGAGTTGTAATATTAAATAGAGAGCGCCTTTAATGCCAGACTCTCGTACGGCCGCGGTGTCAACATTGAAAAAAAAAAAAAAACATCACGTGGTTTTAGCGCTGCCACATTTGGCGTTCAAACATCTGCAGGAGTTCCGAATTCGGCGCACTTTCTTCTTTTTGGTGATAAGGCGTGTTGTCCGTATTCAACTTCTTAACATATATGTAGGTATTTACTTATTTTCAAACAATATGCGCTAAATATTTCCCTTTCATTAACGAAACGAAAATATAATTTTCTTTGTGTTCAATACTCGGAAGAAACGAAACTCTTTATATTTCTCAGGTTTTATTGTTTATATTTTCTTATTGAACTATACAAAATAACAATTGAAAGAACTTCGTTTATGGTAAATTTTTTACATAAAAACGTAACGCAATTATTTCAAAAGTACAAAGTAAGAAAAATCTCTTTAATATATCTGTTAAACTCCCTTAAATTGTGCCACTCGTTCAAAAAAAAAAAAACGATATTTAAATACAAAATTAAACACAAAACCATACTACAATACTTCGATCTCGCTTAGTTCTGAAAGTCGCCAAGGCCTGCCAAGTATAATATTGGCACATGAATGAATTGGCATTTCCACCTATCACGTGGTTTCAATGATGCACACACGGAAATCAGCATTTTTATTCCTCTATTTGTATCATTACTCTATGACTTGGGCCCCAAGCAAGACAGAATATGCTCGGGTGAAGCCGGTACTTGCTCACATTTAAGTGCACAGGGCGAATGTCTTGCATCCCCTGTCATAGGAGAGTGACTTAATTTCTCCACTATTAAATCTTGTTGGGACAGTCTGTTCATTTCTTTCTTCCTTAAACTCCAATGCAACCTCCTGATGGGTACCTCTGTACCAATCGTGAAGGGGAGCCATACGCCTAGCTTTGTTAATCACGATTTTTCTCTTGGAGAAAAGGTCCTGAAAAGTGTGTGCTCTAGAGGGAAATACTGGGGACATAGTGCCAGCCTTGGCCAAGCCATCTGAAACACAAGTCTAGATGTGAGTGAATCCACTGAATATGGATTTCATTTTGTACCTTCGAGCATGAATGGACTGTAGTAGAGCTTTCGAGCATGGATCCTTCATAGTACACAAAACATAATGTTATAATCTTGCTAACATCAAAGTGAGGCCAATATGTATGGCCTCAGACACGTGGTGAATTACGTCATTCCATTCAAAAATTTTCACTGTTACACATTTCCCAATTCATCAGCCAATCGCGAGTATTTTTTACTTCATAATTTTGAAAAGAAGTCCCGTATCTGAGGCCATTCGGTCTGAGATGTTGGTTTCACGATTATGACGTCATATTCGCTCTACTACAGTCCATTCATACTGGAAGAGTAGAGCGAATATGACGTCATGATGGTAAAGCAAACATCTCAAACCGAATGGCCTCAGACACGTGACTTCTTTTCAAAATTTATGAATGAAAAAACGTTGGCGATTGACTTGTGATTTGAAAAAAAATAATAAATGTGTTATTTCATGAAGTACAGGATATTTTTATGAATGAACTAGAAAAAAAATCATGAATGGATATCGTAGTAAACCACGTGTCTGAGGTCATACATGTTGGCCTCACTTTGATGTTAGCGAGATTATAACCAAATGATTTCTCTACTATGAGGGATCCATGATCAAAGTTTTGTACCGACAATTTTTTAAGCTTATCTATAATTTCTATGCTGGTGCGATCGCCAACTCTCCTCCATTTGCATTGATGTTGAATGGCACTTCTTTTGCCGAGAAAATCCAGACATTTTCATTGTGGTTGTGGTCAATTAGGTATTTAAGTGCCTCGTCGATATTAATTAATTCGAACCTGGACGTGACCATCGCAATACCAATTGCATTACCAAAGTTATTTTATATGCATTTATGACGTTATTAACTAACATTTATGACGTTATTAAGAGTAGATTTTTATAAAATTTGTAGCAGTTGAAAGCAAATATTTTATTACAATTTCCTGTTGCGATTCTCGATATTTTATTCATCTTTGTATTAAAGAAATTTCCTAGCCACTAATTTGGGTATATTTTGAATCCCTTTTGGGAAAAACATTCGTTTGATGAAACAAAATGTATGAATTTGTTTATGTATATATGTATGTAATTTCCAAATCAAAATAGCCATATATTCATTTTTAAAAACTTTTATTTTTGTGCTTTTACAGACTAGATTACATACCATATCCAAATCAACTCGACATGACTTGGACAAGAGATAAAATGGGGTACAATTAGGAAATGCACTGGCTTTTATACTTTAGATTTATAAACTTCAAGGAAACCAGTAAATATTTTAATATATGCCAGTGCAATAAAAGCCAATTTGACCAATAGCCATTTATACTCGCATGAAAAAAAATTCAAAATTTATCACAGAAATAATTGGTGTGCATTTTTAATTGATTTGTTTAAATTATAATTTGTATACATTTTTATTGACCAGGGCATACAAAAAAAAGAATTTTAAACAACACAAGCAAATATTTCAGTAATTATATAAGAAATGTACCTTTTTTTATAAACATCAAAACAGAAACTCATTTGAGCTTGTATAATTTCTTGTTATGAAATACATTATTTATAACATAAATTATGTTGTAAATATTAGTTAAAAATGTATCATTAATACAATTTTTGTGTATATTTACAATATGAAAAGTAGAAATTCAATCAGTTATAAATTTGATTATTGGTATTTATTAAAACTGTAAATGAGCACTTTGTGTTCTAAACACGCACAATTTTAAATATCAACAAAACATTAAATAGTAACAAGTTAACAATTTTCTTTTTCATACAATTTTAAATTAATGTTAGTGGATTTTACATTCATTTTATAATGGAGTATGGAACATGGAGTAAGTTCCGGGACGCGGAAGAAGTTCCGTAGGGTTAGCATGGAGCTTTAGCTCCTGTACTATAATTTTAAGTTTTAGTCTTTAAATAATACCTCAATATAGAAATATTTAATACATACACTGAGATAGATTGTACTCATCATTTATGAAGTATTTTTGTGTTGAAATAAAAGTATTTTTACGTATTTTGTTGTAATTCTAATTATATACAAATATAATATAAGTATTTCTGTACTTAAATTTATTCATATATGGAATAAAAATATTACTTATTTGGAAAAAAACAAATATTTTAAACAAACTTTCCCATAATTGCAAGCGTAGCGACTAAACAAACAAAAGCAAAGTTGTCTGCTGTAGGGAAGAAATCGAAACTATAAGTAGGGAATTCATGTTACTACGTCACATGAAACTCCCGCATTATGGGAAAGTTTGTTTATAAAATTTGTTTTTTCCAAATAAGTAATATTTTTATTCTATATATGAATAAATTTAAATACAGAAATACTTATATTATATTTGTATATAATTAGAATTACAACAAAATAAAAAAAAATACTTTTATTTCAACTCAAAAATACTTCATAAACGATTAGTACAATCTATCTCAGTGTATGTAGTAAATATTTCTATATTGAGATATTATTTAAAGACTAAAACTTAAAATTATAGTACAGGAGCTAAAACTCCATGCTAACCCTACGGAACTTCTTCGGCGTCGCGAAATTTTCTCCATGTTCCGTTGAAACAGCGGTCTTCTTCTTGGCGTGAAACTCCCCCATTGTAATTTCGCAAATGTTGATTCTTATTATTAAAATATAAATTTATTTGACAGTTAACATTTCCCCAGACTTTATAATCGATGCATTAATTTATTTCATTTTTAGAAGAAATTGCCGATTAAATTTACAACAGTACTTTGATCGCCACAAATTATAAAAAAAAAATTTCGAATAGTAAATGAAAAATGTTGATTTTTTTTCTACTTTTGAAATTGTGACTATATAAATCATTGAGTTTGCCCGAGATTCTGCCAGAACCAATAATTTTCTTTTTGTGTTTCATGAGAACCTTCAATGTGAAAAGTAGTATATAGAATTACATGTATTATATTTTGATTTCCCACCATTTTTGCAATTTACATGGCTGACATATCTTCATTACATAAATTAAATGGTGTTACTTTCATTTTCAGGACTCCCCGTATTAACAAAGAGGACACCATTTATAAAATTAGCCATGATTTTTTTAATGAGTAAAATATATATAACTATTAATTTTCAAATCTGCAAGTTTTAAGTCAGTTTTAAATGAATTATTCTTCCAATTCTATGTTACCATCGGATTTTGGCACTAAATAGGAACACTTAAATTGATGAATATGTACATCATCCAATGCATTAAATAAACGATCTTTAGACAATTTCAGTCATTTACTTCTCAACAATGAGTTATATACAATCCCAGTGTACAACAAACAGTTATATTGCGAGTTTGATTACTAGACTATTTCCCACATTTTTGTGCTGATTTTGGCTGTAAGCCCCAACGAAATTCCCTTTCTTTACATCGTAGCCACAAGATTGTAAAATTTTGCAAATTGTTTTATTTTGTGGACTTGCGACGAAACTGACTGACTTGAGAAAGACTTCATTCCTGATAAACTTAAAGTATTTGCTCAGAAGAGGGTTTTCCACATTATTTGATGTCGATTGCTTAAATGGAAACTGAGTTATTACAATTAAGTTATGTTACTTCCCATTTTTTTTATACCTTTTTAACATTACTTCTGTGTATGACTTCTTCACGTTGCCTTAATAGCTTAACGGATAGGACTGTGGATAGCGGTGCTACGGACTTGGGTTCGATTCCAGGTTATATCTGAGAGTGCTGGTTGACTTGATTTTCGATATTTTTGTAGCTTGGTAATTACAGGTAATTCATTTCAATAGATCCCAATTTTGTCAGATGTTTCCACACATAAATATCATCTTAGTATTTTTTAACCGTTTAAAAAATCTGAATTTTGTTCAAATTTGAGTGAGAACTGGTACAGTATTTCCATGCTTCATCGTTAGATGTAAACTAACAAAACACTGTACCTCGCTGGCCTGAGACTAGATTTTACTCTTTTCACACAATCAACTTCTTAAACCCGTGTTTGCAGTAAAAAAACACTTCCTCACATTAAATAATTGCCTCTATCCAACAAAGCTATAAATCTTGCCTTGAGATGACAGTATCTGAAGAGTGTTGAAAATTTGTGTGTAGTGACTAGTTTCGGTTCACCATATTTACATTTCTGTGACATGGAACAAAAAAGGATCAATGTCATAATTGAAAGTTTTGAGAAACATGGCTTCAAAGTTTGAGGTACAGCCTTGTTGCAATGTTACGGAAATCACGGAAATGTTTTGATTTAAAGGGTTAGAAAAGCTTGAAGATATTGTGTTCCATTTCATTGGCTTCCATTTAGAAGTTTAAAATTGAATAATTGTCACGATCGACAATTTCGAGAAAAATGGCAGCAAAGTTCGAAGCACAGCCTGGTTGCAATGCTACGGAAATCACGGAATTGTTTGATTTGAAGGATTAGAGAAGCCCGAAGACATTGGTTTCCATTTCATTTAGAAGTTTAAAATTGAATATATTCCTTTTTAAAAAATTGATGAAATTGACATTGGTGCTTCTTGTTCCAAGCCAGTTTCCTTCCACCTTCACAACTCCCATCAATCCAGCAAAGCATTGTACCTCGCCGACCTCAGTCGCGACTGCCTCAGCCTTTCTGGACACCAACTTCCCGAAACTGTGCAGATCTTGCAACCTAGATCGGTACAGTTCGATCCGGGACAGCAAGCCGAAGCTGTCGGCCTGTACCTCAGCCCGCTGTACAGGTCGGGAATCCTCGGAGGAACACAAGAATAGTTCAGACACACTGCGCAGTTGCAGTAGCTCAAAGCTGGACTCCTCGTCCACATCGATGGGTGTTGCACCAGGGCAAAGCTACCAGGAACAGACAGCCTCTGTGGAAGGTAAGTTGGTCCTATGGTCCACGGGTGCAAGGGGCTGGTTACTGAGGGGAATGCCTGGTTGGTTGGTGGTAGACCCGGGGTGTCTTGGTGGACAGAGGGGGCTGGAACGATTGAAGGTTCTTGCCAGAAGGATGCTGGCAGACGTCGCTGGCGTAAGGGTATAATCGCTGGCTTTGGATCGGTGTCTTTGTCTGGAGAAGTGTCTTTTGGGTCACTGGATTCTGTTGTGGTAGACGTCATTGCAGAAATTCAGTGGAGAGAGAAGTTGGAATATTGGGACTTTACAATCACATCCGTTTTTGAGCTAAAATCGAACAAAAAATAAAGTCTTATTAACTGATAAAAAAAAAATTATACTAAGAAAGGAAGATTGTATAGCTAATTTTACTACCCAATTTTGGGATGTAGCCAAAATATTGATAAAACTCTCTTCTTCTTAAAATCGATGTCTTAAAAATCGATTTCGCAATTTCTTTTTTTTTTTAATTACGTAAGTTACTTTGTTTTTAGGAACCATAATTTGAAATATGATTATCTCATGTCCCATGCGTATTATTTTAGTTATAATTAGTTCAGTGATTCTCGTAGGAGTGACAGAGAATTTGAGAAGCATTGAAAACAATTAACGACATACGGGGAGAATTGGTGCAATGCCCGACAGAATTACTTTTATTTAGAATTCAAAGAATTCTTTCTTTTTAAAATTATTTCTAATTAATTATATACTATTTAAAGCTTCCCACTCCGGTGGAATTTCTAGTTAAAAAAGCCAACGTGACTTTTGACGAAAATAGAATCCTCAAATTTTGAACGAAAGTCATTTACTCAGATTCCCTTTCGTCCCTTTTCGTCCCTTTCAGCTCATGTTTGGTTCTTTTACTTATATTGTCAAAATTCAATCGAGTGTTCTTGGCCGAATGGATAGAGCTTTGGACTCTGGAACGAGAGAGTCATGTCATTGAATTATTACATAATTTAAAATCGGCCTCATTTTTTACGAAATAAATTTCGTAAAAAACAAATTAACTCCGTTTGACGAAATATTTAATCGGAGCATATAGAAAACGTCTGTTTCGTCAAAAATGACAAAAGTTTCGTCAAATATGAGAATGCATTTGGAACAGTGTTCAGCGCGACTTCAACGCCATCCTTTAGGCAATAGTAGAGTTGGTTTACAAATTTGGTTATAATGGCAAATTTTGTTCTTGATATATTTTAACTAATAAATACAAATAACAGTTAATCTACAATTATCTACAACTCTAGAGAGCTTAAAATTTAACAACTAATTTAATTGCCTGATTTTTTAATACCTAAAACCGATATCGGAATTTCAAACTGGGCTTTCATTATTTTATAACTCGTATACTATTAATTTACAATTATATCTGTGAAGCCATTCTTAAAGAAGACACACATTCATATGCGCTTAGTTATTAATGTGATAACGTTAGATCGAAATTTGTCTCTACCCTATTTCTTAATATAAAATTAATTATTAATTGGTATATATTAATTACTAGTTATTGGGACTACACATCGCAATGACATCGATACTACGTAAGTATGTAGAGTTTCAAGACATGTGACATATGCAGTTTATATTTTAATTGAAATTTTTTATTCTTTTAACACATTAGTGTGAGTTATATAAAAGTGTGTAAAAATAAATATTTGATAATTTATGTTTAAAATAAGACATTTATACTTATACAGACAGTTTATACTTATTTAATTAATTATTTAAATTAATTCATTTTAAATTAATTTAAACTTATTTAAATTAATGTTCTGTGTCAATAAAGGGGGTTGCTAGTAGAATAATTAAAAATAAATAACACTAATATTAATTATACAATTAACACCAACGGTAATTAAAAAAATTGTAAATAAAAGTACTTAAAAAAAAATTCATGGTTTTATGGAGAAAAAATTGCAAGCTTAATAGCTTAATAATTAAAATAAAATAATACATAAATTGGCCATTATTTTTAGCTCGATACTGATAATTATTTTGGAATTACGATATGTTATCGAATTATTTAGAAAATTTAGACTGTTAAATGGTAAAAGCAAATACTCAACAAACAAATAGATATCGAAATCAAATTACTATTAACTTATACAAATAGTGTAATAAATTAACAGAATTTTTAATAGGATTTACAATGAAATTGAGTACATGTTATTTCTCTGACGGAAGGTTAGAAAATTTTAAATTTTATAAATCACATAAAAAAGTAGAGTTTGAAATATCGCATATGTTTTTATTATCATAATCAGCATTCAAATCCTTTCGCATCAATTGTGCGTGGTTTGAGACTACTGCATCGATTTTACTCGTATTGAGTGTTAAGATTTTTTCACATACTCCTAAATGTAGCATAGATAAATAGTTTGCAACGAATAAAAGAAAAAGTAAAAATCTTTTTTCCAACATTTGTTCCTCGCGGTCAATTCTTACGAAGATTTCTATGACGATAATTTAAAAATAATAAATTAATTAAATATAAATCGTCACTAAATAAATAAATTAAATATAAATCGTCACTAAATAAATAAATTAAATATAAGTCATCACTAAATAAATTAAATATAAGTAATCATTAAATAAGTTAAATATAAGTCTTCACTAAATAAATTAAATATAAGTCTTCACTAAATAATTTAAATATAAGTTATCCTAAATAAATTAAATATAATTCGTCTCTAAATAAATTAAGTATAAGTCGTCACTAAATAAATTAAATATAAGTCGTCACGAAATAAATTAAATATAAGTTGTCTCTAAATAAATTAAGTATAAGTCGTTACCAAATGAATTAAATATAAGTCGTCACTAAATAAATTAAATATAAGTCATCACTAAATAAATTAAATATAAGTCGTCACTAAATAAATTCAATATATGGCGTCACTAAATAAATTAAATATTAGACTTCACTAAATAAATTAAATATAAGTCGACACTAAATAATTTAAATATAAGTCGTCAATAAATAAATTAAATATTAGACTTCACTAAATAAATTAAATATAGGTCGTCACTAAATAAATTAAATATAAGTCGTCACTAAATAAATTAAATATAAGTCGTCACTAAATAAATTAAATATTAGACTTAACTAAATAAATTAAATTCGTCAATAAATAAATTCAATATAGGTCGTCACTAAATAAATTAAATATAAGTCGTCACTAAATAAATTAAATATAAGTCATCTCTAAATAAATTAAATATAAGTCGTCACTAAATAAATTAAATTTAAGTCGTCATTGAAATTTCGGACCATATCATTAGAACCATTTTAGATGTCAATACTAACAGATAAAAATCCTGAAATGACATTGCGCCCCCGCTCTTTCATTTTTAAATGTTTGATTTCGAGGCCAACCTTGCTGTCACTTCGCATTGACACAGATACCTTATGTACAATATTTTATTTCTATAGAATTAATAACGTTTGACACATTTTATTCACACGCACAAATTAAAAGACCAAATTTCAGAAAATATGAAACACTAGAAATATTGAAAACACATAATTCGAATTTTGGTCCGAAAACCGCACTTTATTTATTATTAAATTCATGTAGGATGATGGAAAACACAATCAAATTATATTTTATTCCTTTACCAATATTCGAATAGAACTAATATAATTTGAAAAATAACAGGTATTTAATACAAGAAATCGAATAAATTTCTAAAATAAAAGAAAGAGAATATACGAAATAAAACTATTCAATTGAAAAGTTTTAAAAAAAGTTCGATTTTCCTTTAATAAAATCTAAAATTAACAAGCACCTACTTACCTTTTTAATCTTTATTATGGCTTGTAAAATCCTATAATATATATATTTAAAATAAACACTTGAGGAGAAAAACGTCAACTTCTCGAATGATCTAAAAGTGGAACCGCGTTTCGAACGTGACTTGCCGCTGAAGTTCCGAAAACAGCTGTGGTGGGGTTACTTTTGGTCGCAGCTGAAGAGACGACAAAATCGGGCGCCAAAAAGTTCGCCAAACATCAATGAGCGAATGTTTACCGGTAAAACACTGTTAAGATAACAGTTGTCATGACATAAAATTATAGCAACATTTGTATTAGATTTTCTACTTCGTATAAAAAACACATAACCAAAAATCGATTCTTTTTGTTCCAATTTGAATTAATTTTTCCATTTAAACTAATTCGTTCTCTTTTATTTCAACACTGTAAAAAAGAGGTACTTAAAAATGAGTACCGGCACTTACTCGTTTTTCTTTGAGTACAATTGCATCGTAAATGAGCGATGGCGTACTCAAATGTAAGTAACCGTATACTTTCTCAAAAATGAACAATGTGATTTAATATTGCTAATCTCAGTTTCTGTTCGAGCCATCTTAACAAAGCTAATTAACAAATTTAAAATGGATGTCCAGAAGATGGTTTTCTACAGTATTTGATGTTGGTTGCTTAAATGGAAATTGAGTCATTACAACTCAACTATTTTACTTCCCATTCTTTTGGCACAACATTTTACTAAATAATTTAAATATAAGTAGTTACTAAATAAATTAAATATGAGTCGTCACTAAATAAATTAAATATAAGTCGTCACTAAATCAATTAAATATAAGTCATCATTGAAAATTCGAACCGAATCATTAGAACTATCTTAGATATCAATACTAACATACCAAAATCCAAAAATGGCATTGCTCCTACGGTCTTTCCCTTTTTATCAACATTACTTCTGTTTATAACTTCTTTCAGTCGCTCTGGTAGTTTAACGGATAAGACTGTGTACTGTTTTGCCTGAGGATCAGGGTTCAATTCCCGGTAAGTCTTGGTAGTAATTGTCGATATTTATTGAAAGGGATTTATGAAGGCAGCCTATGTAGACTAGCATCTACTCTTTTTATTCATTGTACTCATCTTTGAGTACATGCCTTTTTCAAAATTGAAACTTTTAATTCGGAGCCATGTTAAGCATCGAATGTACTCAAAAATGCGTATATTTTACTTATTTTTGAGTATCTATTTTATCAGTGAAAGAAATTAATTCGTTTTTTGTTTCGAAAATCAACGCTTAATTAAATATGCATTTTTAATAATCTGTAGTATATACAATATAGACTCTATATCGTCGTTTATTTCTAAAAACTATTATGGTATATACTGAAGATGATTTCAATGCTATAACGTCCAGCAATTACTGTAAAACGGGTTTTCTCTTTCCACTACTGTCCTAGAGGCCTCCGTGGCCAAGCGGTTAAGGCGTTCAGTTACTAATCCGAGGATTGGTGGTTCGAACCCGTGCGATGGATTTGACAAAGAAAAGTAAAAAAGTAGTAATCTTGTGATCGGAGGGTTGGCAGCTTCGTTACAAAATACTAGAAAAGTCGTCCAGAACATCCACAAAAATGAACGGCGTGTATACGGGACTGGTGCACGATAAATCTGATCGGGGTCCAAAGTCCCGACGTCTATTGAAGGCTTTGGGTGCCAGTTCAGGTGTTTCCTCGTCATCTGACCATGGTTCTAAAATAACGAGGTGCATGTATGAATATGTGTGTGAATGTGTATGTGTTCCAGGGTCTTTCCTTCGAAATAGACCCCGAACCGTCGCCAATAGCCCAGTGTGCAGCTCTAGTGTGACGTTATTTAACCAAACCAAACCATATAAACTTAGTCAACGTTAGTGACAAGTGCACGAGGATCGGACCCCGTTACTTTTTTTATCCTTAGCCTGGTCCTGTCACTTTTTGAATTCCAGGTGTCACTAGTTTTGAAATATTTTTATAGCTCTCTTATCACACAAACTGTTGAAAATTTACGTTTTTTTTTTAAACTTACAACCTAAATAAAATGTGACAAAATCTTTCGTATTATATTTTTTAAAAAGTAACCACGTATTGAAAAAAAATAATTGATATGTCAACGAGTTATATTCAATTTAATCTTTTACTAGTTAAATTGTAGCGCCGTTGTACCGTCATCGCCCAACAACCAGAGAAAGGTCAATTCAAATACGGCTGATACAAGACTCGGCAAAAGTGTTAAAATTCAGTCAAGTTGTAAATGGAGGGTTGCCGAATTCGCTGCGAAGTAATAATAAGTCGTCCGAACTTCCCTCCAATTTCTACGGCGTGTATACGGGACTGGTGTATGTTAAATCTGATCGAGGTCCAATGACCTGGCTGACGCCTATTGAGGTTGCGTCTTGTGCTAGCTCAGGTGTTGTCCTCGTTATTTGACCATGGTTCAAAAAGCGTGGGATTGTTTCAGGGTATTTTCTTCGAGATACCCACCGGACCTTCGCCAATAGCCAAAGCTCTAGTAAGCCCACTTTAAAAAACAAAAATCATGCACTGTAAAAAAAAAATATGCTTAAAAGTGTGTACATGAACGTACTAGTTTTTTTAAGTACAGTTGCATCGTTAATGAGCGACGACGTACTCAAACTTAAACAACCGTACTTTCGCAAAAAATGAGCAGTGTGATTTAATATTGCTAATCTCAGCTTCTGTTTAAGCCATCTTAACAAAGCGACTTGGAAAACTTAAAATAGCTATTCAGAAGATGGTTTTCCACGTTATTTGTCCCATTGTTATCTTACTTTCCATTGTTTTGGGCTCACCTTTTTAACATAACTTATGTTTATAACTTCTTCACGTCGCCCTGTTAGCTTAACGGATAAGGTTGTGGACAGCGGTACCTGCAAGTCTGGGTTCGATTCCCAGTAAGTCTTGGTAGTAATTGTCGATATTTATTGAAAGTGATTTATGAAGGCAGCCTATGTAGGCTAACATCTGCTGTTTTTATTCATTTTTACCCAGTGTACTCATTTTTAAGTACATGTCTTTTTCAAAATTGAAACTTATGTTTTCGGAACCATGATAAGCATCGAATGTAGTCAAAAATGATTACATATTACTTATTTTTGAATACCTATTTTTAACACTGTAGTACTAAGTGCGAATCGTATATTAACTGTTGTTGTTTTCCCTACAAGGATAGAACGAGAAAAGAGAAACACGTTTTACAGAAATTAGTAAGGATTGATGATCAAGGACATAGTTAAAACTTGCTTGTATGGTAGAGATATTTCAATAAGAGCAATTCTTTTAAATTGGACCAGTGGTCCTGAACATGTGGTTCACGGTTCACTAGTGGTCCGTGATGGGGTTCCAAAGTAGTTCGTTGAGCTATTGTTCAATTACAAAGATTTTTGTTTTTAAATACTTTTTTTCAAAAATAAATTAGTTATTTGTGATTCTTTTGTTTCAAACGTAATCTAAATATAAAATTCGGTATAAAAAAAGAAAATTGTATGCTTTGAAAGCACAATTTAAGCCTCCTTTATGTTTGATTTGATTAATAAATTAAATTATTTAAAAATTAGTTCTAAATATTTTGTCGGAGAAAGTATTCTTTATTCTCTGCGATGGTGACATTGTTCGTCTGCTGATAAATATGTAGATTTAAAGCGTTTTTTTTTTAAGAATATATCTAAATGAAATACTAATTTAACTAAAAATGTCTTTTGAAAACAGAAAACAGTTGGAATATTTTTTTTTTACGATCTTTGCTTTGGAATGTTTTAACCTTTTATTTTTAGATCATTTTTAATTTCTCAGAGAATGGGTGACATTTTTCTTGAGATATTTTCTATATTCTCCGGGTCCTGTGATGACTTGATTGGATGGGATCGTAATTAAAAAGTTGATATTTGGACCATGAACTCTACGCAGTCCGATGGAATTTGTGTCAAGTAAAAGGAATTAGTACACGTTAAATCTGTCGGGCACACATTAATAGTAGTTTAGAAGATTAAAATATGTGGTTTCAAGTAAAGGTGCTTTCTATAATTCTTTTTTAATGTAACATCGTTTTGAGAGAGATTGCGTGGTCATTAATGATCCTTTTTCTCATTTTAAGCTTACGTCGGCGTTGTATGCATATTCATGTTTAATTTAAACCTTCTTCTGCAAAAAGTAAATTAGTATCTGTGAGTTAGTTTGAAATTAATATTTTTTAAGTACTTGTGTATTACACATTCAAGCCAATTTTTTATTTTTATCAAAATTACTACGTTTTGATAGAATGGCCACTCTGTATTATGAATAGGATGAAGTGTTGTTAACTAGTATTTTGTAATATTGTAAACATGGAAAGAATATGCAAATTTGAGTTTTGATGAGTTTTTTAGACGTTGAGTTCTTTTTTTTTATTTAAATATTTTCTCTTGATATATGCTGTTATATATGGTGTTCTTAAGAGAGTCAGTCTCATCTAATAGATCTATTGGTTGTATTTCACTCTCTTTCTGGTAAACTATTTGAATAAAAGAAAAAAAACTGAAAAAAGCGTCCTGGTTTTGTTGAGTTAGAAGTTTTATCCTTAATACTTGATCATATATATATATATATATATATATATATATATATATATATATATATATATATATATATATATATATATATATATTGTTTTAAACATATTTAATTTGTTATATATAAACAAATATAATTCCATATTTCTAGAAATTTAAGTTCTAAATAATAAAAGAGTTGAATAAAGAAATTTTTGTTTAGCGCAATTGGATTAAAAGTGGCGAATAAAAATGCGGGACTATTTGTTAAGATAATTCATTATTCTTAGTGGCCATTTTGCTTTTCTTACGAGAAAGTGAAATTAACATTGACAAGTCCAAGAGGGCATTAAATTAAGGTGTGCCGCTGGAGAATTCCATAATTTTAATAAGAGAACTATTTTCTTTCATTAAAAGCTCGAGGGGGCTTGATGGAATATCCCACTATGCCCTCATTCCTTCGGTAAGGACATTCCAAGAACTCTCGCAAAAGATATTTTCGCGCATTGTTTCTGCTGCCAGATCCCTCCTAAAAGTTTCGCATTTTAGAATACATAAAAAAAAAGAAAGACAACAACAACACCAAAAAAAAAAGAGAGACACACACACACAAAAAACCGCGCAAAAAAATTAACTTTGAGAGAAGAGAAGAAAAGTCAAATAATTATTAAAACCAGTCTCTAAAAAGAAGATTCCAAGAGGAAAAGCGCTAGGCCTAAAAGCGTTCCACGGCCCTGTAAAATTCCTCGCATAGCGGACGGCATCGGAGGGTGGAACGCGGAATATTCGAAACTCGCGATCTGGGAATTCCGAGCGTTTGTCGGTGGCATTCCAGACCTAGAAAAATGGGGATTCCGATGGTGGCATCACGGGCTCTGATCGCATTCCCCCCGTCCTGACGTTATTGGAAGGCCCGGGTGCTGAGAAGGCTTCACACAGTCTGGGGTTGCAAATATCCCGACGCCAAGGGAGCTCGCCAACAATTTGAATCCGAATAGTTCGCGTAAAGGGTTTAATTGCGAAGGGGCAAAACCGAAGTCGAAAGAATGCCGGCGACGGAATGGGGCTGATAACGGTTCGGGGCGGCGGGTGATCTAGGGTGGAAGAAATACTTTCGACCGGTGACGTAGCTAAGGGTGGGGTTTGCTGGGGTTAAAATCCACTCCCACTGTGTTTTGGAAATTTTAACTAGTAATTAAACCATGTTATAAATAATTTACTTTTGGTTTGTGTAAATCCATAAGACTCCAAAAAAAATTATATACAAGGCACAAAAATAATCATCATTATCATCATATATATTATTTTAATAGTAAAGATCCCTTTCGCGGGTCTCACACGCACCGGATCTTAACATGTGAGAAGTGCCGTTCAGCAAAAAATATTTTGCGGAGGTTGAAAACAAGAAATTTCCCAAATTAACGATTCGAAATTCTCAACTCAACTATTCAAAATTTCCAACTTAACAGTGATGAAAATTCGCAGTTCCAACTTATCGACATTTTTGATCATTATTTATATACATTTTTTGCAAAAAAAACTTTGACTTGTTGCAGACATATTCCAATGCAATGTCGGTTCTGAGATCGAATTTAAATGTAATCTTACAAGTTGGACAATTTCTAATCTTCTCCAGCTTTCAGTCGTTAATAATATTAATTTTCTGCAAGAAATTTTTTTTCCAACTCGAGGTTTTTAGAAGTTGAAATTCCCCACTTTCAGAGTTTCTAGATTATTGGGGGGGTCCGACCCCCCCTGTGCGACTGCATGTGAGAAATAAAAGAACTGCTTGGAATTTCCCGGCGCAGTGACGAATCGTACTTTTTTCTCTTGAATATTAACGGTTTTTAAATGCGTTTATAAATAATTAGTTTTCCAGACATTTTTTAAACGCGCCGTTGATGGTGCTGCCATCTATGGACAAAATTCTTTGAAAGGAGTGTCATCTATGACTTACTTAACTTAAAATAGTAGTTAAAACGAATGTGTGTGGGGGGTGTTCATGCGATAATTATCTCACGGACATACTAATATATATTATTTCTATGGCATGTATCATTTTTATGCTTCTTACTTGCGACGTTAGCGTGAGGATCAAAAGAAAGAAAATTTCCGAACGAATCGTATGTTCACCTGACACCAACGGTTTGTTTTAGAAATGCGTTAAGAGAACTATTGTATTAAGAAACACCTCTAGAAAATATTTCCAAGATCTAGCTAGAACGGGATTTTATAGGGTAGCTGGTGGAGCGCGGGACTTCGGAACAATAAGTCGATTGTTCGAGTCTCGACGGATCTCCAGTAACGTTTGGTCAAAGAGCCAGTATTTCTTTAATTTCACAGAGTTCACGACCCTCTGATGATAAATTCTGAGCTCTCCGCTCTTATGACAACGTGGATCGAAGTCGCAACCCTCCGAATAAGAGCTCGGCGGTCAACCCACCAAATCATCTTGAGACCAACGATATTTCTAGACAGTTAGATCCTTGTAATTGGATTTTATTGCGATTTAGCCTTTTATTGAAATTCATGTCCTAATAGACATATGGAATGCATATTAAGACATTCCATATCCTCTATTTACGAGCAGTTCTTGTCATTTATTTTTAATGTTAAAAATATAAACCACCGTGAAAAGAAAGTTAAGCAATCCACATCAAATATAATGTAGAAAACCATCTTCTGAACAACTATTTTACTTTTGTAAGAAGAAGCTGAGATTAGCAATATTAAATCACACTGCTATTTTTTTAGAAACTACGGTTGCTTAAATTAGAGTTGAGATCTAGAACCCCTGTTCTAGCCATCTTAACGAAGCGACCTGACAAACTTAAAATAGGTGTTCAGCAGATGTTTTTCCACATTATTTGATGTCGATAGTTTTTGGAAACTGAGTTATTATAACTCCATTATCTTACTCTTCCCATTCTTTTGGCACACCTTTTTAGCATTGTTTCTGTTTATAACTTCTTCACGTCGCCCAGGTAGTACAGCGGTTAAGCAACTGGAATGCGCTGCCTTTGGATTTGGGTACGATTCCCGGTAAGTCTTGGTTGTAATTGTCGATATTTATTGAAAGTGATTTATGAAGGCAGCCTATGTTGGCTAGCATCCGCTTTTTTTATTCATTGTGCTCATTTTTCAGTTCATGTGTTTTTCAAAATTGAAACTTATGTATTCGGAGCCATAATAAGCATCGAATGTAATCAAAAATGAGTACATTTTTCTAATTTTTGAATACCTGTTTTTAACAGTGTAGAAAGAGTGATATTAATACTTCGCCCCGCGATGTGCTGCTTATCTAAGTGCAGCGTGTTGACCACACTGAACTCTAACTGTAACGGGTGGAAGGCTCAAACCTTGTTTCCTCTATCGGCGTATTGAAGCCAATTCAAAGCAGCCATGATGTGTCACAATATTTTTTTAAGTGATTTAATGGTGTTTTTTATTACCATAGCATTTTAGAAATATTAAATGTATATAAATATTATATTTTCTTCTTATATAATTTTTTTTTATTGCCAAACAAATAGTTTTTGATCTTGCTTTTTATCGACTTTGACTTGCAAATGACTTTCTATTTTAATAGCAGATTGCATTTAAAATGGGTTTAAAAAGAAAATGGAAACAAACTCAGCCAAAAGCAATCCACTCGTCCACACGTCGACTTATTTTAACTTGAAAAATATACGAAATATTGGGGTAGCAAAGAAAGTGGGGCACATCATGGCTGCCTCTACATCGGCTTCAAGTCAACAAAATGTCTTGCCCTATCCAGAAGTTACAGTTAGAGATCAGTGGTTGACCACCACGTCCATCATTTCACGTATGAATGCTTTTCTTACAAGGTTGGTATAGGCAAAAGGAAACTCGTTTTACAGAAAATACCGTCCGTGGTTATTAATTGATAACTTTGCACTTTCAGCTAAATAGATTAGTTTTCAGAAATTAATAACGTATATACTGTTAAACAATCTTTTTAATGGAGTTTAATTTCAAAACCGAAGGGATTTCATATTCATGAAAAGGAAATGGAATAAATTTGTTCGAGTAGACATTTTGTTCGCTTAAATAGGGAAGATTTGTTAGAAATATAAATTAAAATCGTCTGCGGTGAAAACAAACCTACAGTTTTGATATTTTGCTTATCGGTCAGAGGGCTAAGATACAAATAAACCCTCTAGTTTCAAACCCAGATAAATCCACATTTTCGCAAAATAGTTTATTATTATTATTATTTTACAAGTTTGCGATGATGTGTCACTTTGTAAATCTGGTATTGATCAAAAGTGTCTGAATCCAATCTAAAAATGCATTCAAAGTCATGCGTTTAGATCCAAAAGTACGTGGCTGTCAAATCGTGTCCTGTAAAATTTATTAAAAATTATCCATCTGGTTTTGAAACTAAAGATCTTTATATCATGAGATATACTTTCCTTTTGAGATTAAATTTCAATACATGCTTCATTTAACTTTCTCTATAAGGAATGTCTTGTAAATATACGGTGAGGCTCGCTACCTGTAAAAAGTTAATCGTCTTTATGCGCAGCATTTGAGTCCTGCATGTCAATTGAAATAACAATAGAATAAATAATATTTTTAAATAACATTTATGCATTTTTAACATTTAAATATTTTAACATTTAAGCATTTAAGCATTTAAACATTTAAGCATTTAAACATCTAAGCATTTAAACATTTAAACATTTAAGCATTTTAACATTTAAGCATTTAAATATTTAATAATTTAAATATTTAAGCATTTAAATATTTAATAATTTAAATATTTAAGCATTTAAATATTTAATAATTTAAATATTTAAGCATTTAAATATTTAAGCAATTAAATATTTTATTTAAACATTTTGGCATTTAAACATATAAAAAAACTTTCATATATTTTTACCGTTTAAATATTTTACCATTTAAATTATCTTTGACATTTAATTATTTTACCATTTAAATTATCTTTGACATTTAATTATTTTACCATTTAAATTATCTTTGACATTTAATTATTTTACCATTTAAATTATCTTTGACATTTAATTATTTTACCATTTAAATTATCTTTGACATTTAATTATTTTAACGTTTAAATATTTTAAACATTTATATATTTTTAACATTTATTATTTTTAAAGTTTAAATATTTTTAACATTTATTATTTTTAACGTTTAAATATTTTTAACATTTAAATATTTTTAACATTTATTATTTTTAAAGTTTAAATATTTTTAACATTTAAATATTTTTAACATTTATTATTTTTAAAGTTTAAATATTTTTAACATTTAAATATTTTAACATTTAAATAATTTTAATATTTAAATAATTTTAACGTTTTAAAATTTTAACATTTGAAATAACATTTCAACGATTTAAGAAATCCTATGAAACCAAAGGCTGTACTGACTTGAAATGTATAAGATGAATGTTCTAGATATAACTAGTACTAAATGGGCGGAAACTCTTAGAGAAAAGAGAAATTAATTTTATCAGATAAAACTAAGGTTACTCTCAAGACATTCTCATAGAGATAGATTCCCGAGGGAACGAGAATTTTTTATGTTATACTTTTTTTATTCATTTTTTATATTTGAATTTGTCAAAAACTTCGTGCCAGCAACTGCTCTTTTCATTAATTTTTACTCATTGTACTAATTTTAAAGTACATGTCTTTTTCAAAAATTAAACTTATGTATTCGGAGCTATGATAAACATCAAATGTACTCAAAAATGAGTACATTTCAATTAGTTTTGAGTACCTTTTTTTAACGGTGTGACTTCGCTCAAAGGCACTACATAAGAAAACACCATTTTAGGTAAATTATAAATCATTAAACTATATTATTAATACAAAATTTTCAAAAATTGAATATGTGCGTAACATGTATGTTTTTAGTGCTTTAGTCATATAACGATTTTATTATTTACTAAATTTCACCCTCACGATTTTAAGTATAACTGGTGGAAATACATAAAAATAATAAACTTTTGAATATTCATGTATTCATCTTTAGAAACGAACGCTTTTTGTTTAAAGTTCTCGACCCAAACGTTACACTTCCTGTCAAGGCCTATCCTAACGAGCAGTATCGATCTAATTGGGCAGTCGTAAATTTATAATGGGCAGTCGTAAATTTATAATGGGCAGTCGTAAATTTATAATGGGCAGTCGTAAAATTATAATGGACATTCGTAAATTTATAATGGGCCGTCGTAAATTTATAATGGGCAGTCGTAAATTTATAATGGGCAGTCGGAAATTTATAATGGGCAGTCGTAAAAATGTAATGGGTAGTCGTAAATTTATACTGGGCAGTCGTAAATTTATAATTGGCAGTCATGAATTTATAATGGGCAGTCGTAAATTTATAATAGGCAGTCGTAAATTTAAAATGGGCAGTCGTGGAACTAAACAAGTTGATGAAAAAATAATTAATGGACTTTGTAAATCTAAATATTTGTAATGTAATTAATATATATTCTTAAATAAAGATATCTAAAACGAATGTTAACATTTGCCTTCCATTAGGTTTCTTTTCTATGCATGAGGCAGGGTCATTTTGATGCAAAGTCACAATCAGATCTTACGTGTGACGTCAAAAATCCTGGGCTCAGGGCCGGGGAAAAACGAAGTGACACTTGCATCTAAACGGCCCTGCATGAGACATAAATAATTCTAGATAGTTCCATTCATAAAGTATTTACCAATACAAAAAAAAATCCTAATTATCAGTTATTCTAATTAGCAATTTGTCATTAATTATAAATTAATTGTTAATTAATAATTTCCAATGTATTCGAAGCAACTAGTTCCATTCCCAAAGTATTTACCAATATAAAAAAATGAAACCAAATTATCAGTTATTCTAATTAGCAATTAGTCATTAATTTAAAATTAATTGTTAATTAGTAATTATCACTAATTTGTGATTATTAATCAATTTGCAATTATCAATTATCAATAATTGTCTAAATATGTTATTTTTAAATTGTATGTACTTTATTGTATGTGGTTTTTAAAGTGTATATATATTTTATTGTGATGTTTTATGCGTTATTTGGACGGGCCTTGGTGCTTTTTGACAACATTGTGTCTAATTGTGTGTCTAATAATTCTTAATTACCTAAATAATTGCATAAATTCCTTAAGAAAAATAAAAGTTATATAAATTAGAATTAATATATTTTCATAAATTGTATGAAAAAATTGTTGTGTCTAAGATCTTATTTGGAATATTGATAGAAAATTTTGACTTGAAATTCTATGGGGGGTAGAGCTTGAGCCCCATGAGCGCCCCTCCTTTCTTCAGCCCCTATGGGTTCTACTGCCTATCGAACGGACACTACTCAATTTTGAGTTTTCTGTATTGGTCGCAAGTTCCGAAATTATATTAGTTCCTTGGTATTTCCTTCGAGATTGGACCCGAACCGTCGTCAATATCCCACTATGCAGCTCAAGTACGACGTTATTTAACTAAACCCAAAACCGAAATTATATTAAATTGATACAGATTTTATTTTAAAAATTGTTCATAGTTGAAGTAGAATGCTTCTGATATAGTGTATAAATATGTAGAAAGTAAATAAATTGATAAATAAACACATTTTTGTATAAATATTTTTTTAATTGAAGTAGTACTAAAAAATTAAAATATTTTTTTTAAAACAAATGTGTGTCTGACGTATCGCTTTTCGATTGATGACTATTAAATGTGTGATCACAATTGGATAGCTGTTAATTTTGGTGAGAATAAACTATGTTTCCAGTTCGAGAAGAGACAATTTCCAGCCGAGCAGCCAAATCGATGGGGATTTTCAGCCAAATTAGGCAATCCGGTGACAGAAGGGGAAAGAGGCGGGCCTTTTATCCTGCACGACGGACGTTTCCGGCGAATATTCGAATTATGGGGGCGAATTCCAAAACAGAAATAACTGGCCTGTTGTTAACGCAGAGGCTCGCGAAATCGCTTTGACTCTTCTTCTTGTCTTTAAAAAGAGGGGGTTGAATTCCACGGAAGTGAAGAAATGTTCGCGCTTTATTGCAATTTTGCCGCCGCTTCCAATAAATATCGCTCGAAACAAGAAATTACACTTAAATTCCAGCGGCCAAAAGAGTTCTAGAAATTCTCTTTTCCATTACCCGCTGGGGTGGAGTTGAGAAGTTTCGGAATAAATTGCGCCCGATCGTCTGCGCTTGTAATTTCCTTCGAAGTGGATACTTTAAAGCCCCGTTGCCAGGGATATGCAAAGGATCGTAATTCGCATGGGCTTGATTAAATATTACTGGAATTCCTTCGTGCCAGTGAAAGTTGTGTTCGAAAAAAATGTTCTTTTAAGTTGAATTTTAGAATTTTTATCACAAATAACCTCGCGAAGTATTGTTTAATATCGTTTCCATCATGCATAACGAAATTGGCGATTTTTAATAAATTTTATCTAACTTCTCAAACTATATTTACGTGGTAACAGGTAGGTTTTAGAATATAATACAATTTTCGAATTATATTTTCTGACTATCATAAAATTTAATCAAGTAATAATACCAGACTTAAAAAAACTGTTCCTTTTGTGCATTGCGAAATTGATATTTTGTATTAAATTTCACTTTGACTTTTCGAAGTATCTTCTGCTAAATATGAGAATATTTTTTTTAACTTAAATATAACTATTCTGAATATCTATTTTTTTTACCATGAAATTTATTCAAATAAAAAGATATGACTTTAAAATATTTATAGGAATTTTAATATTTCAGAATAAAGTCATCTCCATTTTTATCTTTTATAATTATGTTACAGTTATGGTGAAATTTAATAGATACAACACAAAACATTCTAAATGAAACACTTTAAGGTCTTATAACATACAGATCCACTTTGATATAAGACCGTATATGTGTGTGTTGCAAGAAAGATACGTACCCCTGAGTGTTTTTTTTTAAAGTTTTTAAAGACTGCAATTTATATCATTAATCATTCGTCGAAATAGAAGATTAATACTTAACTCTTAGAAAAATAACTCTAACAAAGATAGCTCTGCTTTTATATTAAAGTAGATTTTTCAGTAGCGGCACTAGCAACAGACAAACTTATAATATCTGGTTCTCATACATGATCAATCTGTAATACATATTCTGAATTATAGAATCAGTAATAAATAACAACTAGTGAAATATTATACAGTAGACTCTTGATAACTCGAACTTCAATAACTCGAATTTTTCGATATCTCGAAAAAAATCTATTTCCTTGCACCTTTATTACTTATTTAATGTAATTTTATCTCTTTAATTCGAAGTTTTTCGTCCTTATTTTCGATAACTCGAAATTTCCTCACAACTCAAAATTTCGTCTTCCTCTCAAAACTACGGATTTTGAAGAACCTTTAGCAAATATGAAATTTCCACGTCCTTATAAGTTTTCTTTATTATTGTGTGTTATTAAAAGTGGATATGTACAATAGATTCCTACCTGTGTCTCACCCTTTTGTTTGAATGTCGCCAGACTGGATTCCCTGGGCTGCATCCCTCCTCTTTAACGCAGCGTCCAACAAGGAAGATTTATGATTTATCGTCCCTCAAGCCAGCTGGCGGTTTCGGTAAAGTGAGTCACTTTCTTGGAATACCGACAGTCCAGAAAGCAACTCACTTAAAATCTGAAGAACCAGACAACACTCGACCCCCTTTTCACTTTTACTTAGGCTTTCGTGTAGTGTTGATTTGTCGCTGCGAATAATGGTGACAAAACGAAAATGCAATACACTCTCTATAGCAGCTTTTGATGAGAGATCGCTCTCAGAAGAAGAATGAAGAATACAAACCTCCACCAAAGGTAAATTTGAAAGAGGTTCTATCTTCCATAAAAACTATGCGTGTATTCATTGAATCGAGGCCGAAAATGAAAACATCAGAGACAATTCAAGTAATCGTGCATTTCGAAAAAAATAGAAATACTCACCAAACTATTTTAGATAGATATTTTAAATAAAGTAGTGTAAGTATACTTGTATTGATTTTTACCAAAACAGCTTTTTTATATAATTTTTGTTAACTCGAATTTTCGATATCTCGAATTTTTATATACTTCCCTTTGAGTTCGAGATAGCGAGAGTTGCCTGTATCAGATAAATAAATATTCCATTTTTAGAATAAGTATACTGTAAAAAAAAGGTACTTAAAAATGAGTTCCTGAACATACTTGTTTTTCTTTGAGTACAATTGCATCATAAATGAGCGGTGACGAACTCAAATTTAAGTAATCGTACTTTCGCAAAAATGATCAATGTGATTTAATATTGATAATATCAGCTTCTGTTCAAGCCATCTTAACCAAGCGACCTGACAAACTTAAAATAGGTGTTCAGAAGATGGTTTTCCACATTATTTGATGTCGATTGCTTAAATGGAAACTGAGTTATTACAACTCATTTATCTTACTTTCCTTTCGTTTGGAACACAATTTAAACAAGTCTACTGTTTATAACTACTTCACGTCGCCCTGATAGTACAACGGTTAAGAAACTGGAATGCTGTGCTTTGGGATGTGGGTTCGATTCACTGTAAGTCCTGGTTGTAATTGTTGATATTTATTTAAAGTGATTTGCGAAGGCAACCTATGTAGGTTAGCATCCGCTGTTTTTATTCATTGTGCTTATTTTTGAGTACAAAATTTTTCAAAACTGAAACTTATGCATTTGGAGCCATGATAAACATCGAATGTAATCAAAATTGAGTGCATTTTATTTATTTTTGAGTACCTATTTTTATTAGTGTAAACGTTCTTCTACAATAAATTATAGATTTAAAATTAAGCTACAATTACTGAGTCAAAAAAATGAATACAATTTAATTATTTTGAATACCTATTTTTAACCGTTTAGTGAGAGCATATATTTTTTTTTTATAAAGACCTGTTTTTGTGGATATCATGTAAACACACTTTAAATAAAGTACTCTTAACACTCTCAGGTGCAATCTCTTTCGAAACTTTGAAATTCAAGACTTAAAGTCTTCGGAAAAAGAGTTCCCACAAAAAAAATAGAATACGAAGATTAAGATCTGTACCAAAAACGTATGATATAACTCATCTCTAGCATATTCGAGGCGCTTTGCCAAACAAGCGTCTTCAAGCAAGATGGACGATCGACAAAATAATAATAATAAAAAATAATAAAAAAAAATGGCGGGAGAAGGCTGTTTGCAATATGCCATTTCGAAATCTAAAACTTTCGCTGATGCCGCACCATTCCTTTGAAATCGCCGCTGAAGTAGGCCGGGCAAATGGAATCTTCGTGTTCGAATTCGTTTTGTGGAAGAATCTTGGCAAAGATCTTCGAGAAGATGCGATAAGAAGAGGAATGTTTTAATTAGATGGAAAAGAATGTTTTAATTAGACGGCGTAAGAAGGTATGGCCGCCGAGGTATTGCTTTGAATCTTGGCGACATCTACAGCTGCAGACAGACTCCAGAATTGTTTTATGCGTTTGTTCAATCCTTATCTCTGTTAAAAATATCCCGTGCTAGTATGAAGATGCATGTACATTCAAGGCTTATCATAGCTCCTAATACATAAGTTTCATTTTTGAAAAAGGCATTTTCTAAAAAATGAGTGCAATGTGTAAAAAATTTGCATAACAGTCGAATTGATAACCTCTCGACTTGGCGCACGATTTGGCGGTTTTAATTTAAAATTTCTGGCGGTTTTATTTTGGAATTTTGGTTGGCGCGCTGTTCAGTCAGTTAAAATTGAATAAAAAGAGCAGTTCTTTGCCTACATAGGCTGCCCTCATAAATCACTTTCAATAAATATCAACAATTACAACCAAGATTAACCGGATATCGAACCCGGATCCTCAGGCATCACTGTTCAGTGTTTTATCCGTTGTACTACCAGGTCGACGTGAAGAAGTTATAAACAGAAGATATGTTACAAAGGTATGCCAAAAGTAAGATAATTGATAAAGTAAGAGTAGTTAAGTTAAAGTAGAGTAGTTGATAAAGAATTGAGTTGTAATAACTCAGTTTCCATTTAAGCAATCGACATCAAATGATGTGGAAAACCATCTTCTGAACGACTTCTTTAAGTGTGCCAGGTCAATTTGTTAAGATGTCTAGAACAGAAGCCGAGATTAATAATATTAAATCCCACTGCTCATTTTTGAGAAAGTACGATTACTTAAATTTAAGTACGCCATCGCTCATTTTTGATGCAATTGTACTCAAAGAAAAACGAGTATGTTCAGGTACTCATTTTTAAGTACCTTTTTTTACAGTGTATTTAAAAAAAATTCCAGTATTTCCCTGAAATTGCCTTCCTCTACTTTACTAAAGACAATTTTTCGCAATTCATTAAAAATAACTTATTTGCAGTTCATTAAAACATGTCTTTTAATTTTGATCAAAACAAATTGGGGCATATAAAGCCTTCATCAAAAACCAGCTTAAAAACCTTTGCAAACCGTGCATGTGCCTTAATGAAACCAAATTTTTTTTTTATTCATTAAAATAAATTGCTGCATAAAGCCTTCACCAAAATTCTGCATAAAAACGTTTATAAAACCTACACGTTGTACCAAATACCTTAATAAAACCTGAGGTTTTTTTTAATTTTAATTTGTTTGCATAAAACCTTTTTTTTTTTTTAACCTGCTTTTTTCCTTTCAATTATTTCAATGCTGAATAGTTCAGCATTAAACGCACATAAAATCTTCGTTTTCACAACTTCCATAAAGGTTTTATATTAAGTAAGCCCTTTAATTTAAAACCCATATATATCGCAAAATTGATTTTTTTTTAATAGTTTTACATGTTTTCAATGCAATACATCACCTTACAAAGCGGTGGCTGAGTGGATTAAGGCGCCAGCTGGGAATCCAATTGTCCCCGGTTCAAACCTTGCGATGGACTAAACTAAAGAATAGTAAAAATTAGTGATATTACGATCGGAGGATTGTCAACTTCGCTACCAAAATACTAGAATGTCGTCCAGAACATCCGCAAAAATTAGCGGCGTGTATACGGGACTGGTGCACGATAAATCTGATCGGGATCCAAATTCCCGACGTCTATTGAAGACGTTGGGTGCCAGCTCAGGTGTTGTCCTCGTCATCTGACCATGGTTCAAAAATACGAGGCATCGTTCCCGGGCTTTCCTTCGAAATAGACCCCGAACCGTCGCCAATAGCCCACTGTGCAGCTCTAGTGCGACGTTAATTAACCAAACCAACCCTTACAAAGCGGTATTGCCCAAAAGTGTCCGAATCCAGTCTACAAATGCATTGAAACTACTGCATTTAGATCCAAAAGTACATTGCTGTTAATCGTTTTTTAGCGTCTCAAGTAAAATTTATGAAAATGGATTTATCTGGTTTTGAAACTAGAGAACGAACGTTATATCATACGTTTTGGCACCTTTTAAATTTCTTTAAAACCATGGAAATCAGAACATGCAATGAAATAATTTTATCTCCATTTCATCGATTGTAAATAAATAAACACTTGTGTCAAACATTCAATAGCCCAATTGCGGGAGAAGAGAGCCAGGTTTACCATATTCTCAAAGAAGAAAATAATGGTTTATCGCCCAGACAAAAAGTTGCCATGGGCCGCAATTGGAACTTTCCAATGCTAACATGCACTGTAAAAAAAGGTACTTAAAAATTAGTACCTGTTCCTACTCGTTTTTCTTTCAGTACAATTGCATCGTAAATGAGCTTCGACGTACTCAAATTTAAGCAACCGTACTTTTGCAAAAAAATGAGCAGTGTGATTTAATATTGCTAATATCAGCTTCTTTTCAAGCCATCTGAACCTGACAAGCTTAAAATAGTTGTTTAAAAGATGGTTTTCCGCATTCTTTGATGTCGATTGCTTAAATGGAAATTGAGTTATTACAATTCAATTATATTACTTTCCAATCTTTTGACACACCTCTTAAACATTACTTCTATTTATAACTTCTTCACGTCGCCCTTTTGGTACAACGGATAAGGAAATGGACTTTGGTTCCTTAGCATCTGGGTTCTGGGTTCGATTCCCGCTTTGTCTTAGTTGTAATTGTTGATGTTTATTGAAAGTGATTTATGAAGGCAGCCTATGTAAGCTAGCGTCTGCTTTTTTTTTATTTAATGTACTTATTTTTGAGTACATGTCTTTTTCAAATTTGAAATTTATGTATTCGAAGCCATGATAAGCATCGAATGTAATCAAAATGGAGTAAAATGTACTTATTTTTGATTACCTATTTTTAACAGTGTGGAATTTTTATCCTGATACTATTTGTACCTCTAGCTGATTTCAAAAACGTTTCACGTCAAAAAAAAATCATCAAAATAACATATTTCAAATTAAGCGAAATATTTAATATTGTGCGTTTACCAGCTTTATTATAGGATACATTTTTAATAAATTTAAGAGGACAATCCATTAGATTTATTTATTAAATCAAAATAATCTTCAATTAAATGAAAAAGAACAGAAGGAAAAGGAATGTTGGTCTTTTATATTTCTTTAAAACCATTGAAAGCAGAAAACGTAATGAAAGAATTTTATCTACGCTTCATCGATTGTCAGCAAATTAAAGATATAGAGTAAGAATGCAAGAAAATTGCGATTGAATTCTAATAAAGATAGAACAATTTAATTTTTCAGTAATAATACAATAATGCTTTGAAAAAAAATAATTACTTTTCCCTGCCTTTTACTTTTTCTGAAGTAATATATGGATTTATTAAATACTTTCTTTGTATTATTTTTAATATTAAATATCCCAGTTTTATTTCTTGCGTACACTGTTAAAATAGGTATTTAAAAATAAGTCAAATGTACTCATGTTTGATTACAATCGATGCTTATCATAGCTCCGAATACATAAGTTTCATTTTAGAAAAAGACATGTACTCAAAAATGAGTAAAAAGAGCAGTTGCTTGCCTTCATAAATCATTTTCACTAAATTTCAACAATTACAACTAGGACAAACCGGGAATCGAACCAAATCGCCTACCTGATGTCGTCCGAACATAAGTCCAGAGCCTTATCCATTGTACTACCACAGCGATGTGAAGAAGTTATAAACTAAAGTAATGTTAAAAAGATGTGCCAAAATAATACGATGTGAGAGTTGTAATAATTCAGTTTCCTTTTAAACAATCGGCATCAAATAATGTGGAAAACCTTCTTATTAATAAATATTTTAAGTTTGCCAGGTCCCTTTGTTAAGATGGCTTGAACAGAAGCTGACATTAGCAATATTAAAACATACTGCTCATTTTTGAGAAAGTACGATTACTTAAATTTGAGTAAGTCATCATTCATTTATGATTCAATTGTTCTCAAAGAAAAACGAGTACGTCCATGTACTGATTTTAAGCACATTTTTTTTCACAGTGAAAAAAAATAAGTTATTACTTTTTTTTTTGTTAAAAATTATTCAGATTTGTTCGAAGAGATATTAATTAAAACAAACTCAATTTCAGTTTTAACCCATAATTTTAAATGATTCGATTCTTTACTAAAATATCTCGTTTATATTTTGAAAAAGGTATTTTCAAAATTCAAACAATCAAATCAAACAGACTTTTTCATTCTTTGCTGATGAAGGGAGATGTATCTCCCGAAACATGTCCAGATTTGATGGATTTTTATTGCGTATTTTTAACGTTGTATTTGTATTTTAAAATTTTATACCTGTTGGAAATTTTCAATAAGACATTTTTGTGTACATGAAAATGAATTTCATACTCTGTCTGGGTAAGTTATTGTCCAAAGTATTATTTTGAAAACAATAAAAATAATTTTTTTAAATACCATCTCTCAAATAAAGGAATTATCAGGATTTTCTTCAATCAGCGTAAGATTTCAGCTTGAAATTAATACCTAACCATAAACGACTATAATGATTTTTGTTGAAATCGCACGCTAATATACTTTTTTGTTGACATAAACTTATAAATATGTTAAAGAACATTCGAAAGGTTTTTTTTATGCCATTGTTACAACTTAATAAAAAATTCCCATCAGTCCGTCACCAATGCTACATGGAAACACACAGATCCTGGTATTCCACAAAACACATGAGGTCCACCCTTAGGAACCCTCTTTTTTTGGGACCCCAACTGTTATTGTTAACTACACATCAATTGCATACACTGTTAAAAATAGGTACTCAAAAATAAGTAAAATGTACTCATTTTTTAGTACATTCGATGGTTACCCAGCAAACAAAGTCAGCATGAAAGCTTCATCAAAATTGTCAAATTTAAGGTTTTCTAAAGGTTTTAAAATAAAGGATATTGAAACAAAAAACTGCAGTTTTTTTTAAGTTTTTAGTTTTTAATATAAACTTTTAAAATATCTGCATTTTCCCTTCATGATTATAAATTGAAGGTTTTTTGCAGGTCTTTATGAAGTTTTTTTACAGTTTTTATGAAGGATATTGAAACAAAAACCTTTAATTTTGTAGAACTTCAAAAAATCTTAAGTTTTCCTGCATAAAACCTTCAATTTCAAAATGTTGATGAAGGTTTTATGCTGACTTTTTTTGCTGGGTATCATAGCTCTGAATACATAAGTTTCATTTTTGAAGAAAACATTTACTCAAAAATGAGTACAATGAGTAAAAATTAAATCGTACTTGCCTACATGGACTGCCTTCATAAATCACTTTCAATAAATATCATCAAATACAATTACAACCAAAACTTACCGTGAATCGATCGCACATCCTCAGGCACCGCAGTCCAGTGTACTACCAGTTGTACCCACATCCGACTTGAAGAAGTTATAAGCCTAAGAAATGTTGAAAATGATGTTGCCTGATGATGTGGGTTCGATTCAAATATGGGAGAAGTTCGCGAGAGGTTTGAACCTTTAAAATTCCATACTGGTTTGCGTCCCTCAGTTTAACCCATCCTTGAAACTCTTAGCGTTTTCAATTTTTGTGAATAATTGTCGTTCTATACAAAAAAAAAAGAAAAAAAGAGTACACTGTAAAAAAAATATCGGCTTAAAAATGAGTATATGAACGTACTCTCTTTTCTTTGAGTACAATTTCATCGTAATCGTTTCGATTACTTAAATTTGACGTACTCAAATTTAAGTAATTGTACTTTCGAAAAAAATAGCAGTATGGTTTAATATTTCTAATATTAGCTTCTGTTCAAGCCATCCTAAAAAAGCGACTTGGCAAACTTAAAATATTTGTTCAGAAGAGGGTTTTTCACATTATTTGATGCCGATTTTTTAAATGGAATCTGAGTTATTACGACTCAATTATCTTACTTCCCATTCTTTTGCCCCGACTTTTTAACATTACTTCTATTTCCTTTTTTTTTCTCGTCGCTCTGGTAGTACGACGAATAATTCCCTGGACTTCGGTGCGGACGACATCTGAGTAACGGATTGGGTTCGATTCCCGATAATTCCTGGTTGTAATTGTTAAAATTTATTGAAAGTAGTTTATGAAGGCAGCCTATGTAGGTAAGCAACTGCTCTTTTAATTCATTTTACTCATTTTTGAGTACATGTCTTTTTTTAAAATTAAACTTATGTATTCGGAGCTATGATAAGCCTCGAATGTAATCAAAAATGAGTACATTTTACTTATTTTTCAGTACCTATTTTTAACAGTGCACCAAGAAACAAATGTACCACGTTTGAGTAGAATCGAATCAGAATACAATTGAATACAGTTGATGGGAAAGGTTGTAGCTTCGAAATGGAATTCAAATAAACTCAAACACTTTTAGGTGGGTGAATTTTGATGAAGAATAATATCAAATGCGATATTGCACATTTAAATTTCTTTTTCTAATTAAATTTAAGCGCCATTCCAAAACACTCAAGGATTGATTCGAACTGTCACATTCGAACTCGAAAAAAACGCTAGTAAAACTAAATAAACGATGTTCTCAGAAAGCTTTCGAACGAAACTCGATCTCGCAGCACGGGGTGGTGATGTTATGAGAAAATAAAAGGAGTAGACGGCAAAGAGCGAAATGAAACGGCTGCTCGAACGCGAAGAAGTATCATTCGAAAATATTCTAGTTATTTCGAAAGGAATTTCATTTCTGGAAAGTGTTGTATTACTTCTTGTGAACTCTCGCATTTTGTAACTCGCGAATCCCTCTTTTCGCGGCCGCCTCTTTTGCTGCTCATCTCAGAGCGACAGTATCAAATTTGTGAGATTCATCATTTCGCCGCTTAGTTTCTTTTTCGCCAAGTTTTTTGCGTTTAAGAAACGAATACTTTGGTGTTTGTCGGGGTGGGGTTGTCAGGGTTCGGCTGTTTATCGCAGTTTTAGGCTGCATTACGCGTTTTCCGCCATCTTCGGAAAAAACGACGCCATGTTTGAATTGTTGTTTTTGGCTATACAAACAGAGAGTTGTTACATTAAATAGAGAGCGCCTTCAATGCCAGACCATGGCCCACGCCAGACTCTCGTAAGGCCGCGGTGTTAACATTGAAAAAAAACCAACATCACGTTTTTTTAGAGCTGCCACATTTGGCGTTCAGACATCTGCAGGAATTCCAAATTTGGTGCACTTTCTTCATTTTGGTGATAAGGCGTTCTGTCCGTATTCAACTTCTTAACATATATGTAGGTATTTACTTATTTTCAAACAATTTGCGCTAAATATTTCCTCTTCATTAACGAAAAGAAAATATAATTTTCTTTGTATTCAATACTCGAAAAAACGAAACTCTTTATATTTCTCTGGCTTTATTGTTCATATTTTCTTATACAAAATAACAATTATAGTCCTATACAAAATAACAATTAAAAGAACTACGCTTATGGTAAATTTTTTACATAAAAACGTAACGCAATTATTTCTAAAGTACAAAGTAAAAAAAAATATATTTAATATATCTGTTAAACTCCCTTAAATTGTGCCACTCGTTAAAAAAACGATATTTAAATACAAAATTAAACGCAAAACCATATTACAATACTTCGATCTCGCGTAGTTCCGAAAGTCACCAAGGCCTGCCAAGTAATATTGGCACATGAATGAATTGGCATTTCCACAAATCACGTGGTTTCAATGATGCACACACGGAAATCAGCATTTTTATTCCTCTATTTGTATCATTACTCTATGTATACAAAGCGACAAATTGTCCTAGAAACGTATTTTTTTTCTTGTGATACGTCAGACAAAGTAGTCTTCCTTCCATAGTCTTAATAAGACTTAGATGGATGGCCCTTAGGCTAAATATGTGGTGTGGGCCCCCTTACTACAGTTAGGGGTCTCCCATACAATTTCGACCTCCATAACTAGGGGAGAGGATCGAATTTTTTTTGAAAATATATATATTCTAGAACTGCAATATAAATTATTTTTAACTGACTACCCAGCACGCCCACCAAAACTCCAAAATTAAACCGCCAGAAACTTTAAATTTAAACCGCCAACGCGTGCCATGTCGGGAGGTTATCAATTCGTCTGTATGTTTTTTTTATGCATGTTCGCGCAGGATTTCGGTTCTACTTCGGATATTTGGAATTTTTTTTTTGCTGGATAGGGGATGTTTCACTTGGGAGCAATTTGAAATAAATATTCGGTTATCCGGCATTTAACTTTCCGAAATTCTCAATTAACCGGACCGTTTGAAAAAAAATATTGTCCTATTTCGAAAATTCTTTTTTTGTTGGATAAAGAAAAATCCACTTAAACAAAATCTGTAAAAAATAATCGTTTATCCGGCTCTTATATAACCGGAAATGTCGATTAACCGGAGTTTTTTTAAACAATTTATCCATTTCAAAATGTTTTTATTGTTTAACAGAAGTTGTACAACAATGACATTTCGTTTACCCAGCATTTATTGGCAGGGACAACATTTTACAAGTTTGTTTTGTTGAGACAAATTGTAAGCACAAGTTTTAACTTGAATTTCTTGGTGAATAATAGCGAGGGGGGGGGGGGCGGGGAGAGAGGAGCGACGTCCCATGCTAAATTAAAAATTAAACAGGGAAAAATAAAATAATCTTTTTTAAAAAAAAAATGAAAACCGACTTTCAGTAAACTGCGCTAAAAAGTAAAAAATAATTTTTAATTTTACGAACGAGTTGGAAAAAATTGAATTATTTAATATCAATTTTATACTTATTAGAACTTTTTGAAGTTGGTGCCAATTTACAAAAATCATACCTAAATTTTGGCACCGATTTCAAAAAGTTTTAATGAGTATAAAATTGATATTAAATAATTCAATTTTTTCCAACTCGTTCGTAAAAATAAAAATATTTTTTTTATTTTTTAGCGCATTTTCCTTAAAGTCGGTTTTTCTTTTTTTTTTAGAAAGATTATTTTTTAAATGTACATATGAAACAGTAAATATTGGATACACTGTCTTTTGTAAATTTCCTATACTATGTTACAAAATATCCATGGTTTCGTTTCAAGGAATCTCAAGGTGTGATGATATTCTAGAATCTATGAAACTGATAATAAAATATTGCACTCGTCTTTGTATTTTCCTCAAATGGCTCTAAGCAAAATAAAAATGTAAGAAAATAAAAACGACTGATTAAAAAAAAAAGTAAAACAATGCCATTTTGTTTATCACAAATGAAACATATAAATGGTGTCCCAAAATTAACGCAAGATTTGAATTTTACAAGCAGTAAAGTGTCGGCAACCCTATTAAAAAAACCATTTGACAGATGATAGTTTAGGGTTAGTAAAAATGGTTTCAACATTTTGTAAATTTCCTATACTATGTTACAAAGTATCTATGGTTCCGTTTTATGGAATATCAAAATTATGTGCAATGGTATTCTGGAATCTATCAAAATGACAATACAATATGGCACTCGTCTTTGTATTACCCTCAAATGGCTCTAAGCAAAATAAAAATGTAAAAAAATAATAACAACTGGTTTAAAAAAAAAGTCAAACAATGTCATTTCACAAATGAAACATATAAAGGGTGTCCCAAAATTAACGCAAGATTTGAATTTTGCAAGCAGTAAAGTGTCGGTAACCCTGTTAAAAAAAACCATTTGACAGATGATAGTTTAGGGTTAGTAAAAATGGTTTCAACATGACGGTGCCACATGCCATACAGCCCGTGAAACAATTCAATTACTGCATGAGACATTTCCTGGCCGTGTACTCTGTCGTTTCGGTGATGAGAATTGGCCCCCTAGATTGTGTGATTTAACACCATTGGATTTATTTTTATCGGGTTATTTGAAGTCAAAGGTATGTGCCAACAAGCACGCGTGCATTGAAGGGGGAAATTAAACGCTGCATCGACGAAATTTAGCCACAGTTATGCAAAATGGTCATGGAAAATTTCAACAAAAGAGTGCGTATGTGCCAGCAAAGCCGTGGAGGCCATTTACCCGATGTGCTATCACATACATAACCCTATCCTGTGTAATTTACGATTCAATAAAAAAATAACAATTTTTTAAAAAAAACTGTATTTTTTATTTAATTCAAATCTTGCGTTAATTTTCTGACACCCTTTATATATTTTTTAAAGAACATAAAAATATTAGGGTATATTAAAACATTACAAATCTGTTAAGAAAATTTAATTTTTCTACATCATACAAAGATTATAATATGTTCATCAGGATTTGGGTTATCATCTTTCCAAATAGTTTTTTCCTCAAGTTGATGCAGTTTTTTTTTGTTTTTTTGGTGTGTGGTGACGGATCTTAGGCTGCAGCCTATGTAACTTATGCTTTAATCCGGCCCTGCTTCCTACGATTGGCAAAGTCTCTCGTTTGCGACCAATAAATATTTCTATAATATGTTAAATCTAAAATATGCTTATTTAAAATCATGTACATGCAGTGTCGTTACACAAAAAAATATTTTTGGCGGGGTTGAAACAAGAAATTTTCCAACTTAACGATTCGAAATTTTCAACTCAACTATTCGAAATTCCCAACTCAACAGTGTTGAAAATTCCCAGTTCCAACTTACCGACATTTTTAATCTTTTTTTATATATATTTTAGGTAATATTAAAACTGTTCTCTCACAAGCATTGATTTGTTGCTCCCGTATTCCAATGCAGTGTCCGTTCTAAGGTCTAATTTACATGTAATCTTACAATTTGGGGGCAATTTTTAATCTTCCCTAGCTTTCATTTGCTAATAATATTAATTTTCTTTGGGCTTAAATATTTTCCCAACTCGGAGCTTTTAGAAGTTGAAATTCCCAACTTTCAACAATCCCCCCCCCCCCCCAACCCCCCTGGTAAGATAGGCCTGTGTACATGTGAAGTATATGAATGGAATACCGTATTACGTTTTTAGGCTGATTAATTCCAAAATTATAACGCCGTGACAAATATCAAACTCGGCGTAAATATGGTCTCGCTGAATCTGAAGTTGGGCACCGATGCGTGTTAAATCGTGAAATAAAACAAAGCAAATTACTTATAAGACGTAGTTGGGTTCCCACAGCATCAGACGTAACAGCTCGTCTATCTTCCTTCGGTTGACAAGGTTTGCATTGGCGACCAAAACCTATTCAAATATAATCTGCTGAAATTGCATTTAACTTTTTGAAATTGCATTTTACGCAGCCACATCTGGTTTTCTTATTAAGTATTTTAAAATTTTTACGACTAATTTTTTTATTACCTATTACTTTATACTAGCAATAAGGTATTACTGAATATTTTACGACATAAAATTTGGATATATAAAAGCATTATTTTGTGGTTAAAGCAAACCTAGTGTTAAATCAAAAATTCAAAAAAAAAAGACTTTCATTATTTGATTTCAGTTGTCTAGAAACTATTAAAGTTTGATTTGATTACACAGTTTGACATGTAAAAAGTTTAAGTCAAAATTTAATGGTCTAATTTTATTTTGAATCATAGACTTTTTAACTTATGCAGCCGAATAGGTACGTTTGCAAATACTTTTATCTTGGTGTTTAAAAAATATTTTCGTTATGTTATTCCATAAACATAAAATTTTAATTTATTTGATATGATTTGAATCTTTTTTCCGCAATACAAAAAAATATTGATATATTGGGAGATTTTTCAAAAATCAACAAAAATTAAAGAATAATGGAAAAACAGACATTTACAAATAAAATGGAACTTCCTTTGTAGAATAGTAAATATATAATTTTTGTAAATGAAAAGCAATTATACACACCAAAATTAACTCAAAGCGTTTATTAATAACAGCAAACACAAATACAAATTACTTGCGCCTCCAAAAAATTAAGGTAAGCACGTAAAAAAAAAATTTAAGTTTTTTTTTTCACGGCTAAAGTGAATCACGGACAATTACAAGATCTGGACTGCACACAATCCAGTTCGGCTTTTTTAAAAAAAAAACGATGATTGCCAATTTACAAAAACTATAACATTTTGAAGCCTTTCTCAAAAAGTTGTAATATATAAAAAAAAAAAAAAAAAAAAATTAAATTTTTTCAACTTGTTTGAAAAATTTAAAATTATTTTTTAATTTGTATCACTTTTTTTCTTAAAGTCTGTTTTTCTTTCTTAAAAAAGCTTCGGCTTTTTGATAATTTTTTTTTTTTTAATTCTGTTTCAAGATGGTGGACAATTTATTATTTGATTTCGTTTCAAGATGGTGGCCATTTTAATAGTTCCGTTTTATGTAAAGCTCATCTTTTTGTTTTGTACAATGACTGCATTTTTTATTTATAGAACGTTTACAACTTTATAGAACATTATTATTACATTATAGAACATTATACATTTATTGAACATTATACATTTATAGAACATTATACATTTATAGAACATTATACATTTATAGTACATTATACATTTATAGAACATTATTATTGTACATATTTATTTATAGAATTATACATTTTTATTTATAGCATTGTATATTTTTATTTATATAATTGTATATTTTTATTTATAGAATTATAGATTTTTATTTATAGCATTGTATATTTTTATTTTTAGAATTGTATATTTTTATATATACATTTGTATATTTTAATTCATATAAATGTATATTTTAATTCATATAATTGTATATATTTTTTATAGAATAGTTTTATTTGTAAAATATTTTTATTTATGGAATTATATTTTTTATTAATAGAATTTTTTTATCAACTTTACTTAAACACATATAATTTTTTTTTAATAAATGATTTATTTAATAACTATCCAATCGGACCATCAAGCACGGAGCTTAGTAGACAGTAGCAGCCCTAGGGTGGTGCGACGGCGACAGCATCGTGCTCAGATTATTTTTTTTCGGAGGGAGGGGAGGGGGGGGGGGGGCAAATTCAAATACTACGCGAAGAAAATATATAGCTGTTTGTACATTCAGTTGGTGTATATTTTTACTAAACAACAATAGTAAACTATACTTAGATTAATATATTATTTATTTGAGTTTTTTAACATCAAATGTCGTCCATGGCTTCATTACTCCGGTTACCCATCCACCATTTTAGTTAGTCTGGCACCACCTAGAAAATGTTCTAGGGCCGTCATTGTTAGTGGAACTGTGGGAACTTTAAAAATAAGCTTTTAAAATATAGGAAGCTTTTTTTAGGAAGCAAAAAATATATTTAAAAAAGCATATTTTCTTAGACAGAATTGGTCAGAAGTGATGTGCAATTTTTTTTTCCAATCGAAAAGGAAATCAATTCACTACTTCACAACAACAGAAATCAAAAGAATTCCTTCAAAAGTGATTGGTCTATCATTTTCTTTTGCAATCCGATTATGAAAAAGAGAAGATAAGATTAATCTTCGTTTGAAAACAAAACAAATCTGCTGAGTAACTTTCCTTTGCAGTTAAAGTGAAACCGAAACCAACACAATAACAACCACTGAGCTAATATAATATAAGCACTGGAGTAAAGACTTCCATTGAAAGACAATGTACTTTACAAAGCCGCGCGAATGCATACTATTCCAATGAGCTTGTCTTGAGTATTTGATTAATTAATTAATATTTTTGTCTTTTTTTCTTGTAAGTAAGAAACTAAGTATGTTAAAACATTCCATGTGTAACAATTAATGTATTTTTGAAAGCTAAAAATGTGTTTTTATGCGTGTAACGCGGTTGCGCACGCTTAATCCTCGCTCTAGTTTATATGTTATTTTAGTTCATTGATAACAACAGCAAAATAATTATTTATTTTGAACATAAAAAAAGAAATAATATTTATTTCATTAGTAGGAATATATGTCTGTAGTTCATTATAATACTACGAAATGAGAATTTTTAAAACTTAAAGTAGTGCTAAGTCCGAACTAGATCACTCCAGACCGTAACAAAGAATAGAAGGAAACACGTGATTAGCACGGCGTGCACACAATCCAGTTCGGTTTGTTGGTAGTACCGCTTCTTTATTTATTTTTTGGCAGACACTTTTAATATTAAGTTGGCAACACATCATGTGACAGACGCAATCCTTGTGTTTGTCTTTTATCTTGTCGGTATATTAGTAAAGAAAATGCTTTTAACAAGTGCAAAAAGTAAATGAATTGGGTTTGTTTCTGTCATTTAATAACTATTTCATTTAATTCTATAATTTATGTTATTACCTACGTTAATTAATTTTTGTTGTTATTGATCTCTGTCATTGTGATGTAAGCAAGTATATTCCAAAGCTAACTTCTTTTAAACACTAATAAAAGTTATGTTTTGTTTCTTATTGAAATTGAGGTAAAGGTTTGGTTGGGATTTAGAATCATAGGCGGGTAGCTTTTGGCGACTTTTTCGGGCGATTCACTTCTCAATATGGGAATAAAGGGACGATTGTTTACAAATATGAAAGGATAAGAATTTGCGGGATTGGTTCGGAAGGTCACGTGACTTCCGGGCTTAAGAATTTCCGTGATTGGTTTAAAGAGTGACGTGATGTTTTAGCGGGAAGAATTAAGAATAAGAATATTCTATTCGAATAGAATTCGGACGGTGTTAGTGTTGGAATTTTTAAGTAGATTTTTAAACTGCTTATATCGTTGTTTAATGTAAGTACCCTTTATTGCTTATTGGTATGGCTAGCAAATGTGGTTTAGTTGAAAGAATAAATTCTTTTTTTTTTATCAGATGTATGTTGATAGTTTGAAAGATGATGTTAGCAATATGTCAAAAGGTGGGTTTGTTAGGAACGAGTTATGAATGTCCCGTGTGTAAGACGGAAATGAAATTGGTAAAAAGTGTGCATGTGAAGAATGATAAGTGGCAGTGGACGTGTCGAAACGAAGGTGAAAATGGACATCGTGTGCGTAGGAGTATTAGGAAGGGTACATAGTTGTTTCTAAATATTTTTTGGTTACAGCTGTTCTTTGAAACATTTCGCCATTGCCCGGTGCTCAAAGCGATGAGTAGCCCAAAACGACTGCCCGAAGGATTGCCTGTAAGCACCATGATCGACTGCCCGAAGGGGGTCACGGATGTGATCCTGAGTAGTCGGAGGCCGCAGGCCGGAGACCACAAAATCGACGGCAGGAGCCTGTGACTTTAAGCGCGCGGAACGCGTGTGCGCTTAAGAGTGCCATCGAAATGCCCCAAACGACGGCCGGATTTGCCTGTAAGCACCATGATCGACAGCCCGAAAGGACATTGTTACATTCGCCATAGGCGCCGAACTGCCGCCAACAGCCCAATAAAAAGCTCTAGTGCGATGTTAACTAACCAAAACAAAGTTTCGAAATCAATTTTAAACCGTCGCCATTAGCCCATTGTGGAGCTAAAGTGCGACGATATTTCATTCAATCGTGCAGACGTAATAGGAATCCTTCGAAATGAATTTTGAACCGTCACCGATAGCTCATTACACAGTAGAAGTCATCCGATCAATCAACCAATCAATAATCCGATTGTGATTCGGAAATAAGACACAACGCTCAAGTTGTTAACTGTAATTGTTGATTTAACCGGAAGTAACCCTTTACATCAGAAAAGAAAGAGGCGTGCGCTCCGTATCGGTTCATTTGGCGTCTACTTGAAAACACAGCCAAATCCGCCTATGATTGTAAGTCTTTACCAAAGGTTTACTGTACGGTCACCCTTGGCGACTTTTTCAAAATCTCGCCAAAAGTCGCCATTTTGGCGACTGTTGTCCAATAGGGTTGCTGCAATTCCTTGTCGTTTCGGAGGGGGGTTGCCATTTAAAAAAAATTATCGCCAAATGCGGAAAAATCGCGCCAAGGGTGACCGTACAGTAAACCTGACCCGAAATTGATACTTTTCAATTTATATAACCGCAAGGGCTTTTAAATGACCGACATTATGTGTTGAATTTCCATTGTGCTAAACAGATTTCGAACTTCGCTCGTATTATGAAATAAGATTATGTTCAATGACTCAACATTTTATGTTGCTGGTTGTAAGATGATTTAATAATTTTTTTTTAAAAAATCCGTCTCTGAAATAATTTAATGTAATCGCGTATTCAAATAAAATATCACGAATTTTCTAAAACATGGCTTTGTTCTTGATAGTTCAGCTTTACCGCTATTACCTTTAATTTTATGTTTAACAAGAAACTGCTTATCTTTAAACAGCTGTAATTTTTATGTATATTTATCCGTTGTTTTCATTTGTTAATAATAAAATTAATTTTTAATATTCTAGTTATTGGTAAGCGAATATGAAAAAATTTCTATGTGAGATGGTCACATGAATCGCTTTCTTTAATTTGCAGATAATTTTTATTTAAATAATCCACTGAGCTAGTTAAGAACTGAAGAATAGACTAAGCATGTTGCTTTGGTACAGATGTAGTATAGGACATTTGGCGCACGAGGTTTTTTTTGGCGTGTTTTATTGGGGCGATAAATTTATAGTATGGCAACCACACCTGACATTGTTGGTATATTCCGATCCTTGTTGCGACTTTCAATTTGGCAACCCTATGACGTCATAGCGCTGTTTAACGGCAATTTTTCATCGCCAAAAAAAACATCGCGCCAAATGTCCTATACTACATCTGTTCCGTTGCTTTTTGCCCATTGGCTCAAAAGGATAAGATGATAAAAAGCCAATTTCGCGAAGATTTGTACTTTTAAAATAACTGATGAAGGAATTTATTTACAAATAAGTTATTTATATCAAATAATTCTAATGCAACTAATAACAGAATGCAATGGTTTGAATACCAAAGAGAAGCCACCTTAAAGTCTATATTCCCCACTGTGTGAATCTTCTCTCCAGTTCTTATTTAACTCAGTGAAATATCCCTTGAACTTGAGCCCCTCCCCTTTTCTATATTTATGGTGTAGGCGTATGACATAAAGAGTGTTTCCCGGTACTCTAATCGACTTAAAGAGATAAGTTGCCATATTTAGCGCGTGCATGAAAATTATGTTTTCATGCATTTGGTATTACCTTTCTGCTAGTCAATTGAATCTTTTCACCCAATCGAGTTGTGCAGAAGGCTGACCGTACTAGGAATATGATATATTTACACTCTGTTTATATATCAGTTGTTGTCATTTCCCATTCTTTTTTAAACGGCTGTTTTTTATACGGACTTTTTTATTTTTTTCAATTGATATCAATAGAAGTCCTAGAGATGCTGTAAAAATAACAATTTTTCCTGTTCTCGGAAGGTGTGTGTTTTTTAATTTAATACTACTTAATTCATTATTTGATTTTTATTGTCTTAAAAAAAATTTAAAAAAAAACTTCAAATTTAAAATGTTTTACAACATTTAGCACTACCATATTCCCATTCAACAAACTGATAAAATATATTTTTTTCTTGTTACAGAACACTGGCAGTGTTCTATCAACTTTTGGTCCCTGTTGAAGCAATGAAAAGAGCGCACTTGATCACAAAAAGTATTTAGCATTCCACGATGGGAAATTGTTTCAAGCTGTGTGCTTCCTCGCCAGAAGACGACACTCTTCTCCCAGAACATCTGGATCAAGATTCGTCGTCATCCCCACCCACGCCCATCGAGGTAATGGTTACTTTTAAGTGGAACAGGGTTGCTGCACACCTGGAATTGGCACGGAAAATTACCTAGAAAGTCAATATAAAATTGATTGAAATAAGAAAATTTTGGGGGGGAAAGCCGGCCTTGCAACAGGTCCCTTTTTTCCGTAAAAGTTCTTTTTGTTACTTAAAGTCCTTTTTTTTTTTTTGAGAATATGGTCCCTTTTACCTTTATTTTAGCAAAAATACTTTTTTTCCTTTATGCGTATGACAGTGTTCACTAGAAATAAAAAGGAACAGGGCTCTGTTGGCAGTAAAGGGGCATTCTGTTTTTGAAAAACCATTTCTTGTTTTAAAAAGGGCCCTTTAAAAAAATGTTTGGGTTGGGCGACACATCGAATCCGTGACCAAAAAAAAAAAGTTCCGATTTATTGGTTGAGATTGCGCTAAAGCTGCATATTGGGCTATTGTTGACAGTTCGGGGCTTATCTCGAAGGAAAGACCCGTACAAAATTGATGTCTCTTTATAAAGATATTATTTAAAATCTAAAATTTGACATTTAAAAATTGTTTTCCCTAAAAACCAAATCTGTAAGTATCACCAATTAGACACTGTACAAAACTATTGAAAAGGTTACTTAAATACAAAATTTGGTAATAAAATGCTCGGGTAATCTCGCCTTACCCCAAACCATCTTTCTCTTTAAAAAAAAACAACTTAGCATTTCATATGCAGGCACAGACAACCATAGGATTCGTGGAATGCCCCTTGCTCGAAATTACTGCGGAATCATCGCTATTTCGAAACACACATAGTTAAAAATTAGTTTGTTTTTGTACTGTCATAATTCCAATTTACACACAAAACAATTTTAATCGATGCCTTTTTTAAAGACAGCTAGATAAACAAGGATGCTTGTGCTTGACTGAAATGGGCGACATTTCTGAAAAAGGGGCATGAGGGCGCTATCGATATGAAAAAAGGGCGGGCAGGGCGGACCGCCCTTCAAATAATGCCTAGAGTGAACACTGATATGATAGCACATTTCTGGCCCCTTCCCCTCGCCTCTATTTAACGAAAGTTTAATTTTTTTCATTTTGTAATGGTCGTTACAAAAATCAACATTCGTATTTATATTGAGTCTGCTGATATTGTGTTGCAATTCTGGAAGAAAAAAAAAATATTCTGTGTGGCACTATCAATGACCATCCATCTAGAGTTATTGCTGCAAACAGACAATAAAGTTTCATTTCCTAAGTGTGTTTATTAACTTTATTTATATTAAAATATTTCTTGCCATTTGCAGTTATAAAAATAATGTGTCGCCTTATTTGATCCTTACATCATGGGCAAATAGAGTCAAGCTTTTGGCTTAAGAAGTACAATCTTTGACTGTGGAATTAAATGTTATCTTAAATTAATAATATTTTTCACAAGAAGCAATCGCAATATAAATTATTTTATTTCTTTATAAATTACCAAAATGACTGCTGCTAAAAGAATTAAAAAGTAGAAATAATATTTAGAAATAAAAATAATTTAATGGATTTCTTTCGGGTCAGATTTACTGTACAGTTGCCCTTGGTGCGATTTTTTCCACATTTAGCGATAAAAAAATTTAAATGGCAACCCCCTCCGACCCAACAAGGAATTGCAGCAACCCTATTGGACAACAGCTGTTTTCTTTAGATCTTGCTCGTGCAAAATGGCGACTTTTGGAGATTTTGAAAAAGTCACCAAGGGTGACCGTACAGTAAATTTTTACCTTTCTTTCATTTGAATGTGATGCGACACTGATCATGGAAGCATAACAGTATTGAACTTTATTGTGTCATTCTTCACCGACCAGAAAAGTGTTAAAGGGAATTGAAAATTACTTTTACACATGTTGCTTTTGTAAGACCTATTAATGTACAATTAGATATCCTAAGGTTAAATATAAATTCATAAACTTTCAGGATCGACCACCAGAGCCGGTATTTTTTGTTTCTCCGAATGTTGGGAGGCCATTCTCACAGTTGACGGAGGATGAACAGATTAAAATTGCCAAGAGAATAGGTTTTATTCAACAACTTCCAACTGGAATATATGATGGAAGTAACAAGAATAAAGAGTAATTTTTTTATTTTCAATTTAATAACCTTTTTGTGTATATAATGCAGTTATCAAATATTTAAAAACTTTTTTTTCATTAAAGTTCCTTATTTCATTTTCCTTGTACAAAAGAATTGTCTTGTAATTCTTGCAAATGCAGTAGAACTCCATATATCTGAACTTTTTTTATTCCAGATTGCCAATTATTTGAATCTCTTTGTAAACACAAAAAAAATATAACCAGCAACGGACGGAAAATAATAACCAGCAAAATTCGTGTTTTTAAAGATTCTTATGATAAAAAAGTGTACTAGTGTAGCGACAACGGATACATAAACGATGAGTCATCGTTAATACAGTGTATGAGTACAAAATGTAGACAAAAATTTTTCGTTGTCATTAAATTAGATTGTACACTAAAGCAAAATTTGTTTTTTACTGCAAAATAATCTATTTACATAAATTATTCAATAATCAGCATGGGGTCTGTTCCTATTGATCAGTATAAGTGTAGTTCTACTGTGTATATATTATAAATACACAGATGTTGCTATTGAATAATACTTATAAAGAACCTTGTATAACGGATATAACCACTTAACGGATATGTTTTATTGCTTTCTTAGAAATGTAAAACCATAATCATCTTATATTATTATTATATATTTTTTAACTATTCATTAAAATAGGGTCTGTTATCTTGCGGGGGTGAATAAAATGTTAAGACCTCTGAAATTTCCCCCAAAATCATTCTTTCTAACTAAAAATTTCACCAATAAATATTGTAAGGGTTAATCATAAAGAGGAAAAAACATAAGCGTCAGCAGGATGAGAAGCAGAAATAAAAAATTTGCACTTATTTTAGAAATAATATAACTTAATATGATTTTTTTTTAACTTGATTTTAAAGATGAATACTACTTTTCATGCCAATTGATAATTATAAAAGGGTAATTAATTTTTATATTTCGTCCTTAGTAAAAATTTTCCCTGTACCTCATTCGGGCATTAGAACATATTCTTTACCGCTGTTATTATGAGGTTCTAATGTATGGTGTTTCTGTGTACTAACAGTCATTATGCATTAAAAAATATATTCATAAATGCTAAACATTTAAAATAAATTATTAAAGATTTTATAAAATCCAGATTACTCTCCCTTAATTAAATGTGTCATTTATATATTTTCACGCACTGTTCAAAGCTGAACATCAATGTTCATGAAGTGTTTATTATTCCTAGGTGTGCTATTTGCATGTGTGATTTCCTGTTTGGAGATTCCATTCGCTATTTGCCATGTATGCACATCTACCATGCCCACTGCATAGATGACTGGCTCATGCGATCTTTTTCATGCCCCTCGTGCTTGGAACCGGTGGATTCTGCTCTGTTAAGCACTTTTCATATGGCATAAGGGTAAATATAGTGTGAAACGACTTATAATTCAAACCTAACATCTTGCATGATATTATTCATACAGGTGTTGATCAATTATCTTCTTTTCTTGCTTGAAGTATTTTCTTGAAAATGCTACCAATGTATTCTGCAGATTCTCCCTTAAATTATTCAGATGGGTAAGGAGTGAAGTGATAAAGATATGTAATTCCTCATGGTATATTAAAATCTTCTTTTCAACGAATCTTGACTCGACCTGTCTGTGTATTTTTTAAAGCATTAATTTATATTAAGATATTGTAAAAGTCCTATAAAATGTTTGTTAATAATATTTAAAAAAAATATTTTTAACTTGATTTCTGGCTGTGAAGCATCGTTGATTGGTTACAAATATTCAAATACTTTTTAAATGCAATCAAAAACAGGGAAATTGCGTATGAGACTTTTAAAAGTGTGTAAAAGTGAAAAATTTCTCTTTCAAAGTTGTAGAACCGCACCAAAGCGCTGGTATTTCAAATTTAACAAACCAATTGGCTAATATAACTACTTACTTTCCCGTCGACTCAATTTATTTTAAAATTAGATCTTTCAAATGTTTAAAACTTGCAAAGTTCCTAGTAAAATTTAAAAATAAAATTAACGTCCCTAAAATGATTTTTTTTTGTTAAACTGGACGAAACTGTTATTGCCTTTATTATTTTTTGAGTACATTTTAGATCTTAGGAAATATATTTTGTGTACTAAGCTGTATATCTAAATATGTAGATTTAATAAATTAGTTTTATTATTAGAGATAGGGATGCATTGGGTTTCTACTTTTTGAGTATATTGGATTTCTTTTTTAATATTGAGGTTACTTTAGACTTTGATCTTAAAGTACAATCACTAATAATCTAAGAGATATATTGCACTTACTTGGACTTTTATGATTTTTAATTAGCATTTTGAATTATTGATCTGGAATTTTAAATTTAGGGTACATTAAATTTTTATGCATTGATTTTTTCATGTTAAACTTTGGTTGCACTTTTTTGGGAGTTGGAAAATCAAGCGAAATAGTTAGTAAACTTATATATTAAAAATAAATATATTTTTGGGAAATAATAAGATAATGTCAAAGCATATCTTGCGTAATAAGGAATAATAATGCATTTTTAAAATATTGCCGTAAAAAAAGTACGGCTTGCAGGGAAATTCAAAATGCTTTAACTGTGGACACCCTGAGTTCAGTTGTCAATATTTCTTTTTAGTTCTGAAACAGATTTTTTTTTTTAAAGCATGGTTATCCGCATTTTTATATTTTCAGTTTTATTTTTGTAAATATGGGAACCACTGCTGGAGGGAGGAGCAAAAGTAAAGTGTATTGGATTTTAGATTATAAGCAACATGTGAGGGGCTTATGAATATGCGATTTATTGAAGGTTTGAATAGAAAATATGAAGCATAAAAAATATTTAAAATTATCTCCAAAAGAAATAATTGAAAAAACTTGCTCTTTTTGCATTTTCTGCTTCCACAGAACATGTTTAATTACTATTATGCCTGTCGCAATTGCATAATTTGTGTTGTATCCATAAATTATTAAACTAACAATAAGTATTGCTTGTCATTTTTCATTTATAATGCAGTATATTGTAGCATGGATACTTTGTTTCTGTACACCGTATGTATTGCAACATTTCTTTATGTAATTGTAAAATCAGAGAAATTTTTGTGACACCATCATAGAAATCTGGGAACTTTTTTCCAGAATTTTGTTACCGTCCTGTAATAGTAGTAATCAATTTAATTAAAAAGACATTATTAAAATCAACCTCTTTTTTATATAACTTTAATATATTTTACTTTATTGTTCTGTAGGTTCATTGTCAATCATTTACAGCAATTATATGAAAACCAAGTCTACTTATTATGCATGCACTGGGTTGAAGAAAATGGAATTTAGGTTTTGCTTTAGCCGGAGCCAAAGGTTGTGGAAATCGAATTTTGCTCTAAATATACACTGATATTCGGAAAACCTTCGTGCTACAGCTGATTTTAGAACTGTAGTAAAATTAGCTGCAGTAATGAGGTATATCGAAGACTAATTTACCAATTGTGTTATTTTCTACTAGTCATGTTCACATTGTGAGATATTACCTAACTTTTGTTTTTATATGAGTTAATAAATATTTATCCATTTATCAAGAAATAAATCCTAGTTTTTATTGTTTAGTTACTGCTTTTGGGCACTAGTGAGAAATTTATATACATATATTTTTGTTGTTTATCTGTTCAGCTGTCAAAATATATTTTACAATAATTACAGTAATCAGATAAATTTTGTTACATTTTCAGAAAACTGATAAAATTGTTCGAATGTTGTTCTTGTACACAAACACACATTACCATTGTGCATGTATGTTACCTCCGTAATAATTCCTGTATCTCTGTGATTTTTTGGTAATTGTGATGTTTTGGTTGTGGATTTTTTAGTGGTATAGGTTTTATGTTAATGTATACGAATTTGCTTTTACAAATATATAACCAACCATATACGATTGCTATTTATGTTTCCTTTGACGTATACTATTTTTGTGTCCTTAATTATAAAATTAGCAATTTCGGTGTCACAGCCAATAATAAACCCATAATTTTAAAATACTTTTTTTTTAAGTATTAGATTGTAATAAATGTTTTGTTAGTTTTTCCACTGCCAGTTTAAAAGTTTGTATTTTAAATCTATATTTTATCAGAATTGTGTCAACATTTCTGGTTTTAATCTGAATTATTTTCAGATTTTTACCAGTGAATACAAACTTATTTTTGGGAAAAGTTTAAATATTTAGAGTCAATTAAATATATACATTATTCCTTTGCGATTGTTTTACCGGACAAAATTTTGCAACGATAACAGATGGCAGTTAAAATTAAATTAGAATAAGGAAGAGCTTATTAAATCAACTAATTTGGCTATTGAACATAAGTAATGTTTGCAACTGAATTTTTTTCTGAAAAATAATTGCATTTTAATTTTACATTACCAGTTTATCCCAGTTTCGAATATATGCATAAGAACTATTTTCAAATGGCAAAATTACTTTCAAGAATTTTCAAAATTTGTTGGGTGCCATTACTTTTAAATAATTGAGATGGTCTCAGTATTTTAGCTTCAAGACATATCTTGCATATATTCTAAGGTTGTGTTTCTGTCTGGCAAAAATAACTTTTTCAATAAAGCTCTACTAGCATTATATATTTTTTTTATTTTAAGCCACTGCTAAGTTATAGCATAATTAACTTTGCACGAAAGTCAGCGCTGAACTTTACTAAAAACAATGTATTGTTTTTAGCGCATTATTATACCCATAATATATAAAAACATGCGTATAAAAATAACCGAACCTTTGTTACAATCTACGATTTAGTTTGAGGTAGCAGTTGTGACACTATTTAAATTTATGTACAAAAAACGTATGTAATCTTAATATATATCATCGACTTATCAGAAGTGAAACCACATATATTTAAGATTTACCTGATGTAGTTAGGGAAAAAATAAAAACGATAACTTAGACATGTGAACGACCTGGGTGCTGGATTCTAGAGAGAAAACGACCTCAGATATCGTTGCCTAATACGGATAGTGAATTTTTTATCATACAGGCTTTAACTTTTAAGCTGAGGATATGCGATTGTGTGTTATTGTTCCTTTTATTTGTCATATTAAGTGATTTTTCTTTAAAAACATCAGACCAACGTCAAGTCTTTGTAAGCATTCCCCCCCAAGGCAGAATAAATGCAGAAATCTATTGCTATGCCACATTTGTAATTTTTATACATTAACTTACTTTAAAAGCTTTTTTCTATCGCTACCCTATCAAAATTCTGTGCACCATATATTCAATCATCTTATAAAATATAAAAGCAACTTCAAACTCGGCTTTGAACTAGTCTCAGTTTTAAAGTTTCTCTGTAAAGAAACGTGTCTTTAATGTAGTTAAATGAAGAGTTTTTATATGTATTATTTTGAGTTTTAAACATTTTAGCAATAAAATGGTTAATCTTATTGCTTACTAAATTTTTTAATTATGCTTTCAAGTTTAATTTGCATTTATTTATACAAAATTTAATATAGATCTACAAATTTATATTGTGTGACAAAACTAAAGAATAGAATTTAGTCTCATTTTTGCTATTTTAATATAATTATATGTTAAAATTATTTTTGAGTTCTTGTACTTGCACATAAAAATAAATGTTCAGTATTTTTTGCCCTGAACCTTTTATTCTTTATAATGTTACAGACCTGTGCAGTAACCTGTTCAAAAGTGAATGTCATTTTTTTTAAATACTACACAGTTATTTTATAAATACCCAGTCGTTTATTTTGATATTTTGTGAGAATTGCCCGATTATTGTGGCTGTTGACAACATAATTTATTGTATACTTTGGTGCATCCTTAACATTCTTTGAATAACTTAGGACTATAAATCTTATATTGGTAATTGATCCTTCCATACGTGTGTATTTTGCATCTTAAAATATGAATATGACTTATCAATTTTAAATTAGATATTTAACTCTTATGTAGATAACAAAAAAAAATATTAGTATTTTTCTAAATATATTGGGGAATGTAAAATAATGTTCTGAACTGTTGCAAAAAGTCACAATGTTCATTGTTAATAATTAAGAGACTTTAAAATAAAAAACAAATATCTAAAATATATTTCTGAAAATTCCTTCTAACCTGTAATTATCAAAATAACTATTTTCAAAATATTACCTGTAAATAAGCTTTCTTTTTGAGTGTCATGTAAGCCACATTTTAAATTTAAAATGTACATTTTCTTGCTTTTAAGCGAAATAAAATATGTATCTGTATAACAATATTTTTTTATTATTGATTTTTTTTTTTAAGTTTATTTCATTATTCGAATATACTGTTTATTTTTTTGCCATCTGTATGTTATTCGAATCCTCCTTTCTCTTTAAAGAAATTACCTGGCCGGTTTTTACAGATTTCACTTCATTGTATGTTTAAAATACCTTCAAATTTTACTTCATTTCAGCCAAATTCCAGCCACCACTCTCTAAGTTATTCAATAGTGAATAAGAAGTTTTAGATAGTCATTAAAAACTTACTGTTACATAGCTTTTTATTACTAATAATAGTGAAAATTATATATTTAATTTTTGTATGCTCAATTTCAGGTGTATTATAGTAAAATTATTATTTGTTTTTAAAATGTTGGTTTAAAAAAATACACCAGAATATAATACTAAACCCTTTGCACTCCAAGAACACTTTGTGATTTGTGTTCTTTCTATGGAACAGTTATTCCTCTCTTTACGTTCTTTTCCACAGATTGTTTTATACTCATAAAGGGGAAAAAGATTGATGAACTAAACACAAGATCATGCTGTTCTCGTTTATTTTAAAGAACAGGGAAACAAAAGAACTGGTTGGCGACATCGGAGTGTGAAGGGTTAATGCTAAACTAAAATGATGTTTATACTAATTTTATAAGAAATCTTTTAATTGCACTATAACATTAATTTTAATTATTTTTTATGAAACACATATTTTTAAGTTGTAAATATTGTTATTTAATATAATATTAAAATAGTGTGTTTGTGATGGCATCATAAATACTTTGCATAAATTAATTTTTTAATTAGGTCTTAGAATATATACATTCCACCATCTTAAAAAAAAATCTGTAAATAGTATAATGCTCACTAGACACAAATTTCTATTTTAGAAGTTTGCTCGCACAATACTATTAATGAAACTTATTTTTTTTTTTAAATGTTTGCAAGATTTAACATTAATTTTTTTTTGGCTTAATAACTCTAAATTTTGATAAATGTAGATAGTGTTTTGCACTTTCAGTATTATTTTTCTGTATTCAACACCAACCAAAAAAAAAAAAAACTGTAAAATATAATGAAAATACACACTAACTACAACATATATTTTTTTTCTGTAAATCAAACGTTTCAAATTGGAAAAAAGATTCATATATATGTTTTTAAATTAATCTAATACCAATGTTATATTAAAGTTATTTCATCATGAATTTTCCAATAATTTTTAATTTGCACTTCAAATATTTAATTTAGTGTCTACTTGGCTAAAAATTAGTATAAAGGGTTTAGATGTATTGAAAGTTGATTGGTAAATAGTGCATTGCTATGTAAAATAGAAGTTTGCCTGTTAAAATCCCTTGTAGGTCTACAATCAACTTTAATCTAGTTCGTCCTCTTGACGACCCTCCAAATCGACCTTTTTAAATTCACAAAAATGCCTTACATTTTGTCTGTCCTACACAGGGTTCGAAATTAGAAGATAAAAGTAAGTCATTGGTACCCAGCAATTTTTTTCAGTTGTCAAAATGTTCTACTTCGGCATAAGTTTAAAATAACATTAATTGCTTAAACAGAGCTGCCATCTGTTGCAATATCTTGTAATCATTAAAGCTTCCTTTGCATAAAATTAGAAGCATGTTTTCATTTGTACTCTAAAAATATCAACATCTTACTGAGAAAATGGCGGAAAAGTAGGAGCAATTATTGAAAATGAATGTTAGACGTAAAAAATTACGACGGTGTAAAAACACTGCGTCAAAATGAAATTTTATAAAAAGGTGTCAAAAATGACGATATAAAATTACGGTCATTAAACTAAAAATTTTAGATGCGAAATACGACTAACAACTGCTAATTTCGAATCCTGGTCCAACATGTTTTTAAATTGCACTTGAGTATTTACAATTTGGCAATAAAGAGTGTCAGACTGCTAACTCCATTTTTAGGAAAACTTTGCTCTTCTTCTATTAAACCTTATCGTTGTCTTAGAAATAAAACTATGTATATTTAAACAAAAGATTTAAAAGCCATTGTTGGCGATGAAATCTAAACGATTAAATTCTAAATGTGAATGACCTTGGTGCTACTCCAGAGAATACACAGACTTTGAATTTCTTTGTCAATAACGGCTGCTAAATCTTTAGTTTAAATATACGTGGTTTTACTTCTAAACCGACATTACGGATCCTTTTATGCAGAAAAGTAATTTTTAAATTCTAGGTAAAAATTATTTGCTGTTTCAAATTTCTCCTGTGAAGTTTTATAAAATAAATAATGCAGGAATTTAACATTTTCATTTCTATAAAGAAAATTTAATGTAAATGTGTATTAATGACTTGAATATGTTTATTGCTTTAGAAACTTGAATATTTCTGAATTGCAGGATCTAGTTCTGTAGATTTTTTCATTTGTAGCTACACCCGGTTTTACATTTTATGAAGTGCAATGCTTGTGTGAAAAGTGTTAACTTGAGGAGCTTTTAGACTGTGCTATATAGATAAATTATTAGAATTGTTTGTATTGCCATATGTAAAGGTTCAAAAATTGAATTATTTCCCCATAACTCCTTTAATTGGTACATATTTTTAACCTTGTATGTCACTTTTCATCGTGCCAATTATTATGTATAAATATGTTATGTCTCAAAATAAAATGTTTAACATCCTGTTATGAACAAAAATAGTTTCTTTCTTGGTGTACAGTGCTAAAATTCATAAATCCATTAAAATATTATTATTATTACTAAAATAGCATATAATATGATATACAGTGCCGTCACACCAAAACTTTTTTGGAGAAGCCGAGACAAGAAATTTCTCAATTTAAGCGTCGGGTTCCAGCTCAGGTGTTGTTCTCGTTATCTGACAATGGTTCATAAATACGAGGTTTTGTTCCTGGGTCTTTCCTTCGAGATAAGCCTCGAACCGTTGCCAATAGTCCAATGAACAGCTCTAGTGTGACGTTAATTAACCGAAATAAACTTAACGATTTGAAATTCCCAATTCAACAGTGCTAAAAATTCCAAGTTCCTATCAACATTCCAACTTATCAGTATTTTTCTAAATTAGGTAATATATTAAAAAGTACTTTCGAAAGTACTGATATATTAAAAAGTACTTTCGAAAGTACTGATTTGTTGCATGCATGTTTCAATGCAGTGTCCGTTCTAAGGTCTAATTTTAAAGTTTAATCTTGCACAAGTTGGGCAATTTCTAATCCCCCCCCCCCCCCCCTACATAATCTTAAAACATAAAATGGTTAAATTAAAAAAAATAACATTGCAATTAGCCAACAGCTCACCGTTGAAAGCAAAATGGATCCAAAAAATAAACTTTATTTTGTACTAGAACTGTTGTGTGAATAGCAATATCTGTGCAGCTGTAGAGACATTGATCACAGTCAAATCTAAAAAGTTATTAACATTACATTGAACCTTAATGTACAAGATTTAAATTTGTCATTTGTAATCTAAATTCCACTTATCTACTTCACAAAGTCTACCCAAAGTAAATTTGTTGCATTGCAGCTATTGTTTTTGTTTTAAATCCCTTACAAATACATAAACTAGTGAGCAGTTCCAAACTATTGTCAAGTTACTCACTCTAAAGTAGATATTTTCAAAATCTGTTTGAAAATTCTTAAAGGGAATGTAAACAATGCTTGTCAAAGTTTGAAATATACAAAAGATATTTCTTTGGTAAACATTATTAAAAAATCAATGTTTTTTATCGAAAACTAACTTCTCAAATCTAGGTTTCGAGCTACCTTTAGATACAAGACTTAAAATTAGCAGTCAATACAGAGAACAGATAACACTTACTACCTGAGAAAATTGAATTTACATTTCATTCACTCATTCTTTAATAAAATTAAACGATTGGAAAAAGAAATTTTATTTACAAATCTAAAAACTATTATACATTTATTTAACACATTTCATTCAAGCTTAATTGAAAATAAGCGTTTGTAAAAGACAAAATGCAAGAAATTTGAAGAACAAATTTAGGGAAAAAAAGTTTATTATATCTATTTTATATAAATGCAATAAAAGCCTCAAGTGATGTAATATAATGAATGGTAATATTTATGGAAATACTTTTAGAAAAATAAAAGGTACAGGAGTTTTTATATATACAGAAATAGTACATTTAAAAAAAATACAGATTTCACATTTTCAAACAGTTAAGGTTAGGCAGTTGTAAATCTTGTTTAGAATAAGCCTCAAGACAAATGTAATGCTTAACTTAGTAGTAATAAAAGTAAAATGTTGATCATTATTAAGCATTTTAAGCAAAAATGCATAAGAGAAAATAGCTTGTTCCTTTCTTTTTATGTAATTAACATGATCACAAACCAACAAATTGACCTTCCAAACCACCAAAAAGACAGCATAAAGTACAATATTTTTTTAAACGAATTTCTTGACTAAAACAATGTCTTAAATATCCAAGTTTGAAAGTAATAGTCAGTTTTGAAATCTAAAATAAATTCATTTTTCTAAATTATGACAATCTTAAGGTCATTATTTAAAAAAAAAATCTTTTACTTTTAATGCATTTATTGGTGAGCCCTAAAAAGTGCCTTAAATGCCCTATTATAAATCAGTCTTCTTACTAGTTCCTTTCAGAGCATTTCTGGCTTATAGTTTGAGCCAAATTTAAAAGAAGGAATGTATTAAGAAACACAATTGATCAATTTTTTTTTTAAATTTTATTACATTAATTTTCAATAACAAATAATATCATGTTGTATGTAATATTCTGTATTCTAATTGTTTGGATTTCTTAACTCAGGGTGTCCACAGGGAAAGCATTTTGAATTTCCCTGCAAGCCGTACTTTTTTTTATGCCAATATTTTAAAAATGTATTATTGTTCCTTATTATGCTTTGACATTATCTTATTATTTCCCAAAAATATATTTATTTTTAATATATAAGTTTACTAACTATTTCGCTCCCAAAAAGTGCAACCAAAGTTTAACATCTAAAAATCAATGCATAAAAATTTAATGTACCCCAAATTCAAAATTCCAGAGAATTTACCAAATATGTATCAATAATTCAAAATGCTAATTAAAAATCATAAAAGTCCAATATATCTCTTAGATTGTTAGTGATTGTACTTTAAGATCAGTCTAAAGTAACCTCAATATTAAAAAAGAAATCCAATATACTCAAAAAGTAGAAACCCAATGTATCCCTATCCCTAATAAAAAAACTAATTTATTAAATCTAATCCAGTATCTTTAGATATACAGTTAGTACACAAAATATATTTCCTAAGATCTAAAATGTACCCAAAAAATAATAAAGGCAACAAAAGTTTCGTCAAGTTAAACAGAAAAAAAAATCCTTTTAGGGCCGTTCACAGCCAGAAATCAAGTAAAAAATATTTTTTTTACCAATTCCCTGATTTTTTCAAAAAAATCCCAAATTTCCTGATTTTTCCAGAATGGTCAAATTTCCTGATTTCCCGGTTTTCCCTGTTTGTGGACACCCGTAACTGCTTGCTCATTGCCAGTCTGGCCCTAACGATTTCCTGAAGACCATACAGGACTTATGGTGTTGGTGGTTATGAAGTTGCCCAAAAAGGGTTTAAAATAAGTTGAGGTAGCATTTGCAAACATACAAAAGGTAATCATAAATACAAGTCTTAGGCTTCTGTCCCTTTAAAAATGCAATATTCAAGATTTTCCAGGTGCATAGGAACTTTTTTTCGTGAAGTTATGTATTTTTTTCAAGTAAACAGCTATACAAAAATTTAAATAATTTAGTGTAAGCATTTTTAAAAGTAAACTAGTATTCATATAATACTTCTGAATATATTAAAGAGTGGTAAATGCTAAAAAAAATGCATGAATTTAAAAAAAATAAATTATTCCTATAATTAATTTGCACAAAGTTAGTATTTTTTTTATTAAAAAATATATGTATAATAATAAAAATAATATTAAAAAATATATGTATAATAATAAAAATAATATTAAAAAAACACAAATTATAATTTCCAGGAAAACTACTGAAAAATTGCCAAATCCTTACAACGCAATGATTAGTGCAGTTTGTAATTTCCTTAGGAAAAATTGTTTAATGTACTCAATTTTCATTTTTGGTAAAAATAGCCAATTCACAGATACATGTAAAGTTTCTGTAGTTACGGGTGTTGTAATGATTTTTAGGGGGACGGGGTCAGTCGTAAAAGCATAGCAATAAGGGCCGATAAGTTAGGTTATATTTATTCTTCCCGAGTCAATAAAAGTTTTGTTACACTATCAGGGTTACAGTGATAAAGAGAGTGTACTCTTGTAGGGATTTTTCATATTTAACACAGTGGCGGCCCGTGGTCGAAAATGTTAGTGCAGACGAAATCGTGCGAATCCCTCCACCCCTATTTTCCACCACCATACATGAACGGAAATTCTTTATTATTTACTAGGTACACAAATCAAAGTTTCCTTTCAATTTTTACGAAATGATAACATGCAAAAAAAATAGATAACACTTATTTTTGGAAAATTAAAGCATTCCTCCTTTCTTTTAAACATGCAAATCGGTCTATTTTCTAATAACGAAACAGCACATAGTAAATTTATGACGAAAACTCTTTCCGTTTGGAGAGATTCTCGGTTCCCCCACCCATCCCCGCACGAGCCAATCAATTTATCGAATACCAAATGCAGCCAGAGTTTAAAAAATCCTTTTGGACTGTGTTTGTGTTTTCACAACCCTCATTTCAGTGTATAGGGGAAGTCATACAACATGGCAACGATGCAGCCGATTTCGAACTTCGCATTTTGGCTGCAGTTTTGATTGAATGGAGTTTTTTCCCCTCATGAATTGTGCATTACGATAACATCAGAGATTTTGTTTACTCGCCGCATAAATTTCATTTTCAATTCTAATCTTCATTTAAGAAAATAGTAAAATATCTGATTTTTGTTTTAAAATACACTAATAAATTTAAGTACAGCCCCGCTGTACTTGCTGTAGTCCACATGCCGCCACTGATTTAACCCTATGACGCTCGCACTATTTTAGCAATTGTAAAGTTGTTTTCACTATTTGGAGGTCTTAATATTTTTTCCTATTGCACTTTGATATTTCTATCGAAATTTTAATTCATTGTAAAGTGATAGCTTTTTAGTTATACCTAAAAAAATTAGACTTTAAAAATATTGTAAAATGGTGTATTTTTATGAGTTTAAAAACTGGATACATTGACGGAAAAATTGGATTTCTTTGGACATGGTATCACGCCTATTAGCGTCAAAAGGTTAAAGACAGGAATTATCTTTAATTAAATTAACAGGGAAGTCAGCTAATTGGTCCGATATGGTTTGGTCCATGGAAATATCATGTGCAGGCACTGAGAAAATCTCTAAAGTGTTACAGTGTAAAAATTATGCCAAAATATTCACATAGGCAGTTTGTTATGACTAAATTTGGACTGGAAATGAAAAATCGGCACAAAGTATGAGAGCTCTACTGCATCAACCACCTGAGGGATACAAAGGTGTATATCTGTTCGAGGATCTCCAGTTTTTCCAGTAGTACACGTAATATAAAAGTTGATAATACATCTCTTTTTAGAAATAATTTTCAAATTTAAAGCATTAGAAGGACTTTTGAAAACGTTCTCTACTGATATAATTAAAATATATATTTCTGTGAAAAAATTAATGTGTTGGAAATATAAATTAAACTTTCCTACAGTGAAAACAAAACTAGATTCGAAATTTGCTTATCCGTCAGAGGGTTAAACAAAGAAACACAAATCTGATACAGTGTTCACTCTAGAAATAAAAAAGGGCAGGGCGCTGTTGGCGGTAAAAGGCCACCCCGTTTTTGAAAAGGCACTTCTGGTTTTTGAAAGGGCACTTTAAAAAAAAAAGTTTGTTATGGGCGGAGCCACCATTGACACATCGGACCCGTGACCAAATAAAAAAAATTCCGATTTGTTGGTTGACATTGCGCTAGAGCTGCATATTGGACTATTGTTGACGGTTCTAGGCCTATCTCGAATTTTATATTGAAAAATTAATGTTTACCCTGAAAACTAAATCTGTAAGTATCCCTAATCAGACTCCTTACAAAACTGATGAAAAGGCTACTTAAATCCAAAATTTGGTAAAAAAAATGCATAATCTTGCAAATACGCCCCAAACCATCTCCTCTTTTAAAAAACACAGAAAAAAAAACTTAGCATTTCATATGTAGGCAATTCAATAGGATTCGTAGAATGCCCCGTGCTCGAAATATCGGAATCATCGCGATTGCACAACACGCGTAGTTAAAAAGGAGTTTGTTTTTCTACTGTCATAACTCACTTAATTCCAATTTACACAAAAAAAATTTTAACCAATGCCTTTTTTAAAGACAGTTAGGGAAGCAAGGATGCTTGTGCTTGACTGAAAAGGGCAAGAGGGCGGAATTTTTTCAAAAGAGGGCGGCATTTTTTAAAAAGGGGCATGAGGGCGCTATCAAGATGAAAAAAGGGCGGGCAGGGCGGACCGCCCTTCAAAAAACGCCTAGAGTGAACACTGCTGATAGATAAGTTATGTGGTAAACAAATTTGTGAGGAAAGATTATTATAACACAATTAAGCTACAATGATTACAAGGGGTGGTACATTAAAGAAATTTGAAAGATGGCAATTTAAGGAAAATATATTACATACATACACTATCAATTCTTAAAATTTGGTTACAATAAACAAATTCTAGCCTAAAATATGACTGTCAATAGCTTAATTTGGTACTCAATAAATAACAAAAGATATACTTTTCATTAAAATAAACACAGCAATGAAAATGGGCAACTACTGCTTGGAATAAAACCGAAAATTTCTGAACACAAAGAAGGTGAAATAATTAATGTTCACTTATAAATTTTTAAGGACAAGATTGGCTAAAAAGTAAAAAAGCTTAAAACAAAAAATCCGTTTAAATTATACACTAAATACAAAAAAGCTGATAAAAAAAATGGGGTGAATTATATATGAAAGACATTCGAGAGTTTTACATAGGTACTACCTAACAAAAATTATTGAATTCTTATTAATTATCTAATTAATGTAATATAAACTCGGCAATTATGTTTAAATATAAACAACTTCATTTGCGGACCTGGCGCCAATTTTCAGAATCGCACCAAGGGCCACCAGGTTCTAGGAATTTAATTAACAATTTAATATAAAATATATTGTGGGTCAGGTTTACTGTACGGCCACCCTTAGCGCGATTTTTTCCACATTTGGCGATAAATTTTTTTTTAATGGCAACCCTCCTTCGACCCGACAAGGAATTGCAGCAACGCTATTGGACAAAAGTTGTTTTCTGTAGATCTCACTCGTGCCAAATGTCGCCAAAATGGCTACTTTTGGCGAGATTTTGAAAAAGTCGCCAAGGGTGACCGTACAATAAATTTTTACCTATATTGGATTTCTTTGTTTCAAGAAATGGAAGAATTTCATGGCTGACTTTTAAGAATGTCTTCAAGTTGCTTCTTTGAATCGTGCATATATACGCTGGGAACAATCTGTCCATTTCTTTTCAATGTATGTCCTTGAATAAAAGATATGGAATCACTCTCACAGCGTGATTTCAACAACTTTGTCAGTTTTCTATTTTGAAACAAGTGTTCTACATCAAACCCCAGGGAAAAACACGCTCCCTGCAAAGTGCAGAATGCCTCGTAATTCTTTTGTTTCTCGTCAGATTCTGCGTGAGAAGACCCAACAGACGCAGCATTACATTGAAGATTTTCGGAAACCAATTTATCATCCTCAGATGTACTAATATTTTGGATTTTTTTCGTTGATGGCGAATCCACACATTTAGGATATTCCTTATTCTGGTCGTTTGCTTGCAGATCAACCAAAAATTCAATAACTTCCAAAGTTGAATCTGCTGCTGGAGACTGCTTTGTAACCAACTTGGAATTTTGCCGAGGATTCTTAACTTTCTTGCATACCTTTTTAGTTACTAATGGGTTTGGATGTTTACTAGTTTCAGGAACCTTTCCCCCTTTATCAATTGTTTCCGGTAATTTATTTGGTTCTTCATTTGTTTCCATTTTTTTGATTGATTTCTTTATCTTGTTCAATTTATTTTTGCTAATAGACTTTTTTTCTCTGTCCACAGTTATTTCTAGACCAGACTTTTTATTTGTGTTTTCAGGCATACAGGTTCCGTCTTCAAACGCTTCAGATTTCCGATTTCCTTCTTTGTTTGTTTCAAATAAATCGGGCACCATCCCCGTTGCATCAGATTTACTTCCTTCTTCAGTTGTTTTGGACACCTTGAATTTATTCGGTTCTTCGATAGTTTTCAATTTCTTCATCTTGTTCGATTTAGTTTTAACAATAGACTTTTCTTCTCGGTCCACAGTTGTTTCTGGACCAGACTTTTTATTTGTATTTTCAGGCATACAGGTTTCGTCTTCAATCGCTTCAGATTTCCGATTTCCTTCTTTGTTTGTTTCAAATAATTTGGGCACCATCCCAGTTGCATCAGGTTTACTTCCTTCTTCAGTTGTTTTGGACACCTGGAGTGCTGTTCCAGATTGCTTGTGTATTTTTCCAGTTTTTTCGTGTTTCTTATTTGCTTTTTTAGCATTCCCAGGTGGAGATACGAGATTCGGTGACAAAACCTCAATTGTATGAAAAATCGGACTAAAAGTAACTGAACTCTGCTTATCACTTTTAGGCAATTTTGATAAGTTTTCATTGATGCAACTAGACATTTGCACGGGTGCTTCACATTCTAACACATTGCCTTCATTGTTAAGCATTCCAGCTTCTTGTTTTGTTAAGTTTAACTGGCTGGTAGTAAGTGAATTTTCAATACACTGAGTTTTACTTTTCTGTCGGGATTTACATGTTTGTTGTTTAGGGGGAACAAATTGTAGGATGTCCAATACAAGACTTTCGTTGTTTGTACTTTGGTTTCTTAAATCAAAATCTTCATCAATAATAGCAAGTTTTTCAGCAATAGAACTATCATCAGAGCTTGCATAGCTCTTCCTACTCCTTTGTGAAACTTTTGCTACCTTTTTATTAGCAAGATTGCAATTTTTCTTGAGGGGTTTATTTTGTGAAATTTTATTGGTTGCATTAGACTGAGTGGAATTCAATTCTGTACTTTCAGCAGACAAATGTCGACTAGAACGGCGCATTTTAGGATTTGGTGCTTTGTTGGGAGAAGAATGTGACATATTGCAATGCGGGTCTATTACATTTTTTTCTGCAAACTCAAAACTTTTAGCTCCAGTTTTTTCTACAACCAGAAGAGTGCCTTCAAAACTTCCAATACCTAGATTCTTTTGGGCAGTGGATCCTTCTTCGGTATTGTGATTTTCGTAATCAATTTTATGTAAAGAAAGTTTAGGCTGCATTAACCCCATTTTCTTAACTAATTCTTCATCTGTTAGTAAGGGCTTATTGCTACTTTCGAAACTATTCAGAGTTGTGCAAGTTGAACTCGACATCGGGCTATTTGGAATTTCGTTAGTTTTAGGAACTTTTGATGACTTAACAAACCACTTGTCCAGAGTTGATTGTTTCATTGGTGATTTACTTGTATGGTGTGAACTTTCCAATAGAGAATTAATAAATTTGTCTATTATTTCCTTAGAAAATTTTGCATGATGCATATCCTGAATTGTTTTTCTCTGTTCTTCGGTCAGATTCGCTTCAACAACTTTGTTTTCCATATCCATTTTTGCCAATAAGCAATTTAATTTAAGGATTCAAGAAAGCTTGCGAAAAACAACAGAGCAATGTTTAGTATTTATAAAATGCTGATGCCATTCCACAATAAACTTTCTCTTTAAAAACTTCAGTAGTGGTTGCAGTTACATCTGACGCAACCTTAATGGGGGGAGTTTCACGCCGAGAAGAAGAACGCTGTTCCAACGGCAATGGAGAAATTCCGCGACGCCGAAGAAGTTCCGAAGGGTTAGAAATGGAGCTTTAGCTCCTGCACAAAAATTTTAAGTTTTAGTCTTTAAATAATACCTCAATATAGAAATATTTACTACATACACTGAGATAGATTGTTTTGTGTTGAAATAAAAGTATTTTCCCGTATTTTGTTGTAATTCTAATTATATACAAATTTAATATAATTATTTCTGTACTTAAATTTATTCATATATGGAATAAAAATATTACTTATTTGGAAAAACAAATATTACAAACAAATTTTCCCATAATTGCAAGCGCAGCCAAGGATATTGGAGACTATATATAAAAGGATATAAAATTTTTTGGTAGTTTAACTCCTTACTACTTTAACACGCAATTTTTTTTTTAATTTTACACTTTTGTAAAGAAATTTTTTAGCCCCCCCTGAAAAAAACAACTTCCTACGCCACTGCTCAGACGGTAGTTATTAGAACTAAGAAAAGGTGAACCCATGGACCGACTTACAAGTTTAAACCCCAAAGCAAAAAAAAAACATACCTTAAACTAATTCGACTGTTATGTTCTTTTTTTTAATGTACGTTCGCAAAGGATTTCTGTTCTAATTCAGATATTTGAATTTTTTTATTTTTTGTTGGATAGGGGATGTTACACTTGGGCACCTTTTGAAAAAAAATGTCCGGTTATCCGGCTATTAAATATCTGGAATTCTCAATTAAACGGACAGTTTAAAAAAAAAATATTCTCCGATTACGAAATCTTTTTTTTTATTGGATATAGAAAATGCACTTCGGCATAAACTGACAAAACAAAATTGATTAGACGGTTGTTATATATCAGGGAATATCGATTAACCGGACTTTTTTTTAACAGTTTCACCAATTTCAAAACGTTTCCATTTAGCAGTTGTACAACAAAGACATTTCATTCATCCGGCATTTATATTAACATGCATAAGGATTGATTTACAATATACACAGTTGAGACAAAGGTTTAGTTTGCCCGATATTTATTAAACCGGATCCGAAACGTGGAAAAATGTTGGCAACAACTTTAATCTTGCTGAATAATAGTAGGGGGCAAAGCCTGCTAAATTAAAAATAAAAAAATAAAATAATCTTTTTAAAAAAAAAAAAAAAAAAAAAAAAAAGGAAAACTAACTTTAAGTAAATACGCTAAAAAAAAAAATCACGAAATTGAGAAAATGGAATTATTTTATATTACAATTTTTTTAAGTTGGTGCCAATTTACAAAACCATACGTAAATTTTGGCGCTGATTAAAAAAAGTTTTAATAAGAATAAAAGTGATATTAAATAATTAAATTTTTTCAACTTATTCGTAAAATTAAAAATTATATTTTGCAAAATAGCGCATTTTCTTACACTCGGTTTTCCTTTTTTCAAAAAAAGATTATTATTTTATATTTACATTTGAAGTTTTCTTTATGTTTTAAAGTTTCAATAATTATTGAACGGATTTTTTTTTTTTTTGACTAGATGGCATGGATCATAAAAGTGCAAAAAGCATAAAAGTGATTTAATTCGATAAATTAGTAGAAGTTTTGCAAAAGTTTTACAAATAAAATAATCTTTTCCAAAAAAAAAGGGGGGGGGGGGGGAATGCGCAATAAAGTAAAATATAAGTTTTAATTTTATGAACGAGTTGAAAAATTGAATTATTTAATATCAATTTTATATTTATTAAAACAGTGTGAAATCGGCGATTAAATTTCGGTATGAATCTTGTGAATTGGCACCCACTTCAAAAAGTTGTAATTAGTATGAAATCGATCGATATTAAATAATTCAATTTTTTCAACTCGTTCGTAAAATTAAAAATTATTTTTTACTATAAACGCATTTTTTAACCGACTGCCCAGCGCGCTCACCAAAGCTCCAAAAAAAAACTCCAAAATAAAACAGCCAGAAACTTTAAATTAAAACCGCCAACGCGCGCCAAGTCGAGAGGTTATAGATTCGACCTGTATGTATTTTTTTTTCTTTAGTTGGTTTTCTTTTCTTAAAAAAAGTTTATTTTATTTTACCCTTTTTAGTTTTTAACTTCCCCCTGCTATTTTTCACTAAGAAATTCAAATAACAATTTGTTCTTACATTTTGTCTCAACAACGTATATCGTAAAAGAATCCCTATGCATGTCAATAAATAATGGGTAAACGAAATGTCGTTGTTGTACAACTTCTGTTAAACAATGAAAATATTTTGAAATCGAATGAATTGTTTAAAAAATCGACATTTCCTAACCACAGCCGGATAACAGAATTTTTTTTTTTTGCCTAAGTGGTTTCTTTTTGTATCCAACAAAAAAAAAAAATTGAAATCGGACAATATTTTTCTTCAAACGGTCCGGGTAATTGAGAATTCCGGATAGTTAAATGCCGGATAATCGAATGTTTTAAAGTGCCCAAGTGAAACATCCCCTACGCAACAATACAAAAATGACCAAATCTCTGAATTAGAACCGATATTGCTCGAACATACATAAAAAAGAAGACAAAATACATAACAGTCGTATTGATAACCTCTCTCCTTGGCGGTTTTAATTTAAAGTTTCTGGCGGTTTTATTTTAAAGTTTTGGTGGGCGCACTGGGCAGTCGGTAAAAAAGCTAATGATGTAAAAAAATCATTAATTAGTAAATTTGTTTTTAAAATTAATTTGCTTTGTAAGCGTTTTATTAGGGCCCCTTAAAATAGGGACCTGGGGCAAGTGCCTCGAATGCTCTGCCGTAAGTCACAGTCTCTGCACACCACGTTCGCATTTGGTGTTATGCCAATGTGATGAACTTGTTGTTATTTCACTGAGATACTGCCAAATATTTCATTGCTACCATATCATTTTCAAACTCTTCTTTTAAGTTGGCAGCTATTGGCATGATCAGGTATCGAAGAACGAGGACAACACCGGAGCTAGCACCTGACACAAACCTCAATAGGCGTCAGGACATTAAACTCCGATCAGATGTATCTTGCACCAGTTCCGTATTCTGGACAACTTCTTAATATTTTTGTACCAAAGCAGACAACCCTCCGATCGCAAGATCACTACTTTTTTACTTTTCTTTGTCAAGTCCACCGCACAGGCTCGAACTAGCAATCCTCTCTGATTACCAGCTGAAAGCCCTATCGACTGGACAATTGGAGAACCGGTGGCCGAGAGAGAGATTTCAAGATCTATATATTTTCAAACCCAAATAAATTCACATTTTCGCAAAATCTATTTTTTTTCCCCTTGTAGCAGACAAGCCTGTGGTTTGGTCGCTCCGCTCGCTCGCTTATTCCACTCAACTTTGTATTGTATTTTAACGAGATAATTTAGCTGTGTATTTTCATCGTTTATTTTTAACAATGCAAAGTTTAAGTAAAAGTCCCTTTGTTAGTAAATTTCGGCTTATTACATATTTATTCATATGCAGAAAAACTAATTGAAATTGTTTTTTTTATATATCGTTTTATGTTTCCTCCTGTTTGAAAAAAAAATATTTTGGATCAAAATGATCCGAGCACAACTTTGAATATTTCGTAGGAACGAAGTTTTCTCGTTTTATCCTAGCTAGCCATGCTTTCATCAGATTAGAATCAGAATGAGGGAAACTGTGAAAAGAAACTCTTCTTGCAATACAATCCGCTTTCGAAACAGTGTTAGAGCAACCGAATGCACTACACGAAATCACCATGTTAGTATTTTAAAAAGAAAAATCTTAAAAAGTATATTGCAGCAGCTGTACTTCCATACTAATTTTACAGAACTTTTTCGGCTCTAGAATACGTCTCCATGTTCAGTTGGAACAGCGGTCTTCTTCTTCTTGGCGTGAAACTCTCCCATAGGCTACTGGCAACGGTTCGAGTTTCATCTCAAAGAAGAAATAGAGCTTCGTAATTTTGAACTGTGCCGAAGGTTTTTTGGTTTGGTAGATTAACGTCGCACTAGAGCTGCACAGTGGGCTATTGGCAACGGATCGGGGTCTATCTCGAAGGAAAGCCACGGGAACACATACACATTCATACATGCATCTCGTTATTTTAGAACCATAGTCAGATGACGAGGAAACACCTCAACTGGCACCCAACGCCTTTAATAGACGTCCGGACTTTGGACCCCGATCAGTTTGGTTAATTAACGTCGCACTAGAGCTGCACAGTGGGCTATTGGCGACGGTTCGGGGCCTATCTCGAAGGAATGGCTCGGGAACGATGCCTCGTATTTTTGAACCATGGTCAGATGACGACGACAACACCTGAGCTGGCACCCAACGCCTTCAATAGAGGTCGGGACTTTGGACCCCGATCAGATTTATCGTGCACCAGTCCCGCATACACGCCGTTAATTTTTGCGGATGTTCTGGACGACTTTTCCAGTATTTTGTCTATGCCGAAGGGAAGAAACGGGAACACTATCTCGTATTTGTAAACCATAAAAAGAAATAGGAAACATTGTGCATTAAAAAAAAATAGTATTATGTGGTATTTTTCAGTTTGGTTAATTAACGTCGCACTAAAGCTGCACAATGAGTTAAAAACGACGGTCTGGGGCCTGTCTGGAAGGAAAGACCCGTGGGAACAATGTCTCGTATTTTTGAACCATGGTCTGATAACGAGGACAACCGACGCAACCTCCATAGGCATCAAGACATTGGACCCCGATCAGATTAAACACACCATAGGAATTGGAGGTAAATTCGGTTTAGTTAATAAACGTCGCACTAAAGCTGCACACTGGGCTATTGGTCAGATGACGAGGAAGCAGCCCTATCTCGAAGGAAAGACCTGGGAACAATGCCGCGTATTTTGTAACCATGGTCAGATGACAAGGACAACACCTGAGCTTGGAGGTAAATTCGGATGATGTATTGTTACTTTGCCCTCCGAACACAAGTTCACTACATTTTAAAATTTTTGCCAAGTCTCTGGTATCAACCGTATTCGAACTATCTCTACCCTCCTGGTTGCTAGCCGACGACGGTACCTCATGGCTACGGTCCCCTCGTGGTATTTTTTAGACACCTTTGTAGTGTTATTGCATTTTAAAGTGTGGCAACACTGGATGAAAGCGCCATTTTTAAATGTTCCACTTTGAAGGAATTTTTACTATTCGAGATACTTATTGAAAAATTATGGCGGTGCCGATGGCCGTTGAAAACGATTGGGAAATAAACGAGGTTATTTCTAAAATTCCTAAAGGCCATAAGAAGCTTTCTGTAGAACGAATCTATCAGAAGAAAACTCAATTAGAGCATATTTTACTTCGACCAGACACTTACATTGGTTCAGTGGAACCAGTAACACAAACTATGTGGGCATACGATGCGGAAATCGGTATGATCAACAGAGAAGTGACGTTCGTTCCTGGACTCTTCAAAATTTTTGATGAGATTTTAGTAAATGCTGCCGACAACAAGCAACGAGATAAAAACATGAACTGCATCAAAATTGAAATCGATCCAGAAGAAAATAAAATAAGCGTTTGGAATAATGGTCAAGGGATTCCTGTTGTGGAACATAAAGACGAAAAGATGTTTGTCCCATCGCTAATTTTCGGTCATTTATTAACTTCGTCCAATTACAACGATGACGAACGCAAAGTTACGGGTGGCAGAAATGGTTATGGAGCCAAACTGTGTAATATATTCAGTACAAAATTCACTGTCGAGACTGCTTCTAATCAATTTCACAAACAATTCAAACAGACGTGGAAGGATAACATGAGCAAAACCGAAGAACCCAAAATAACAAACTTCAAAGGATCAGATTTCACATGCATCACCTTTTATCCCGATTTGGCCAAATTCAAAATGTCTGTTCTCGAAAAGGACATTGTTGCCATTATGACTAGACGTGCGTTCGACATTGCAGGATGTACTCGGGGCGTGAGTGTGTTCCTGAATGGGAAAAAACTTTCAATCAAGACATTTAAAGATTACATTGAGTTGTACCTAAAAGACAAAACGGATGAGAATGGTGACCCCTTGAAAGTGGCCCATGAAGTCATAGGTGAAAGATGGGAGATTGCTGTTACACTGAGCAGCTGCGGATATCAACAAGTGAGCTTTGTCAACAACATAGCTACGACTAAAGGTGGGCGGCATGTGGACTACATAACAGATCAATTGACTTCAAAAATTGCAGAAGTTGTAAAGAAGAAAAATAAAGGCGGTAAGGACGTCAAACCTTTCCAAATCAAATCCCATTTGTGGGTCTTTGTCAACTGCCTGATAGAGAACCCTACTTTCGATTCCCAAACCAAAGAGAACATGACTTTGCAGGTCAAGAGTTTCGGATCCAAGTGCCAACTAACCGAGAAGTTCGCTGGTCAAGCTATGAAATGTGGTGTCGTTGAATCCATCATGACGTGGGTGCAATTTAAAGCTCAGACAGAGCTACAGAAAAAGTGCAGTGGAAAGAAGAGTTCCAAATTAAGGGGTATTCCAAAATTGGAAGATGCCAATGACGCCGGCACAAAAAATTCCAGCGACTGTACGCTGATCCTGACAGAAGGGGATTCGGCCAAGTCGTTGGCAGTGTCTGGATTGGGAGTTGTTGGTCGCGATAAGTATGGAGTGTTCCCCCTCAAAGGTAAAATGCTAAATGTCAGGGAAGCAACACACAAGCAAATTTTAGAAAATGCAGAAATCAACAATATCATAAAAATAATTGGATTGCAGTACAAGAAGAAATATGAATCTATGGATGATTTGAAATCTTTGAGATATGGTCGCCTGATGATCATGACTGATCAGGATCAGGATGGATCACATATCAAGGGTCTACTGATAAACTTTATCCACCACAACTGGCCGAGTTTGTTGAGACTGCCTTTTCTTGAAGAATTCATCACCCCCATTGTAAAGGCCACCAAAGGAAATGATGAAAAATCCTTCTACAGTCTTCCCGAATTCGAAGAGTGGAAAACTGCAACGCCAAACTGGAATAAGTACAAAGTAAAGTACTATAAAGGTTTGGGCACCAGCACATCAAAAGAGGCAAAGGAGTATTTCTCCGACATGCAAAGACATCGCATTAAGTTTCACTACAATGGAATCGATGACGACAATGCCATCCAGTTGGCATTCAGCAAAAAGATGGTGGACATGAGAAAAGAGTGGCTCACGCACGGAATGGAAGAAAGGAAAAGGAGACGTGAATTGGGTCTGCCCGAGGTATACCTCTATGCGAAGGACACTAAAACTGTTACTTACAATGATTTTGTAAACAAAGAGCTCATTCTCTTCAGTAACATGGACAATGAGCGGTCAATTCCATCTGCAATGGATGGATTCAAACCTGGTAAGCGAAAAGTAATCTACACTTGCCTGAAACGTAATGATAAACGTGAAGTGAAAGTTGCACAACTGGTTGGCTCGGTAGCTGAGCAGTCTGCCTATCACCATGGCGAGACTGCACTGGCTGGAACAATAGTGGGATTAGCTCAAAATTTTGTTGGAAGTAATAACATAAATACCTTGTTGCCCATTGGGCAGTTTGGTACGCGTCTGCAAGGTGGTAAAGATGCAGCCAGTCCCAGATATATTTTTACACAGCTTAGTTCTCTGTCAAGACATTTGTTCTCCAGTCTAGACAGTCCACTATTGCATCATCTTTATGATGATAATTTAAAAATTGAACCAGAGTATTACGTACCTATTATTCCAATGGCTCTTGTTAATGGAGCAGAAGGCATTGGTACGGGATGGTCCACAAAAGTACCAAACTATAATCCCCGGGAATTGATTAAAAACATAAAAAGAATGCTAAATGGCCAAGAACCAGAAATAATGTCACCATGGTATAAAAATTTTAGAGGTACTATCTCACGGTTAGATGATCAACATTTTTTGGTTAGTGGTGAAATAGCCATCTTAAGCGACAACAGGGTCGAAATAACAGAGCTCCCTGTTTGTACTTGGACACAATCCTACAAAGAAAATGTCTTGGAACCAATGGTACATGGAACTGAAAAATTACAAGCCAGCATCATCGACTATAGCGAATACCATACTGATACCACAGTAAGGTTTGTGATCTCCATGACATCCGAGAAATACAGTCAAGCTCGGATTCAGGGCTTTCATAGGTTCTTTAAATTGGAGTCTAACATTTCACTTACTAGCATGGTGCTTTTTGACCATCTCGGTTGTTTAAGGAAATACAACAACCCCGAGGAAATCCTAAAAGAGTATTTCGAGGTGCGTTTTGCATTATACGAGAAAAGAAAGGAATACATGATTGGCGTTTTGGAAGCAGAGTCTCTGAAGCTCAAGAACCAAGCTCGGTTTATCTTAGAGAAAATCGAAAATAAGATCACGGTAGAGAACAAAAAGAGAGCCGAAATGATACGTACATTGCAGGAGAAGGGTTACGACTCCGATCCAGTGAAGGCGTGGAAAGCTTCCCAACAAACAGAGGAAGAAGAAAAGGCAAATAACTCAGATGCAGAGCTGGAAGAGACAAAAAGTACGTCGGGTCCTGACTATGACTACCTGTTGGGTATGACTTTGTGGTGTCTGACTCGAGAAAAGAAGGAAGAGCTTTTGAGGAAACGCGACGAGAAAATCAAAGAACTTGAAGACCTCAGAGGAAAGTCTCCGACCGATTTATGGCTGAAAGACCTGGAAGAGTTCGAGGAAGAGCTTGATAAGGTCGAGCAAAAAGAAAGGGAAGATGAGAGCAGTCAACCCAAGATGAAGAAAAAAGGAGGCGGAAAAAAGAAAGGTACTGATGAACACGTTCCATCTGCTAACAGTGAAAGAGTGATACCCATAGTTGACGAGGATCACAAGAAGAAGTACGAGAAGAAACCGGTCATAGCTGGAGAGAACAAAAAAGTACGGAAAAATAAAGAAGCGGTAGGAACGAAAAAAGAAGTTAAAAAATCTCCGAAACAGATTTTAAACGAATCCCCCCAAGAAGACAAAGCCAAAGGAAACTTGAAGCAAACAAAACTGAATTTCCAATCAACGGCGGAGAAGACAATGAAAAACGAGAATAAAAGAACAGCAGGAAATTCATTCTCTAATTCAGAATCTGATGCCGATGAACCAGACCCTCATGTTATTTCGAGCGATGAAGAATTTGTCCCTTCCCTGCTGCCAGCAATAAAAACTGCAGCTTCGAAGAAACGCCTACGGAAGATTGAAAGCAGCGGCGAGGAAGAAGTTGTTGCACCAAAAGCAAAGAAACCAATTAAGAAAGTTGCCTTGTCTAAAGGGCAAGCAGAGAAACCTAAAAACAAACCGAAGAAAAAGATTCTCGATACCGATGATGAATTTCAAGCCGACGAAGAAGTTCTGGAAACTGTTCCTTCAAGACGACCTCGAACAGGGAGGGTGAAGGCACCAACTAAATTTAGATTTAGTTCTGAATCTGAAACCGATAACTGATTTGTTTATCAAATAATAGGGAGCAGATTGTTTTAAAATATTTGGAAGTTGGTAACTATGGTTTCACAGTATTGTAAACCAAAAACTTATTTGTATAAGAATAATCTTGTACATTATTCTACCTTTTACATAACTATTATTCGTTTAAGTTATTGTAAAAAAAAATATATTGGGTGAACTTCCAAGAATTGTTACCAATTGTGTACAATATTACAAAATACAATATATTTTTAAAGCAATTATATAAGTATTAACCCTACTATAAGTATTTATAAAAACAAGAAAGCAATTGAATATCTTAATTTGTTAACTTAGGCATGTGGCTAAATAAATACATGCCTGGTCAAAATTTTTACATGTAATATATTTCTTTGACCCTGCATTATTGATTGTAATAAAGGCTGATTATTTGACATTCTTAATTTGATTTAAATACAGTATTATGTATATGCATGTAAAAATCTATTTTAAAATATAATATATAAAGAAAACTGCCATTACTTAAATTTTCCACTAGTATAAAAACTGATTTCATTTGTAGTTTGCTTCATATAATTTAAAAACCATGTAAATAGATTGTAAGAAATCCGAACATTTTATACTAAATATAAAAAAAAATTACATTTGAATCCTTTTCATTCTACTTTTGTAATTAGTACTTTTAGATATTTAAACAGTGTATGAAGTCTTGTGAATTTGATAAGATTCTGTTAAAGAAAGGCAAGTGTTTTAGTGCATAATAAACGTAGCTTTTAATAACTGGCATCGGATTTTCTTTACCAACAAAAACTTTGGGTAAGTAAAGAACAAGAGGGCCAATCTGCCAAGAGATCAGAAATAAATCGCCAAATAGGATTTCGGTGCAGATCGGCAACTATACCCAATATTTGTGTGTAATGTGTATTACAACGTATGAACATTTATTTTTTCATTGGTTTTGTCTTCAGCAATTAGCTCCACCTACTTGAGACATCACACATGCATGTGCATATATTTGAATAAGTTTGACATGCATGCGCTAATACAAAACAAAACCTTAATTTGGTTTTCTTTAATTTTTTTATTGTCATTTCATAATTCTATGCAAAACTTTCATTACATGCGTCTCTTATTGGTTTAAATTATAGCAAATTGCTCCGCCCTCGTATGTGACATCGATATCTTGGCAATGGTAACCATAGATCTTGCAGACCAAGTTCGTTTACGAAATTCAATTTGGCACAGTAGCCCTCCTGTTGTTCACGTTTACCAAACTTCGAAATATTTGTAATTAAAATGTTTTTATAAATTTTAAGTGTTACTGACTTGTTGCTTAATCAAAATCCAATCTATTGACTACGTTGTCAGAATATAAACTTTCAATGGAATATTCATATTTGAAGGAAGATAAACAAGGGAGGAAGATCACATAAAATAAATTCCATTTTAATATTTAAAACATTAATTTTTACATTAAAAATGTAGTTAAATCATTCCTAAAACTTTGGTTCCTAACCATTCCTAAAGATTTGGGAGTTGCATATTGCTGCTCAAATTTAAACATTTAAGAATTTTATATAAAGATACAAATTATAGATTTTCATAAAAAAAAAAGTATTTGTCAATTTATTTTTGTAACAACAAAGGGTAATATTAGGATATTCAACCAAATGAAAAGCAAGCCAGCCAAAAGGAAAAAGGTTATCAATTCGACTTGTATATTAAAAAAAAAACTGCAAGACTTCACTTCCACTTCAGGTATTTAAAAATGTATTTTGTTGGATAGAAGATGACTCGGGCACTATTTCAAAAAATTATCCGGTTATACGACAATTAGGTATCCGGAATTTTCAATTAACTGGACCGTTTGAAAACAAATGTCTGGTTTTGAAAACTTTTTTTTGTTAGAGAAAAATCCGTTTTTGCAATTTGTTTATTAATAGGTTATCTGGCTGTTATATATTTGGAAATAGCCATTAACAGGATTTTTTTTAACAATTTCTTCAATTTGAAAACTATTTTCATTGCTGATTAAAGATTGTGCATTTAGTTCGCCCAGCATTTATTAGCATTGTTTTACAATATACATTGTTGAGATATAGTGTTGTTTACCCAACATTTATTAAACGAAATTCAATATATGGAAAAATGTGAACTACCCTTGAATTTCTTGGTAAATAGGACGAAACCCTCTGCTGTATTAAAAATCTAAAAAGGGAAAAATAAAATAGGTAATATTTTTTAAAAAAGAAAAACAGACTTTAAGGAAAATGCTATAATTTTTTTTTTAATTTTATGAACAAGTTGAAAAAATTTAATTATTTAGTATCAATTTCATATTTATTACAACTTTTTTTAAATAGGCACCAAAACTTAGGTACGTTTTTTGTAAATTGGCACCAACTTAAAAAAATTGTAATAAATATAAAATTGATATTAAATAATTCAATTTTTTCAACTTGTTCGTAAAATTAAAAATTATCTTTTGCTGTTTAGGGCATTTTTCTAAAAGTCGGTTTTCTTTCTTTAAAAAAGATTTTATTTTTTAAAAATATGACTATCAATTGCATGATTTGGTGTTAAAAATTATAGTTGGTTTTTAAAACGTTTAATAGCAGTAGACATTGACAGAAGAGTTTTGAATTGGAAGAAATAAAGTTAACTATATATAGTAAAATCTTCACAGCATTGAGTCTATGGATCAGCCCTGTACTGTACTAATACAGATGGTGGTCACACCAATTTTGTTAGAGATCTATAAATTGCGTAATTTCGAAATAAAGTCGCTGCGAGAATCAGAATTTGTAGATGGACCCTTTTATTTTTGACTAATTGGCAAGAAAGTATAAATAAATTCTACGGTTACGATTTTAGATTCAACAAATTCGATTGATTACTTCTGTTATCTTTCCTTAATGAACTATTGACAATAATTAACAATCGTAAAAATAATCCAAGAACATTGCCCCTTTAATTAACGCAAGACTCGTAATAGCAACTATCGGACATGCAACTTAACTATTTAGTGGCATGCAACTGGGAAACTGAAATGAATTATATCCAATTACTGAGCAATTTATAATTGAACAAAATAACCTTTAGATCGCTAACAACTTTAGTAAATAGGAAATTTTATAATTTATGGTAACACAAGTTTGGCGAATTTTCACCTCCACTTTGGCAGTGGCGAAATCTGAGACCTGTACACTTTTTTGTTGTATACTACTTTTTTTTCACAACCGGCCCAGAGAAATTTACATTGAAGGGACCCTGAATTTCAAGATGAAAACCTGCTGCTGCAGAACTGATGTCCCTTTTACAATAATGCAGGGTATTTAATATGATTTTCTCGTTATCTTTAGGGGTGTTATTTATGTATACTTTGCATATTGATTCAAAAATCGCTCAAGTATGGATTGACTTAATTTTTTTTTAATAATTTATGTACTGAAGTTTCTATTATTTTATTTCGATTAAAAATCTTAAGTTATAATATAAAATTATTTTCAAGCAACCTATTGTGAGTGACTGTGCAAAATCTTGTATTCTTGTTCATTTAACAAGCACATAATTTGCCGATATATTTTGTTAAAAGAATCCAAATTACTTTTTTCTTTAAATAAAACTATAAAAATTCTTATAAAAAATTTATTCATAATAAGTTCAATATATTTTGTTATTAAACATACCACATCTTTGTTCCTGTTGTGACAAATAATTCCAACCAAAATGCTATTTTTCTTGATATTATAATTCCAATTTACTTTCATATTATAAAAATCCTTTTAATATCGGCAGAGTGACTTTGAAAAACAGAAAAGTACAATCAATAAATATTTTGAAAGTAGTAGAGAAGCATTAATGTTTTTATTAAGTAACATGAAAAGATGTAATAAAATACTCAAACTGAATTTACTGTCTCTCAAACTCAACTGGACTTGACATCTTTTTTCTTGTCATCAGCCTTCACTTCTTCCTTGTCCTTTTTCTCTTTCACTTCGTCTTTCTTCCCGCTTTCTTTCCTCTCGGCGTCCCTGTTGGTGATCTTGTTATTGATGAGATTGTGTAGGGCGATCACGGACCTCGAGAGCGATGCCAAATAGACGACGAGCATCTGGTCGTTTGTTTTCACATACATCGACTTTACAAATTGCCTCACGCTGGCGTCGGGTAGTAAATTAAAGATGTCTTGCAGCTGGTAAATGATGGTATGGTTCACTGGTAAGTTTCCAGAAACAACCTGAAATTAATAATATTATAACATTGATAGATTCAAGGACAAAATTGGCAAAAAGCAAACAAAAGCTGGAAGAAAATAAATTAATCTTTCTAGAAAAAAGGAAAACCGACTTTAAGGAAAATGCGCTAAAAAGTAAAAAATAATTTTAAATTTTACGAATGAGTTGAAAAAATTGAATTATTAAATATCAATTTCATACTTAGTACAACTTTTTGAAATCGGGGCCAAAATTTAAGTATGATTTTTGTAAATTGTGTGTGTGTGGGGGGGATACATAAAAAAGAGAACATACATAAAAAAAAACTATAACATCGAAACTATAACGATTTGGCGGTTTTATTTTGGGTTGCGTGCTGTTCAGTCGGTTAAAAAAAGAGTAAATTATATGCGAGATGCAAAAGAGCTGAAAACCAGGGCTCACAACACTTTTTACATATGTCCCTAGAAAAAAAAGGGACCAAACATCTTTAAAAAAAGAGACAAACAAAATTTAAATCCTCATTATATTTTAAGTCATAAATGTGCGAGTGACAAAATTATAGGAAAAACGCAAAATGAGTTTTAAATTTTAAAAAAAAGTTACATTTTCTATATAACAATACATGCTAGCAGCGCACTACAAACTATCGGACATTCAATTGAATTATTTAGGTGCATGCAACTAAAAAATTCAAATTGTATCTGCTCATTTAGCAATTATCGGACATGTAACTATTGGGCAAAATATCCTTTCGCTCTAAACCGCGCTAACAACTCTGTCAAATAATCGACAATCTGGAGATTTTGTATGGATTGTGAAAATACGAGTTTAGTTTGGGTGATTTTTCCTCTTTACTTTGGGACAGTTACTCAGTGATTTGTTATTAACTCAGCTGATAAAAAGTTGCAGTGCAATTATTGCTTCTGCCAGGCAAATAATTTATAATCAGAGGTTTGATTACACCAGTCAAAAATTCGTGACTCATAGTAACAAACACCAGATGAAAGCAAAAAAGTATCATTTAATTTCCAGTTTTATAACATCAATTCCATTCGAAATTCCTCGAAAGCTGCATATATTGAGATGATCTTGCATTGAGTATAACTCTTCACAAGTCGTTTTATATAAATGCGTACATATTTTTTTCCAATATTGAATATATTATAAACTGTTTGTAACTTTAGGCAGAAATAGACATATATCATATAAATCAGTGAATGAATATATAACATGCATTTTGCTGCAGCAATAAAACTATGTTTAAGAATACACATTGAATCGTTTCGACTTCTTGCACTCTTTCTTCCAGTACCTCTAGTAAAAATTAAAAAAAACAACTTTAATTTGAGTTTTCTTTTGAACTATAGAATTCCACTATTTCAAACATTATTTCAACAAAATTTTTGAAGAAAATCGGAGCATTAATAAAAAAGTTAGTAAATTTGCGCAAAAATACTCTTTTAATATTTTTGTAACAATCTCATGTTTTTTTGTAACTTTTTAAATTATGGTATAAATTGAAATTTAGCAGGGATGCCACTTACTGCAGTAGATGTCTATTTTACAAATAAAATGTGATTCAAACAGTATTTTTCTAATTACACTACTAGATACTGCGAATATATATAATTACAATTTACACCTGCTATATATCATTCTTCCCCTTAACGAGGTTTTCAATTACATTTTGTTTTTGATACAATGCATAAACGAGATCCTGTGGTCATGGAAGGACATAAATTGTTTATACATAGGCCTACAGACTCAACATAAATACGAACATGAATGGTGATTTTTGTAATGGCCATTACAAAATGAAAAAAAATAATCTTTGGTTAAATAGGGGAGGGAAAAGGGAAAGAAATGTGTTATCATAGGCATAAAGCGGGAAAAAATATTTTTGCTAAAATAAGGGAAAAAGGGACCATATTCTGAATAAAAGGACTTTTGAAGTACTTCAAGTAACAAAAAGGACTTTTTAGGGAAAAAAGGACCATATTCTGAATAAAAGGACTTTTGAAGTACTTCAATTAACGAAAAGGACTTTTAGGGAAAAAAAGACCATATTCTGAATAGAATTACTTTTGAAGTACTTCAACAAAAAGGACTATTAGGGAAAAAAGGACCATATTCTGAATAAAAGGACTTTTGAAGTACTTCAATTAACGAAAAGGACTTTTAGGGAAAAAAAGACCATATTCTGAATAGAATTACTTTTGAAGTACTTCAACAAAAAGGACTATTAGGGAAAAAAGGACCATATTCTGAATAAAAGGACTTTTGAAGTACTTCAAGTAACAAAAAGGACTTTTAGGGGAAAAAGGACCATATTCTGAATAAAAGGACTTTTGAAGTACTTCAATTAACGAAAAGGACTTTTAGGGAAAAAAAGACCATATTCTGAATAGAAATACTTTTGAAAAACTTCAACAAAAAGAACTTTTAGGGAAAAAAAGGACCATATTTTGAATAAAAGGACTTTTGAAGTACTTAATAACAAAAAGGACTTTTAGGGAAAAAAGGGACCTGTTGAGAGGCCTGGAAAACAAAACTAAGAGTAAATAATAAAAGAAAGACATTTTATAGGGTTTCTACTCAATATTTAAATAGAAATTCCCTAATGTTTCCAGGAGATTTTTAAAAAATTCCAGACCAAGAATTAAATTATTTTTTCACATAATAATCGTGAAGCTGGGGAAAATAAAGTGCTTATAAGTAATAACCTAACAAAGTGTGCAAAATCGAAAGTTTAGCATTTTTATTTTTATGATTTTACAGTAATAACAATAAAAAGAATATCACGGTACTTATGACTAACACTTTTAGAAAATTTCCCTGACTTTTTCAGATAATTAAAAAAAAAAAAAATGTTAATTTTTCCTGACAATTCCAGGTTTTCCCTGTTCTCCAAGTGCGTGGGAACCCTGCGTTTCGTAATAAAAGCATTTGACAGTTTTACATACCTAACAAAAATACTAATTAAAAAATTATTTATCTTATATAGTATGAAACAAACTTAGCAATTACATTTCAATATAATATTATTTATATGGAAATTGAAACTTTTGTTTAACCAACCCCAGTGAAGACAACACTAAAAGCTGGCACCTTACTGTCCAAACGTCTACCCAAAGATCAACTGTGGACCGCATCAAATTAAACATGTTCCAGTTCCTTAAACCTATAGTTTTCACTTGGATTTACTAGAGATTGAAAATTCAAGAACCGACAATCCACAGTGTCTGTTAAACTTACCAACTACAATATAATGAATCTAATATAATTTTTATTCAAATTACATAAAAACAAGTTTGTCCTACCATATTTCTAAAGTTTACTGATATTATTCACAAAAAAAGTGGATTTTTGTGGATATCTTTCATACCAGACTGTACTAATGAAGAAACATTCTGAAAAAAGTCGTATTTACAACTGCATTAATACAAAAATATATCACTCGGCTTAAAAATATTACCTGATCAAGATAGTTTTTGATATCTGCTATCTGAGAATGGAGTCCTTTTAAACCTCTTAGTTGATTTGTGATCCTTTGAGACAGTGTGCCGAGGGTGGTGTCTTTGATATCTCTGCAAGAAATAATTCAGAACAATACATAAATAGTGGCCTCCAAAATATTTAACATGTTACATGTGTAACATTCAAACCCAAAATTAAAATTTTGTTTTGAATTAAAAAAAAAAATTATCTGCTATTGTGTGAATTAAACTATCAAGTTCAGTTGGAAAGAGGAATTTTTTTTATGAGCTACAGTAAAAGTTAGCTAATTAATAATTCAAATTGATTAATGGTTATCTAAACGTTAATAGCAGTTGTAAAACATAGCAGCCACAATATCAGCAAACCCAAATAACTATATAATTACATACTTGTAACTTAACTATGGAGTTAAAGAAACCACATTAATCCAGTCGGATCGGAAAATATATATATATATATATTTGTTTAATTCTTATCCATTCATCTGAAAATAAGATACACATATTGATAAATTTGCAGGAAAAAAACTATTTTTAACACATTTGCTGCACCATAGAAAAAAAAATGGAGCCCATATCTTTTATTCTTGATTTGCTTTTAAAATGTATCAACATTTGAGGAAATTTTGATAAAAATAATATGCAGTCTATGACTGCATGAGTGGTATGTAACTCACGAAGTGTCAAGTAAAATATGGGCGGTGGTAGCCCAGCATTAATTCTTTTGTTAGGAGTTGTAGTTACCTTTTGAAACGCATTGGCCAAATTCAAACGCGTATAATGTGTTAACACAAGAAGACATGTGATTAGACAATTAACCTTTAGAAAGCGCGAGTTTGATTTTAACATGGGATTCTGACCAAAATATCAGCCACCCGCCCTGTAAAGGTTAAAAAAAATTAATTGAAATTTTATTTTCAGGGTGACAGATCAGCGACTAAGCTGAAATCAGCCATTCAATAAAATGAAATTTACAGTAAAATCACATGCCTACATAATCAATATACTTTTAAAGACATATTCGATTATGTGAAGTATTTTTATATTTTATTTAGGAAGAACATTTCTAAGACAGAGGAAGACCATACTCAAATGATCAAAACATACTCTTCAAATGGATCTTTAATGCATGTTTGTTTTGGTTAACCAATGTTACTCGTTTGAATTTTGGATCATGAATTTTGTTCACTTAAAACACTAATAATAATTTAAACCTGCATTGATTCTTATAAACAAAATACAATGTTCAACTATAACGCAATTACATGATAATTATTAACATGTTGGTCATTTGCATTCCCCAATACTTATGCAAGTATAAATGATATTTTGTATTTTAATACTGTTAAGGTTTAATTGAATAAATAAAATTTTTCGTATACTACAAAAAGTTTTGATCAAATTAAATAGCTTTAGTAATTATCTTAAAATTTCTCACCTTCCCTGAGGTAATTTCTATAATCTTAACAAGAAAGCAGAAACTCGATAAACTATTAAATTAATTTTACTAACACATTATAGCAGAGTACCTAAGCATTTACTGTACTTTAATAAGGTACTTTTTAAGTACCTTAAAAACAATTATTTTTAAAGTGAAAAAATTGGTTACTTTAGTAATTAAAGGTAAAAAGTAGTAAGTTTAGTAATTAAAGGCTAAAGTCGCATTTATTCAAATCTATTTGGACAAGTTTTTCTATCGAATAGAACTAGTCGACCAATTTTAGTTGATATACATTCAAAAAAATTATATACCTATATAAATGAAATTTTTTTGTATGTACGAAATATAAACGAGTATCACTTATTACACTCATTTTTATAAATATTTGGTTGTTACAAATGAATCGGCTGTTTCAATGTACTAAAAGTACGATGACAGGCATAGTATTATGTTTCCAAAATATGAAGATATCAGTAAATACTGAATCAGTATTCAAAACTAACTTAATTTTATTTAGTTAATTTTTTATGAAAAACACAAGTATCATATGCATAAAACTATATAAATTAAAATAAATTGATTGTCTCTATAGTTTTGAGTCAATACATATACAGTCCTAATATTTAACGATAAAATTTTATTAGTATTAAACAATATGTTTCTATGCAATAATCATATCCAGATCAAACGTCCTTAATTACTTTCAATTGAAAAAAATTTAATATCCATAGCCTCAAACTATAGTATTTTAGAATGTGTTCTATTTCTTTGCAGTCCATGAAGGTTGTGTTAGTTAAAATTAACTAAATAAATGTAGAAAGAGAATAATAGGTGCAATAAGCTAAAGCCAGGGATGATTTCTGGGTTTTCATAGAACTTTTCTGAAAGATTATTAGCAAAACACCTAAGACTATTAGTAAAGATTCAAGATCTAAACCCAAAGAAAAGACCCAGGAACTTTCTGAAGAAAGTGACGTAAATAACAATACCTTAGCAGATGTTCCACACCCACTTCCTCAGCTTCTTCTGCACCAATCTCGCTACCAACGTGCTCAAACGTCTTAGTGGTGGGAGTTCCATCCTTGAAAGAATGCAAACACAAATTCAGTACACAGCAGTTCAATAAGCGATAGACAATTTGTATGAATCTCTTTTTAACAAACACACAGTAAGTATTGAACCCAAATACAAGCTAATACTTACATCATGAACTTCTTCCACAGCTATATAAGCCTCTGTAGGCAACCCAAGGTCTTTAGGCTTGGCACCAATTATCACTAAAACCTGCAAACATTATCATTTACAAAACAAATTAAATTAAGAGGCTGACGAATAAGAGCGTAATTTAATAAACATTTAAAAGTAAATTTATTTTTAAAAAATAACAAACAATGGGAGTTACAGCAAATAAAGCTAACTCAAATAGATATTTTCAATATCAGTAATTAAAAATAAGAACATTTGTAATCTTACAGAGTTAGGGCAGTATCTCCTGATCAATTCATTGATTCCAATATCATTTTGATTGAGTTTGGGACCAGTGTGGTACCATCCAACGATACGTTCCCTCGCTAAAAGAAGATTAACATAAATTTTTAACACATAAAAATTTATTTTAAACATAAAATACTAAAAGATAAAGATAACTTATATTTGTAGTTCTGTCTGTCACTACCAGATAGAGACACCAAACACAGGTCCACCAGCGACACCTTACATGTCACTGGGTACAAGTAGTCCGATTAGCTGAGACGTTGGTAAGGTGAGGGAGGATTGCGATCTTCGGAGACAATAGCCAAGCTGCGGTTTGCATGAATAAACATACAATTATCGTCTTTAAAGTCTCTCTACCGACTCTCACTATCCCACATATTTCAATATAAATTAATAGCCTTCTACTTTAAATAAAAGTTCAATGACTGCATTTGCATACATGAATTAAAGTTTTAGTGTATTATTTTCTAACGGAAAATTTATTTCTAATTCTAAAATATGTTTTATACTCATATGCAATCACATTCAATTAAACATTTAAAGTTGCACATCATTTGGATTTTTTAAATCATGGATGAAAGTTCAACACGAATTTTCAGCGAAACAAAATCTTTTAACATCTTTATACTGTAAGATTCAAAAGGCCATCAATAAAATACAAAAACAGTATTATAAGACTTTTGAAGGTACGGTATAGGTTGAATGAGGAATGTGAAATCTCTAATATATGCTTTCTATACAGATATAATTACAGATTATCACCTACACATGCTCATGGTTTATATTATGATAGGAATATGCAACATTTTAATAAAAAAACACATACGTGTTTGTAAGGGAGGGTGTAGCAAAAGTTGAAAAATTAGACGTAATATTTTAAGCAAATCACGCACATGCAACACACTCCACATGTTAGTGAAGCAAAATAATTATCTTATTTTTTCTTAATAGCAATTTATTTTCATTTTAGTCCATAATATCAAAATGCTTTTTTAAGTTTTGAATAAAGACAAAAGATAGAAGACTAAGAAAAATTCGATATAAATGACAAAGGTTAGTATTATAAGAAAAGTGAGTGAAAATGTTACTAGAGGGGATCACATAATAACTGAAATGATTTCGGTGTCCATATTAGTACCATTTGCCATAATATAATTTTAAAATAAAAGATTTGTTCCCTGGTTTATAGAAATGCAATATAATTCAACATTTTAAGCATTTGCATTTATTGTAGGTCGATTCAACAAAAGTTAACTCAGCAAAATAAAAGGTTTTGTATTACACATCATATAAGGAATACACAGTGGGATATATGAACCGCTTGATTTTAAAATCAAGCAGTTCATATGTTCCAATACAAAAACAACAAATTTAATGATATTTATGTTTTTATAAAAATAAAAAAAAATGCTGAAAACTTCTGAAGATCAGTGTTAACTTTTTGTTTATTAAAGCTTATTTTTAACTACAGCATGACATCAATAGATGCTGGGATACACAAAATCTCTTTCTTTAGATCTAATTTTTCGCTAACGACTCAGCTGGTGAAGTTTCAAACAATTAAATTGTTACCATGACTAATATTCAGCTTTAGAAAAATACACTAGTCTTACAAGAAGTAACCAATATGCCAGGAATGAATCTACATCTAATATCAATGGATACAGTATTGCTGAAGCTGAAACTGTAGACAGAGATTTGATGACCGAGTTCAAAAGAAATAAGACTCTAAAATCTATTTTGTCAGACAACAATTTTTTTTTATCTATAACTCTTTGGGTTGGCAAGTGAACAAGTTATACAAAGAACATGGTTTTCTTCACAGTTCAGATCACAAGAACAGAATCTCATATTAAAAAGATTTTTCTTTTCTTTTTTAACACACACTTCTGATTCAAATATATATTGCTTTCTGTATAAAAATAATTCTTATTATTGCTTAGATAGCATTAATAAAAGATTTAGAAATGTGGGATTTAAATATATAATGGATGACTCCTTGTTATACTTACCATTTACTTTCTTAAACATGCTGTACATGTTTTCAAGGTAATCATGATCTAAGAACCAAACACTTTTGTCTTTATCATCCTCATCAAAGGGAACTAAAATATAAATATTATACTAATCATTATAAAAGATTTAATAAAAAAAGATAAGATATTACGTGAAGGTAAACTATATACGGCATAAGTTGCATATGTAGTTTAACCTTAATGGATATATAAATAATTTTATTGTATACTAAAACCAATGTTGGATGGATTTAATTAAACTATTAACACTTTTGGGACTAAGATTTTTTCTAAATTGGTTAGAGGTTACTTTTTGCTTCAGCGTCTGCAATTCTCACATGGTAACTTTGCGAAGTTGTTGTTTTATTTGTTTATTTTTACTATTATCTTGGCAAGGTGGATCTGAAACGTTGGTTAATTGGTTGAATTAACATCGCAGCACAACTACATAATGAGCTATTGGGGACTGGTGTCTAGGAAATAAATATAATAGATGGTTGGTCAGTTGAAAAACTTTGCACTAGAGCTGCATAGTACGTTATTGGCGTGTGCAACAAATTAATGATTAAGAAAGAACTGTTTAATATTACCTAATATATAGAAAAAGATAAAAAATACTGATAAGTTATAACTGGGAATTTTCAGCACTGTTGAGTTAGGAATTTCGAATCGTTAAGTTGGGATATTTCTTGTTTCTACCCTCCCCCTCAAAAAAAATTGTGACGGCACTGACTAACTGTACGAAAAAAGGAGTAATTACGAAATAGCGAGTAGTATAAAATTAGTATAATAACCAGTCACAAAATGGCGATTGCAAAAATAACTAAATTATGATTTTGATTCAAATTTGTGCATGCTTTTAAAATATATTATGCAAATATTTGTGCATGCATGCAAAACATTATGTGAGTATTGCACAGAGCTACTCATTTCAACTGAAATCACATTTGTTGACATTAATTTTGACGCCTTGACAGATTACATACTGATTTTTTACATTAACCTTTCCTTATAAAGATTGTCACGTAAAATTACAATAGATTGATTAGTTTCTAATACAAGAAGTTTTTTACTTGTACACTCTGATTGGATAATTATATAAAGAAATAATATATTTGATAATAACAAGAATATATAAAAAAAATTCTTGATGCCAAAGTTTAATTATAAATAGGGATGAACTGGATAGTGGTTTTGCAGGATACCGGATATCTGGTGCACATCACAAACCGGATATTCAAACTGGATTTTGACGGATATACAATCGGATGTTTGGCAGTTATTTTTTTACGAAAAGATTAGGGATGAACCGGATAGTGGTTTTGCCGGATACCGGATATCCGGCGCACATTACAAACCGGATATCGGAACTAGATTTTGCCGGATATCCGGCAGTTTATTTTTTATGAAAATAACTTCTCATACACACTAGAAAAAACGGATATTGGTCAAAAATTGAAAAATATTTTTTTATTCTGTAATATTTCCCAATTTCTTATCTTTAAAGTGACACTAAAATTGAATAAACATTCAAAAAACTTTTTTATTTACAAAGGGTTATTCTAGGATGCTGCTAGGCAACGGGCGTCTGTTTTATAAACTTTAATATTTCTGAATAATTGTAATTTTACTATATGCCTTTTCATTCCAAACATGAAAACTCAGGTTTACTTAAACTTTTGAGAAATTAATTTTTTTTTTCAACTTTATATTAGTTGTGAGATGTGATGACCCTCCACCATAACGATTCGTTAAATATATAATTTTAAAGTAAAAAATTTGAAAAAAAGTGGGTTTTTTAAAGTTTCTATTGGTTAAAGGGAGAATCTGCACACTGTGAATACATTGGTAAAATTTTCAGAAAAATATTTAAAGCAAGAACAAAGAAAATTGATTGCCACAAAAAAAAAATTTCGATGTTTTATTCATCCGGATATCCGGCATGGAAAATCGGATATCCGGCATGGAAAATCGGATATCCGGCACTTTACTTCCGGATATCGGATAGTTGCCGGATAGTTAAAAAGCAGCCGGATACCGGATAGTTACCGGATATCCGTTTCATCCCTAGAAAAGATCTTCTCGGCACAGTTCTTTACTTAACTGTTACTGTTTATATTCATACTGATTTTAAAACGTTTAAAACTGTAATGCATAATATGGTTGAAAATGTCATTATGAAATATTTCAAAATTGCTGATCTAAATTGTGCCACAATTAAATGCTAAAACTAACTCTTACTAGACTGGAGAATAAAATAATTTCTAATATAAAATGAAAAGAGATGTAGCTATGCACCCTACACACCACCACATATATGGATTCCTCAAACTGGAAGATACTCCAAGATAGATAGTGCCTGGTTCCGATTGTCTGCAGCATATCATTCTTACTATCTATTCTCAGTGACCCACTGTGTCTGAAATGCTCCTGATCAGGTTTTAACTCCTTACCCACCTGAATAGCCGGCGAAAAATTCAAGGGAGAATCTGCAGAATATGTTGGTAGTATTTTCAGGAAAATACTTAAAGCAAGAACAAAAAATTATTGATCGCCAAAAAAAAAAATCTGCAGCTTTATATTCATTCAGCACTTTGCTTCAGGATATCGAATAATTACCGGATAGTTAAAAATCAGCTGGATAGGTCGAATACCGAATAGTTAAAAATCAGCTGGATAGGTCGAATACCGAATAGTAAAAAATCAGATGGATAGGTCGAATACCGAATAGTTAAAAATCAGCTGGACAGGTTGAATTCCGGATATTCTTTCATCCCCAATTATGAAGTGTCTCAATTGACTAAACAAGACTAAGTGAGGTTTACCGGCAAAGCTGTTTGAACAAGACTTAAGAGAGGTTTACCAGCAAAACTGTTTGAACAAGACTAAGTGAGGTTTATCAGCAAAACTGTTTGAACAAGACTAAGTGAGGTTTACCAGCAAAACTGTTTGAACAAGACTAAGTGAGGTTTACCAGCAAAACTGTTTGAACAAGACTAAGTGAGGTTTACCAGCAAAACTGTTTGAACAAGACTAAGTGAGGTTTACCAGCAAAACTGTTTGAACAAGACTAAGTGAGGTTTACCAGCGAAGCTGTTTGAACAAGACTAAGTGAGGTTTACCAGCAAAACTGTTTGATATATCCAGTATTCCTTTGCCCTTCCAGGAGCCTAAGAGGATCCCGACCACCCGTTTCTGGTTTCCAATCTTCCCCATCCGGTTGAAGTGGTCAACGACACTCAGCAGCACCAGGGGGTGGACAATGACTTTTGAAATGGGAGGGTCTGCGGCAGGCATTTTGAATTCCTGAAAAGGATGAAATACAGCAGTTCTTTACCATTTTTCTATTTCTAATAAATTGGTAAAATGGTTAAAATGCATTCTACAATACCTCTGATTTTTTGCCTAATATAGTTAGTATTTTCGGCGGTACAGATGTATTATAGGTGATAGGGTTATATCTCAAACCCTATCAATGTTCAAAAATTGTCCCATCCTTTTAGCAGAATTGCAGTGATAACTGAGTAAAATATTTAAAACAACTACTAATAAATTAACGAAGATAAAAATAACTAGAACTCATTTTCCACTAAAGTATTTATTTAAAATCCAGCATATTAACAGTTTAAAAACTTACTAACTTAAGGAAAAGAAAAGCCCACAACATGTGGCTCGATATGACACGTAGGTCAGGGACTCGAGAAACTACATAATGCAGAACATAATCAGACTGCAGAACACAGAACACAGAACATCAGGTGCAAAATGAAGTTGACTTATATAGTCCGACTTCATTTACATAATAGGCACGGTTACAACTGATATGGTCATTTGCATACAGTTTCGAGGGAAAGAATATATACAAGTATTTATATAAAGAAAATACATTTGATTGTTTCACGTAAAAACATAAACATTACTTCAGATCTGATTACATTTTATATATAAGATCAGAGAATAATAAATTCTATTCCCGATCTTCAAAAGATCGTACGGAAAGAGATTTATTTTAAAGTGAAGTGAAGTACTTCTCTGGACTAGAACGTCAACAGAGAAGCACCGGCAAAACCAAACGAAACATTACGGACTTCATAGGGAAAATACTCAACAAATGGAAAACAGGCAAAGGCAAGTGATTATTTGGACCTTTTTCCTAACAATGGCCCGCCTTTTTCCTATGGAGTGAGAAAATCTACGTAAGTTCAAAAAAAGAGGTTTTATAGCCAAAAGTTTAATAAAAGTTTTTACAAAAAAATACCTGTACTTTTCAATGCATTTACAAAAAACAACACATCAAAAATTTATAATACAACCAACTTGTTGAAAAATAGAAAAATGGATTTTATATCGAAATATAAATGATCATAACTCTTGAAAAATACGGAAAAATTATTCCGGTGGCGTATAGATGAACTGCATCCCGCTGTGGAGGTGGGAGTAGAGGAGTTATCTTCAGGTAAGGGACTTACGAAATTAAAGAAAACAAATGTCTCCTAATAAGGGGCTTTGATGTGAACCCCCTCCCGGCGATATCAACGGAGCCGCACTCAGGCGATTACAATTTCACCTCCTCCGAGACGGTATTGGAGGCCGCTCGTACGGTCCGTGACACCTTCCGAAAGGGAATCCGACATCTCCGCGGGGACCGTTACTCCTCCACAACAGGATACACATCAGATATACATGAAAGAGAAAGAACATGAAAATTTCAAAAAATATAAAATTCGCCTTATGAAAACATTCACATTTTCATCAAAAGTATTTATAGTTTGAGAAAAAATTAAAGTTGTGAATATACAAATCTAGGTGAAAATTTTATCAATAAAAGTTTTTAAACCTATCTTAGGTAAAGGTTTGGTAAAAAGGTCAGCTAGATTGCTTTTAGTATTAACATAGCTTAAATTGAAGATATTTTCAAGTACCAAATTTCTGATAAAATGATATTTAATATCTATGTGCTTCGTCCGATTGTTCTCAATTGAGGATTTTGAAAAACTAATAGCCGCCTCATTGTCACAGTAAAGAAAACTATTAAATTTCAGATTTAGTAAGTTAGAGTCTACGAGTTCAGTCAATACGTTAATGATCCATGTTAACTCTTTGGCAGCTTCTGACAACGAAATGTACTCTGCTTCCAACGTAGATAAACTTACCGCTTTCTGTTTGAAGGTTCTCCAAACTATGGGGGAGCTATCAATAAACAAAATTAAACCGCCAATTGAAATACGGTCGTCTCTATTAGCAGCAAAATCAGCATCGCTATAGCAATTGATATTAAGATTCGAAATTTGTGAAAGATTCAATTTATAATTTTTCGTATGTTTAATATATCCAAAAAGTTTAAGTAGAGTATTCCAATGACAAATACCTGGGTTAGACTGAAACTGGGAAAGAATATTTACAGCGTAACTAATATCTGGACGAGTTCTGCCCGCGATAAAAGCTAAGCAACCCAAAACGTTTCTGAAAGGTAATTTGGTCATATTAGATGTTTCTTCTACAGAATTTGGACATTGGGTCTTGGACATGATCGTTCCAACTGCAATTGGAAGAGAAAAATTGGGTATATTAAATTTACAATAGGTTTTACAAATTTTATCAATGTAGGTAGATTGATGAATATGGATCTTATTGCCAATCTGCTCAAACTCGACACCTAAAAGTCGACGTGTTTCTCCTAAAACTTTGAGGTCGAAATGATCTTTGAGTTTGTTGATAATAATTTTGATTAAATCATTTGTTTTGGCAAAAAGAACAATATCATCAACGTACAACAGTAAAATTACACTATTTTGAAAAATATACACACAGTTAGTCCATTTTAGATTTATAAATCCGATCTCAATTAATACGTTGTGTATTTCACAAAACCATTCCCTTCCTGACTGGTGAAGACCATATATGGCTTTGTCCAGTTTACATACAAAGTCCGGTTTTATTTTATCTTCAAATCCCTGTGGTTGATACATTAGAATGGTTTCATCAAGACTTGCATAAAGGTAAGCACATTTAATATCAATTTGGCAATGTACCCATTCAAGTTTACATATAAAGATAGAAAAACACATTCTTATGATTGAAAAATTGACTACTGGGCTAAAGACCTCGTCGTAATGGACACCTTTTAATTGTAGGAAACCTTGGGCAACAAGTCTGGCTTTATAACGAGCAATATTACCCTTGTCGTCATATTTAATATTGAAAACCCACCTACAGCCTATTACTTTACTGTTAGGAGGTTTGGGGACAAGTTTCCAAACATTACGTTCGATCATTACGGAGATTTCTTCAGACATGGCTTTATGCCAAAAGTCAGCTTCAGGGGTTCTAATAGCAGTATTATAACTGGAAGGGATAGTTACATCTAGTCATGTATTAATTATATTAGATTCATTGTTATTAACTTTACCAGAAAAGGTATTTTTACCACTAAAGTTAAAAAGGGTTTTTTCATAGGGGATGTTATTTGCAGTGCAAAATTTCTCCACATCATTATGAGATCTTAACCTGGCATTTGATCCTTCAATACGATAATAAATATCGGTACGTGTACCGTCATTTCTAGGTACAGCTTCACGAGACCATGTAACCTTTTTAATAGGGGCCGGAGGTATATGCTCACTGGTGCCCGGTACAGGATCTGGATGCTCGGATGTCGTAGAAGGTTCGGCTAATGATTCGATATCACTCTGAATGTCAGAATTTGAGTCAGAATCAGACTGGTCAGATAATACTCTTAAATTATGGGAAGGGTCCAGTACAGCTCCACTGCCAATTGCCTCATCTTCGAAAGTTACATTAATAGATTCGACAATTTTTCTTTCATTAGGGAGCCAGATCCTATACCCACGGGTCCGTTGAGCATATCCTACCATTATGCCTTTCTTAGTTCTCATATCTAACTTTTTGCGTTGTTGCTTTGGGATGCCTAGGTAAACAGGGGTTCCGAAAGCTCGTAAATGTTTTACGGAAGGTTTGTTACCTCCGAACAACTCAAAAGGTGTTTGGTTTTGATTGCTATGACAAATACGATTCCATACATAGGTAAAGCAAAATAAGGCTTCCGCCCAAAAGTTGTTTCCTAAACCGCTATCATTTAAAACTGCTTTGACAGCATCAACGGCAGTATAATTAAAACGTTCTGATACGCCGTTTTGTTCAGGAGTATACGTATTTGTACGTTCAACTTTGATACCCTGGTCGTCTAAGAAATTTTCAAACTCAGATGAACAAAATTCTAAACCGTTGTCAGTTCTGACACTTAATATTTTGGTATTTAGAAAACGTTCAACGCGTTTTTGGAAGCTGGTGAAACATTTAAATACATCCCGTTTTTCTTTTAGCGGGTATGTTGTTACCTTTCTAGAGTAATCATCGATTATGGTTAGAAAGTAACGGTAGCCTCCAATAGCCAAATTGGGTAGAGGTCCACACAAATCCATATGGATTAATTGTAAAGGTTTATTGGACCGTATACTTCCCAAATGTTTGAAAGTTTTACGCCGGGTCTTTGATAATTTGCAGGGTTCACAATTGATAGTTTGATTCTTAAAATTAGGTAAACCTCTAACATTATCATTATTACTGGTTTGGACGATAAATTTTGTATTAATGTGACAAAATCGTTTATGCCAAACATCTAGTTTGTCAACACTAGAAATAGAAAAGTTAATCTTAGGATTTCTACTATTTTTATATTTTACATTTACATTTTTACCATAATGGGGTTTTACATTTTTACCATAATGGGGTTTTACATTTTTACCATAATGGGGTTTTACAAAATATAACCCTCTACGTTTATAGGCCTCGAACAGTTTTCGGCCGTCATTATGATAAATAGTAATCTTTTTATTTTTACCAACAAAAGAAGCTTTAGAGTCATCTATTAGAGATCCCGAGATCAAATTTTGCCTTAGTTTCGGGGAGTACAGTACATTTTTAAGAATTACAATTTCTGACTCACCCCTGTTCCGGAACTCTAGGCGAACTGTTCCTTTACCCTCGACGGGACACGTCACTCCTCCGATTGCAACATTCATAGAGGTGTTTTCCAGAGGTTGAAAGTCCTTGATAATGTTCTTGTTACAGCAGAAGTGTGCACTTGCGGCCGTGTCGAAAATCCATTCGGTTTGTTGTTGCGGCTCGCTGGTGAGTGCCTCCACTATAAAGCTTGTTTCCGGGTTTCGTCTACCTCTGGTGGAGTGTGATGTTCGTCGTGGTCTTCTTGTTGTAGGGTTTCTTTGGTTCTGTCTTGCACGACTGTTGGATGTTCTTGGTTGATTCTTTTCGGGGTTAGTTGTTGTGCTGGTCTGTGGTTGCTGACGGGTAAGGTGATAAGCAGCAACATCATGGTCTTTATGGCTTTGCTTCAGCCGGGATTCCTCTGCCAGTAATTCACGGAGTATTCTGTCAAATGTAAAATCTTCGTCTGACCAACGATAGATAGATTGCACAATTGAGTCGAACTCGTGTGGCAGGAAACGTATTAGCTGGAAACTCCGGTACCATGAAGGGATAGGCTTCTTCACGTTCTCCAGGTCAGCAGAAATCTTTTTGAGTCTTGCAGCATACAGCCCGACTTCTTCATCTGGATTGATCTTACATGTGAAGAAATCGTCTGTTAGACCAATGGCTCGGGCTCTCGAATCTGGTCGGAAATGGTCCCGTAATATATTCCAGGCATCAGTTGGGTCTTGGATATCCGCGATCAGGGTCCGGTACTCTTTAGAAATGTTGATGTAGATGGTGCTGTATGCTCTATCTGTTCTCATCAAGAAATCCTTAGTTTCTTTTAGGTTTTCTTTCGGAGGTTTAGTTTCAGTACCGCATACAATACGCCAACAGTTTCTGTCCATCATGACGACTCTGATGTCGGCTTCCCAAGTGCCGTAGTTGTCGGGATCCAGTTTCTCAATAGTTGATTCCATGCTGGCCCGCCGTCACAAGACGCGTTGTAAAAGATAAAAGTTATTTGTAGATTTTTAAAAACTCAGCTTTGACCGTTAAAAATTTCTTCGTTCCAGTTTTCGGGTTTTTATAAGAAGATTTAATTTTTACGTCGTATGGGACTGGTGGCCCATAACCCTTGATAGGGTTATATCTCAAACCCTATCAATGTTCAAAAATTGTCCCATCCTTTTAGCAGAATTGCAGTGATAACTGAGTAAAATATTTAAAACAACTACTAATAAATTAACGAAGATAAAAATAACTAGAACTCATTTTCCACTAAAGTATTTATTTAAAATCCAGCATATTAACAGTTTAAAAACTTACTAACTTAAGGAAAAGAAAAGCCCACAACATGTGGCTCGATATGACACGTAGGTCAGGGACTCGAGAAACTACATAATGCAGAACATAATCAGACTGCAGAACACAGAACACAGAACATCAGGTGCAAAATGAAGTTGACTTATATAGTCCGACTTCATTTACATAATAGGCACGGTTACAACTGATATGGTCATTTGCATACAGTTTCGAGGGAAAGAATATATACAAGTATTTATATAAAGAAAATACATTTGATTGTTTCACGTAAAAACATAAACATTACTTCAGATCTGATTACATTTTATATATAAGATCAGAGAATAATAAATTCTATTCCCGATCTTCAAAAGATCGTACGGAAAGAGATTTATTTTAAAGTGAAGTGAAGTACTTCTCTGGACTAGAACGTCAACAGAGAAGCACCGGCAAAACCAAACGAAACATTACGGACTTCATAGGGAAAATACTCAACAAATGGAAAACAGGCAAAGGCAAGTGATTATTTGGACCTTTTTCCTAACAATAGGACATTTGGCGCACGAGTTGTTTTTGGCGTGTTTCATAGGAGCGATAAATTTAATGTATGACAACCCCACCTGACATTGTTGGTATTTTCCGATTCTTGTGGTGACTTTCAATCTGCGACTTTTTTCGTCGCCAACAAAAAAAACTGCGCCAAATGTTCTATACTACATCTGTTCCTTTTTGGCAACTCTGATGGGGAGTTCTTTGATTGGCAGCAAAACTGGTTATTGGCACTAAGTGTTAGCATTGTGAATATCGTTTTTCAGAAAAGTTGCCAAAGGGTACCGTAAAATGTATTTTAACTGGTAAAATAATAACCACTGGTAAGTTAATGACATTTATATAAAAACACAACTTAACTATATGCAGGAGAAGCTGGTTAACATTTTGGTTTGGATGACTCAGGGTTGTAAGACAAAAAAAAAAGGGGGGGGGGGGGAAGTTTACTGTTTATTTTTGTGACTTTTGTTTTAGCACATTTTCAAAACTAACATAGAACAATTAATTTTTTTATTCAGAGCTTGTATACAATAGAGCAGAACAGTACCGTTAAATGCTGAACAGTACGAGTATAAACTTGGATATGAAAAAGCAAAATAATAATTAAAATATATATAAGTCTTTTATATCAAAGGGAATTCAAAAAAGCCTAATAGACATAAACAAATAAATTATATTGTTTGTGTCAAGGAGTATTCTACTTGTAAAAATTGAAAAAATTATATTAAAAACTGTGACATTTAATTATTATACATTTAAACTTACAAATGTATTTTCGAATGTGAAGCTATACAAATTTAGAAGTTAATTGAGAATAATAAAAGTATTATTCTGAAAAAGCGTTGATATACTATGTTATTCTGTATGTGAAATTTTTATTGTTAACTGTCAGTAGTAAAATGTAATTGTAATGTGTACATATGTGTTTTTTTGTTTTTAAACCAACCAGGTTTTTTCAGGTTGGACAAAATCATAATAACCTGGGATGATTGGAACATAGCTTTCCAAATAGTGTAGACTTTTTTTTTTATTTTAATAATGTGACAAATGAACTGAAGTTAATATTCATGTTTTGTATAGTGGGACATCTTGGAAAGCTTATTTGAACCTAAATGTTAAATTAAATTATGTTTTGCTTCCTAAAATTGAAAACATAACAAGACAATTGGAACACTATAATCAAGAACTAACTAAATAGAACACTAACCTATCGAATTACAATTGAAGCAAAATTCAATTGATCTTAATTAAAATAGAAGGGAAACAATCCTAAAGTAAATATATTTTTGCCGGTTGTGACAGATTAGGAATTCTATTGAATAAATCTATATCAATAAAAACCGGAATCGCAATTCCTTATAAAATCAATAATTAAGTAATTTTCATACAAAACACAGCTAAGGAAAAATTAAATATAGTATATAAATTATAATTCAAAACATTACTCAGCAATTTACAAACTTAGCTATAGGATTTAGCTATTTTTATTATATATACTTCACTGTTTATGCTCAATTTGAATTTTAAAAATAGATGTATTACAGATTAATCTTTTTTCTATGCAAATATAATAATTAAGAAAAATATACTTATATATTCTTACGTAAATGAATTTCCACAATGACAATAACAAATGGATAGAAACTTTATAAATTTTCAATGTTGCCAAATAAATAGAAAACTAAAATGAAGTAGCTATGGCTTTACATGTAGCGTAATAATGACAGTTAAAATCTTTTAAAACACATATGACATCAAAAAAATTATGACACCTTCAAAAATGTTTTTAAAATTAAATGAAATGTTTTAAATATTTTTTAAAGTTGTAATTAATTTTAAATTTTTAATAGCATTAGTTTTCCTTTGTGAATAATGAACTGATCAGGAAGGAAGATATTTACTGGCTGATATGGCTTCAACGTTTATAAACTTAAATAAAACTATTTCAAGTCCTTTTCTTTCTATTTAACATTATTACGTTACCCTGTAAATTTTATTATTTTAATTTCTTAATTTTAAAGAAAAGTATAATGAGAAACTTTTTGAATTGAGCAGTTTTGATGAAAGTCGAATTGGAGGGAAACGCGCTTTTTTTAACTTTCGCCATTTTGAAAAATGCTTTCTTACGAATCTGGCAACGAAATTTGGAATTTGTGCAGACTGCAAGCAGGGTCTGCTTTTCGAGCGGTTTTTGTTATCCAGTTTGCTAATAATTTGCGTTGTTAGATTACTAAGCCTGATTTTTTTTCTTCGACTATCACTGAAAGATTATTTTATTTTAAGTAATATGATTCAATATTCGCTTAAAGTTCACTCTTAATTGTTTGATTTAAGATTTTTGTTGAGCGATTGTCACAAAAAAAAAACGGCGTGATGGCGAGTCCATTTGAACTGCTTCTCAATGTGTGTACCAGAGAAAGAGAAGCACTTGATGCTGAAAAACGTGCTACTCAGGAGGCTAAGAAATCATCCAGGAAACGGCATGGTTCATCGGAACCCACGACTTTTGAAGAAATTAAAGCCCTTTCGTCGAAAGCACTCGTGGGAAAATACTCGAAACTCACCTGGGACGAGATGAACAAGAGGTACGCATACCAATGCCAACTTCTTCCCGGAAAATGCAACGTGATTTTCCAGAGTTACGGATACGAAAAAAAAGCGTGGGAAAAAATGAAAACGCATTTAATTTCTCATTTGAAGGAACACTCTTCCGAGATTGCCGTGTCCGTTTTTGCCAAGTCCCCGTCCGAAGAAGAGAAACTCACTTGCTCAAGTTCTCTTCAGAAATCTCCGAAAAAGTCCAAAATGGAACCTCAGCCCTCGTCCTCCAGCGATTCATGTGTGGGCTACGATGCGCCACGACCCTCCCGGCGCGTCGATGCCTGCTCGGCTAAAAAGATGCTCGAGTTCAATGGCGGCCATAAGCCTAACTCCAGACGAAAAAAGTACACGCCGAAACCAAAATCCAAGCTTCCAGACCGAAGTAAGCCTTTCCTGATTAAGTCCCTTGAATACCCACCTTACGATGATTGTGACCAAAATGAGAGCCCCAAAGCCTTCAGCTACAGTTCTTCTGAATCTGAAGATTCCATGTCATCAGAGTCAAGTGTGGTGTCTCAGTTCAAGAATGTCTGGAGCACCATTCCCGAGTCTTCATCTTCTCGATCAGTGAAAGCGAGCCCTCGCCCTCATTTTCCCGATCACGACTATGCGGCATTCAGTGGAGTGAAGCGCATGCCAGCGTCTGATGACGAATCCGATGTACTTTGCCCGCACAAGAAGGGACGCCGCAAGGTCCAGAAACAGTTCATCATCCCGACACCGAAGTTCCCGTACCTCCATGCCCCTGAGCCGTACGTCGTCACCGAGATTGTGGAAATCGACGAGTTTGGGAACACGGTGAAACCGAAGCAGCATGAGGATGTCAGCTGCCTTGACATCAACAGCTACGTTCTCAACAAGACAAAAGAAGAGAATTATCGTAAAATGAAACCGAACATGTTTCCGAAGTACCAGACGAGGGACGTCACTGGATCCGTTCTGGAATGCGTGGAGAACAAAGTCAACTCGGCATCTACATCCAAGTTCAAGTCCTACCCATCCACATCCAAGTTCAAGTCCTACCCATCCACATCGAAATGTAACGACGAGAATTCAGAGAATGTGAAGAAGGTCCGAAGAGAGCTTGCCCTAAAGCACATTGCCCTGCTGAATTCGAAGCGGAAAAGGCATTACCAAGGCCCCCTGCTGTGCCAGTTGTGTCTCGATGGGCGCCAGTTCACGGCAGTCGCTTCTCTGATGCACCACTACCGGAGCCATGCCGGCATCAAACTGTTCGTGTGCGAAATCTGCAATGACACTTTCACGCGCCAGCACAGCCTCAACTACCACTTGATGATCCACCAGAACCAGAGCCGATTCTGCTGCGAGTTCTGCCAGCGTAACTTCCGGCACCCGAGCCACTTCAAGGAGCACTTGCGACGCCATACCGGTGAGACCCCATTCCAGTGCTCCTTCTGCAATATGCTATTCAAGACGCGCAACACATTCAAGCGCCACTTGCGCATGCAACACAAGAAGATTCTGACCGCCCATGGCATCGAGGACGACAAGAGTGAAGGGCCCAGCTCCAGGAAGTATAAAAAGAGTCCCCAATAACTTTTCCATAAGGTTGTCTGAAATGACTTTGAATTTTCTGAATCACTAACTTTTACAGCAGAAAATGCATTGTCGTCCAAAGCCTGCCGAAAATGACTTTGAATTTGCTTCTGAATTCGCTGCTTTGCCAAACTCTCGGTACATCTGCTTTACAAATACTTTGCGATTTTATTTTTTAATAACTTTATTTTAAGTTAATACTTTGAGAATACTATCCATTTTTTGAACTTTAACTGCTATATCGTACCTTATTGAGAGAAACCTCATTGCGTTTTTCTTCATATCAAAAGTCGTAAAATATCTATAACGCATGTGTACACTAAATTCATTGATGGACATTATTTTAGAGCAGTGTTTCTGTTAACGCTGTTCTAAAATAAAAAAAATTCAACCTTTAGCCGAATCTACACCTGGAAACCAGGTAGTATCTTGGTAGTAAAGAAGTTGAACTGCAATTTGTATTGCCAAACTGTTATTTGGAACTACCTTGGTTGATTGAACATTAGTTAGTTACCTGTTTGAAACCCAGGTAGTGTCTTGGTGGTACAGAAGTTGAACTGCAATTTATATTGCCAAACTGTTATTTGGAACTATCTTAGTTGATTGAACGTTACAGTTACCTGAATAAGTGAGCTTTTACTGAATATGCAAGTGAATCGATTGCTACAATATATTTTTGTCATCCATTCACATTCATCTGCTGCATTTCATTTATTCATCCACGATTTTATTTATTTCTTCATTGAACATTCTTTTGTTGATGGATTTTTCTTTTGGCTTACAAAATTCTAAGAATAAAGTACAAATTGCTGATCTCCGAATTAAGAAATTTGAAATGTATACTTGGTACTTTTGTAGCATTGAAAGTAGTTATCCATATTCTAGTGTTTTCTATTTATTTCTTTTATGGATATTTAACTGTGTAATCTTATTTAATTTATTTTATAAGGTTAATTTCACTTGAATTAATATATTGTAATCACAGTTTATTTTAATATGCAATGGAATTGAGCATGTCTTCCTTGATGGTTAAATTATGACCTGTTGTAATGTTTATATGACTGTCTGTTATTTTTAACAGTAAATCAATTTGAAAACTAACATTGAAATGTTTGGTTGTTCCAAAACTTTCAATGAGACATTTTTCTAACAAAAACTTGAATCTATTTTTATTATCTCTACATAAAAAATGTATTTTTCTAATTAAAATAGAAAAAATCCATTCCAATTTAGTAAATTCCTAGTATACAGTGCCCCATTGACTCGATTTTGAAAAATGGCGGTATTCGCAACGCTATTATGTTCTTGGATACAAAAACTGGTTTTGTTGCCAATTCAAGAACAACGTCTGCAAAGTTGTCAAAATATAAACTTTATCACTCTCCAACTTTTGTCTAATATCGCATTTGGCAGGGCACTGTATACAAGGAATTAACCCGTCTCATTGTGAATATCGTCATTGTGTTATTTTAGTTCTTGTTTGTATATCTTTGCTAGTATTAATGAATTCATTTTGAATTGCTATATTTTGATATAAACGTTATGTCGTAGCTTTAACTTTTTTCCCTTTCTCTTCAATATATCATTTGTAAGCATTTTGTTCGAGATAAGTCTGATCTCTTATATTGATGTGATGAGTTTCCTGCATTTTAATTGGCAATCAATCATGCCAATTGTTATTTAACATTAATTTGAATCTCTTAGTTTCATACTATCGACAATATTGTCAGACGCCTCTTATTATTCAACACTTAAGGCTCCTATTATACAACATGTATTTTCTATTATTTAAAACATACTTAAGTAAGCATGCATTTATTGTAAACGTGGGAATGTATAAGATACCGGCAGTTTTTATTGTAACATTTCTAACCACATTCTTAAGTTTTACAAATTTGTGATAGAGTTTTATACGGGTGTTGACTGAATTTTTACTTGTAAATGTTGGAAAATCTGAATAAATTGCTTAAAAAATGTAATGTTCTTGTATGTGTAATTATTTTGTAGAATTTTTAGTAAGTTATTCAATCATTTTATATTATTTTTTTGGTTTCAGGTGCTATATAGCTAACATATTGTTCGCTTTTCAGCTTAGGAATGAACAATTATGCAACATATTTTATCTTATTGTTAGGATATTTTTAAATGCAAGGAATAGTCCACGTTCAAGGAAGAAAAAAATTGGATATACAAGATGTTAAATGAATATTGAGCATTAAATAACGAATAATGATTAAATAACGTTAAATGAATATTGAGCATTAAATAACGTTAAATGAATATTGAGCATTAAATAACCTTAAAATTATTTAAATATTAGTTACAAAGATTATGATGATGTATTTTACTTCAAGTACTGCACACAAACTAGCAAATTTAATTAAGCTCATCAGGGCCAAAAAATAGTCTGGAAACTGTTTTTTAGCAAAGTAAAGTCCTCTACAATGCCTCACACATCTATGTCTATAGTTAGTCAAAAAGGTAGAGCAGTTTAAAAATTGAGCTCTCAAGTCTCGAGTTATTTTATTTCCCTACAATATTTTCCAATCGGTATAATTCTGTGAGTGTCAGAAGTAAACTTCTATTGGACCCGAGCCCCCTTCAATATTTTGCAAAACTCGCCCAATTTCTGTAAATTTAATGCATCTTAGTACAAATTAGAGCCATGAGTGTGTTGGTATATTCTCTATAACAGCAAATAAGTTGGTAAAGCTGAAATCCTACATTTTGATGTAATTTTCAAATGCTGATGGATCTAAGATTTTAATTTACCATTTTTGCAGATAATCTGACATTTTTGTGAATTTCAATAAATTATGTACCTTTATAAGAGAAACGGTAACAAAGAACTGATATTGTTCTTGATTGGTATTGGTATACTGATATTGTTCTTGGTTTTGGTAAGACCGCATCTTGAGTAAGCTGTACAGGTTTGGTCACCATATCTTAAAAAAGACATTGAATTGTTAGAGAAAATTCAGCACAGGGCTACTAAAATGGTCCAAGGGTTTTCAGGCATGAATTATGAAGATAGATTAAGAAATTTGAATTTGTATACTCTGGAAGAGAGAAGGGTTAGGAGATTTGATTCAACTGTTCAAATTTATTATACAAGGGGATGTGAAGGGTTTAGATTTTAATATGAGTGATAGAACGAGTGGTCATAAGTTTAAATTAAACAAATCCCATTTTAATCGGGAAGGGAGAAAACACTATTTTTATAATAGGGTAATGGACAAATGTAACAACTTTTGCCAGTTTGTACAAGAGTAACGGATTTTAAGAAGTTAGATATTCATTGGGGGATTACTATCTGGGCCAACCTTGTTGAGCCTGTTGTTGGTCCTCAATATTTGTATTTGAACTGATACTTCAAATTAAAAAGAGAAAATGCCATTATGCATCGAAATCACCCCCCTATGTGGAGGCAATGAAGGTACAATTTTTTTTTATATTATTTAAATACATACTTCCAACTTTAAACCCAAAACAGAAACTGATTTATGGCAATGGCAGGACATTAGTCCATGGCCTAGACTTTAAGGGGGCTCCTAAAAATGCTTATAAAACTAAAAAAAAGTTATACAGTAAAAAAAATTACTAATTAATATTTTTTTTAATCAATAGCTTTTTGTTGTTATTTTTTTATGTGCAAAATTTCTACTATTTTATCCAACCAAATCACCTTTAAGTTTTCTGCATGTCATCTATCGAATCGAGTTCGTCAAAGGAATGCCCTTCGGAACTCTTGCAAAATTCAATTCAATACCATAAACAGGCCCTGATTACTAAATAGGCCCATGAAGCTTATGCTTACAGATTACATGTTTCCAAATCAAACATTTTATATAAATAGTTAACACCCCTAACATAGTTTGCTACAGTGGCGGATTTAGCAGGCGGCAAATGGACAGTTGCCGCCTGGGCCCCTTGCCTTGAATCCATTTTGGCACCTCTAGACTCCAGAAATGAAAAAAGGATAGGAACAAAAATAATTCTTCAATGTTTTAGCATATTTTTTTAAACAGATCACTGTATTTTTCTGTATGGCTTTCCTTGCGCAATAAAAATCCATATAATCCGGACATGTTTCGGGAGATACATCTCCCTACATCAGCAGAAAATGAAAAGTATGTGTGTCCCCCAGTACAGTTTTTCTACGTCTCATAGACACCGAAACCTCCTTCCCCCATGTCACGACGCCATAGTCCCACATGATAAACTCCTTCTCCTAAGGGTACCTGAAGTAAATTGAAAACTGGGCCCCTCGAAAGTTTTCCCGCCTGTGCCCTTTCCCTTAAATCCGCCACTGGTTTGCTAATAAATCTACCCCACAAAAATTACAATACAAACTTAAAAAAAAAAAAAAAAAATAGAATATTATGAATACTCATTACCCACCAAAATTTTGGTATGATTTTTATAAATTTGCACTTTAAAAAGTTGTAATAAATATAAAATTGATATTAAAAAAAATTCAACTCTTTCGAACAAAATTAAAAATGATTTTTTTTAGCGCATTTTTCTTAATTTTTTTTTTTTTATATATTTTATTTTTTCCCTTTTTAATTTAGTAGGGACTTTTCCCCCTACTATTATTCATCAAGAAATTGAAGTTGTGGCTCACATTTTTCCACGTCTCAGATCTTGTTTAATAAATGCCGGTTAATCAAAATTATATTTTCTCAACGATGCACATTGTAAAACAATCCACATGCTAATAAATGTCGTGGGAATGAAATGTTATTGTTGTACAATCTATATTAAACAATGAAAATATTTTCAAATCGGATAAATTGTTTGAAAAAAGGTCCGATTGATTGATATTACTAGAAAACCGATTATTTTTTGATTTTTCTCTATTTTACAAAAAAAGAATTTTCAAAATCGGACAATATTTTTTTTCAAACGATCAGGTTAGTTCAGAATTCCGGATATTTAAATGACGGATAAACGGTTTTATGTTCAAAGTTCCCAAATAAGATATCCCCTATCAAACAAAAATAAAATCAAAATATCTGAATTAGAACAGAAATCTTGCGCGAACATACATAAAAAAAATACATAACAGTCGAATTGATAACCTCTCTTTCCTTTTGGCAGTTTTAATTTAATGCTTTTGGCGGTTTTATTTTAAAGTTTTGGTGTGACCCGCTTTTCAGTCGATTAAAAATATCTTGCCTTTTCATAATCAAATTTAGAAGGTATTGATATTTTTTAGTATTTGAGCAATTAAATAAGTAAATATATTTTTGTATTTATTTAGAAAATTATGGGGGCTTAAACGGGTATTTTGGATACTTTACATTTGTTGTATTATCAATGGAAATTGTAAAATAGCCCTTGATTCCATTTATAGATAATAGCCCTTGATAGATTGCCTTGAGGTACAGCCGAAATGAATTTTCTTATTTTAGCTGCACTTGAGATTCGATATGCTAATTGGCTCGTGCGTGAAACGCGGAGATGGGTGGGTTGAAACAAGAACTTACGAGAATATCTCCAAACGGAAATGGTTTTCGGGATAAATTTACTGTGTGCTGTTGTTTCAGGACATGGTCCTGCTGTTGTTTCGTTATTTAAGTTAATATTAAAATTGACCGATTCGCATGTTTAAAAGAAAGGAGGATTGCTTTAATTGCTAACGTTTTATGTTTAAAAGTACAATATTAAAAAAGTGAGGGGGCAACATTCAACCCCTCTAGCGAAACAGTCAATGATTTTAAAAAGGTTCTTCTTTACAGAATGGATGAATACTTCTTCCTATTTACGAAAGGAGGTATGTTTGAACAATATAATGTAACGTCTAAGTGAAAATGGTGGTGCTTGACGGCGGACTCCCCAGTAACAAAATGCATAAATCTCCCGTTTGTCACATCCCCGAAGCGTATTTGTGACATTTTTCTTGCAAACAAATGTAGAGTTTTAAATGAAAAAAAAATACGTTTGTATTTTTTCTAAACTTTCTGTTTTGTTTTTGGAAATTTTTATTAATCGAGAAAAAAAGACGTTATATTTTGTATGAATTTTTTTAAACTTCACACCGATGGCGGGGGGGGGGGGGGGAGGGGGGGGGGTGTTGAAAAAAAGTTTTACACAATTTCGGGGGGGCTCTGTCCCGACGGTCCCCCCCCCCCCTGTCTACGGCCCTGGTCCGGTTAATTAAGAAATCCGGATAGTTAAATACCGGATAACCGGATATATTTTTCAAATTGCTCCCCTTTGAAACATCCCCTATCCAACAAAAAAAAAATTGTCCAAATATCTGAAGTAGAATCAAAACCCCGCGCGCACATACATAAAAAAAAAAAAAAAATACATACAAGTCGAATCTATAACCTCTCGACTTGGCGCGCGTTGGCGGTTTTAATTTAAATTTTCTTGCGGTTTTATTTTGTAGTTTTTTTTTGGAGTTTTGGTGGGCGCGCTTGGCAGTCGGTTAAAAAATAATTTTTGATTTGAAGAACGAGTTGAAAAAAAAATGAATGTTTTAAAATAAATTTTATACGTATTAAAACTTTTTTTAAATCGGCGCCAAAATTTAGGTATGATTTTTATACACCAGCTTCAAAGAGTTGTAATAAGTATAAAATTGATATTAATACATTCAATTTTTTCAACTTGTTCGTAAAATTTAAAATATTTTTTACTCTTTAGCGCATTTTACTGAAAGTCGATTTTCCTTTTTTTTTTTTTTAAAAAGATTATTTTATTTTTCCCGTTTTAGTTTTTAATTTAGCAGGGTGCATCGGCCGTTTGCTGTTATTCACCAAGAAATTCAAGTAACAATTTTCTCTCACATGCAGTGGTGGCGCCACTGGGGGTGCTGGGGGGGGGGGGGCTGTAGCCCCCCCGTCGGGCAAGCCAAGCCCCCCTGTCGGGCAGAATTATGAAGTTCGTCGGGGAAGAAGTGTTAATTTAATTGTTAAAAACAAGTTTTTGTGAAATATTAAATAATTTTTTTTAATAAAATGGATCTGTGTCATCTTGACAGGCAGAATTCCAACAATGTTACAGTTCATTGAAATCCCGACTTTTATGTCCGAATAAGGGGCTCGGACAAGCATCCGATGGGCGCGAGGGGGAGGGGGGGGTGTTGAAAAAAAGTTTTACACAATTTCGGGGGGGCTCTGTCCCGACGGTCCCCCCCCCCTGTCTACGGCCCTGGTCCGGTTAATTAAGAAATCCGGATAGTTAAATACCGGATAACCGGATATATTTTTCAAATTGCTCCCCTTTGAAACATCCCCTATCCAACAAAAAAAAAATTGTCCAAATATCTGAAGTAGAATCAAAACCCCGCGCGCACATACATAAAAAAAAAAAAAAAATACATACAAGTCGAATCTATAACCTCTCGACTTGGCGCGCGTTGGCGGTTTTAATTTAAATTTTCTTGCGGTTTTATTTTGTAGTTTTTTTTTGGAGTTTTGGTGGGCGCGCTTGGCAGTCGGTTAAAAAATAATTTTTGATTTGAAGAACGAGTTGAAAAAAAAATGAATGTTTTAAAATAAATTTTATACGTATTAAAACTTTTTTTAAATCGGCGCCAAAATTTAGGTATGATTTTTATACACCAGCTTCAAAGAGTTGTAATAAGTATAAAATTGATATTAATACATTCAATTTTTTCAACTTGTTCGTAAAATTTAAAATATTTTTTACTCTTTAGCGCATTTTACTGAAAGTCGATTTTCCTTTTTTTTTTTTTTTAAAAGATTATTTTATTTTTCCCGTTTTAGTTTTTAATTTAGCAGGGTGCATCGGCCGTTTGCTGTTATTCACCAAGAAATTCAAGTAACAATTTTCTCTCACATGCAGTGGTGGCGCCACTGGGGGTGCTGGGGGGGGGGCTGTAGCCCCCCCGTCGGGCAAGCCAAGCCCCCCTGTCGGGCAGAATTATGAAGTTCGTCGGGGAAGAAGTGTTAATTTAATTGTTAAAAACAAGTTTTTGTGAAATATTAAATAATTTTTTTTAATAAAATGGATCTGTGTCATCTTGACAGGCAGAATTCCAACAATGTTACAGTTCATTGAAATCCCGACTTTTATGTCCGAATAAGGGGCTCGGACAAGCATCCGATGGGCGCGAGTTCAATCCTCAGCATGTGTGTAACGATTTAGTAAACGGATGGTTGTCAAATTCGCCCTTTTCCCGACCAAGATACTATATTCTCCGTGTATGAGCTTGCTGGGAGGGCTGGATGTAACGTAAGGGTATTTAACGCAGTTAATTGAAAAGTAATAGTCAGTAAATTTAAGAACTTTTGGGGGGTTGTGGCGTTTTATTTCAAGATTGGTTTGTCGGGCTTGACATCTCATCGTAATTTTGATCCTGTCGATATTTTTACGTTTAGGAACTTTAATTAACCTTTTTATACAGTAATTTCAACAAACAAACAAACAAAAAAATTAGTAATAAAAAATTAGGTAGGAAGTGTCTCTCTCAAAACGACCGCGGTGGTGTTTAAGGCATGTAACGTCAAACTCAACTCAAGCACTTTTTGGGTTCCGATAAAAACTCTGCATGCTCTCAAACGAGCATGAGTTAGATGATAATGCAATTACGGCAACGCTGTTCAAGGCTTATGATTTCGTTACGTAAGTTTTCGTTATGTTCATGTTTTTGTTAAAGTTCACTTCGCCCACGCCGTGCATGCACCCTTTACACAGATATGATTTTAAAAACATTACATGTAAAGAAAAAGATTTTTACTCTTATAAAATACCGTCTCTCGTTTGTACAATTGATCATGGATACTGAGCAAAATACGTATCTCCGGTAATACCGTCTGTAAAATTATTTCAATAAACGTGTATTGATTCATCCATTTTACTGGTCATAAAAAAAAAAGCCTAAGGCCCATTTTACACAATTCTACATTTTATGTCAACGAGTAAAACGCGCGTGAGCTTCTCGGTGATTCGAGAACCCATACCGTATGAATTCTCGAATCACCGAGAAGCTCACTTTACTTGTTCGTGTAGAATGGACCTGCCTTACCTTAAATTGTACCTATTATAAAAACAAAAAATAAAACAGATTTTTTATTATACAACTGCAAATCAAAAATTAGGAAAAAAACTCCGTTTTGAACTATTTTTTGTACATTGTCTTTACGAAACAAATTTGGCATGACGCAAAAAAAAAAAAAAAATTCATCCAACATTGACTACTTCAATAATACAGAAAAAAAAACAATAGTCATTTAATTGCTGTCTCAGTTTACCATGTTTTATGTTCATGTAGTTTCATTTTAACGAATGTGGACAAATATATCGGATTTTGCGCAGTCTAGTTCCAAACGTAAAATTTATTTTACTTTTTGTCGAGGCAACCATTGTCACTTGACCATAGAAGAACAATTTAGCCGTCCACGGCAGTCTGAGAGTCGCTTTATTTCCCAGACCAGACAGATGCCTCCAAAAGATAAAATCAGTTTCATCGAGTGAGAACATTGGTCCCTCTTCTATGTTTCTCGACCCCCTTGTGTTTCTTGACAAAGGGACGGCAAGACGCTCCTCTCGACTCGGATCCAATTCAGCCTTAGGGGGCATACTAAACTGAGTATGCCTCCTAAAGCTGAACCGAGTCGGCCACCGAGGTATTGGGAGCAATGCCGCTAAAGGGCAATTAAGGTGGTAAAAATGTCATCTGTCACTTGTTATCTTCATCTTCAAAGGAAAAAAACTAAAGGCAAAATATTTTCATTCAAGAACACCCTTTTCCATGTTATAGTTTTTTTGTTCTTTTAGCTGGCTTTTCACTGGCAAGCTCTCTTTGAATTTGGGGGTCACGCATCTGCATAGGATAGGACACAGAGAGGACTGCTGACTGGTGTTGGTACACTAGTATTTAAGGTTTCTAAGAAAAAGGAGGTCCAGTAAACGAACCGATCACTTGTATTGTACGAAGCAGTAGAACAGTCTGAGTTCCGTTCTTTATGAAAGGTTTAAAAAACTTGATAAAGTTTGCTGTTTTTAATTTTTAAAAGAGTAAAAATTCAGTAAAGTAGGCAATGCATTGAGATTAGTGAGTGTCCGATCTGCGAGGATCTATTATCATATAGTGGATATGGGAACTACAGTACCGTCAAACTTTAATTCAATTCGTATAAGGTGAGATGTCTTAAAAATTATTGTGATTTTTTTTTAATTATTTGTACATGACAATTTAATAATATTTTATTTATTTTGTTAAGAACGGAGTCCTATCGTTTGTTGATTTTTATGTTTTCTGGATTTCGAAGAACTATTGCAATTTTTATATTGCCTATTTAATTTATTTAGTATGGTACTTTTTTCTAACAATACATTTTTTATATGAAGTTTAAAAAATACCTTTATTTTTATTACAATTTTTATTACTGTACATTTTGTGAAATTTAAATTTATTTGTAATTTAATAATAAAATATCAATATGGAATAAGTTTTTCATGTGGGATCGGTAAAATTAATATATTGAGAAATATTTGTTCTAAAAAAATCAGTTCAGAAGAAATCAGATCCTATTTTAAAGGACAATCATGGTTCAATTAGGTAGTCAGAAATAGTTTTCCATTGAATGGACAGTCGTTAAATCCATTAAATTTTTAATTAGTCCTACTAGGTAATTTAAACATGTTAGTGTAAGTAAAATAAAAATATAAGATTGAATTGATTAAAGAAATTTGAATTTTTAACAAATATATATTTCCTAAATTATTATTAGGTTAAACAAAAGTCAACATATGAGATTTTTATGTATTAGACACAGGCGATTCCATTGTCAATTCAGCTTTAATTTTTCAGGCTGACTAAAAAATTAAAAACGACATTTTTTTTTATGTAACAAACATTTAATTTTATATGTTCACTGTTTCATACGACATTAAAATTTATAGATAATTTAGATTACTTCTAAAATTGAACGAAATCGCTTCAAAGTTTAAAAAAAAAAAAACGATATCGTGGTGAAAGTGAAATGTTACGGATAACAGATTGGATTGATTTTAAGATACACAGTAGTAAAAAAAATCTTTTTAATATAATTTTTTCAAAAATAGTACAAATCCAAAATGTCTTCGAAAAATTAAAATATTTCTTTAAAAAATATGTCACACTTCCTATTTTTTTGTGGACTTTTAAATTTGCTATCTCAGTCGTAAATATATTGTTTGGAAAAGGTCGTGGAAGAAATAAACGAATGCGTAAAATTTTTAAAAAAACTTTTTCATCTTCAACCATGATTGACCTACAGCTCAATGTTATGAAAAGAATTTCATAAGAAATAACTCATCGCTCATTTCCATTGCCTTTTATAAATATAAATGTTTTATCATTGTTTTTAAATAAAAAAAAACCACTAAATTAAATGACAGAGCGGTATGATTTGTACATTTTTTTTACTTATCTTTTCCCCACTATACTTTAGGTTTGCGAAAACTGTAAACGAGTTAAATAGTAATTATTCCAACATAAAAATGATACTTGTTGATTGCAGTCCAGAATATTTGAAACTCTGCAATTCTTTAGTAATAACCCATTAAATATTACAAGCATTTAGTTATAATCATTTAGTTACGCAATATTTATCCTCGACATATTATTTAGGAAAATTTTATATGTGTATTTTACGTCGGGGATATTAGCCCCCCTGTCGGGGAAGACTAGCCCCCCCGTCGGGCAATTCCTAGCGCCACTACTGCTCACATGTTGTCTGCACAACGTATATTATAAAACTATCCCTATCCATGCCAATAAATGCTAGGTGAATGAAATGTCATTATTGTGCAATCTTTATTCAACGATGAAAATATTTTGAAATCGGATAAATTATTTAAAAATAACTCCGGTTAATCGATATTTCCGGATATATAACAGCGATTCTAATTATTTTTTATTTTTTTGCAGTTTTTTCCGAAATGGATTTTTTTTTTATCCAACAAAAAAAGAATTTTCGAAATGGGACAATATTTTTTTTTTCAAATGGTGGGGTTAGTTGAGATTTCCGGATATTTAAATGCCGGATAACCGAATATTTTTTTTTCAAATGGTTCCCAAGTAGAACTTCCTCTATCCAAAAACAAAAAAAAAATTCAAATATCTGAATTAGAACAGAAATCTTGCGCGAACATACATAAAAAAAATACATAACAATCGAATTGATAATCTCTCTCCTTGGCGGCTTTAATTTTCTGGCGGTTTTATATTAAAGTTTTGGTTGCGCCCTGTTCAGTCGTTTAAAAATAACTCACTTTTAAACGACTGCAATCGTCAAAAGAGGGATGTTCAATGTCGAAATATATGTATAAAAAAAATTCTTTCAATGAGTTTTCGGTTATCCGACATTCGATTATACAGAAATTTCAATTAACCGAACATATTGATCGTGAATTCGAATTTAAAAAACGTTTTTTGCGGAAAAGAAATGTCTTATTTATCCGACTAAACAGAGCGCAAAGAAAAAATTTAAAATAAATGCTCTAGAAACCTTAAATTAAAGACGCCCAGGAGAGAGGTTATATATTCGACGGTTATGTATTTTTTTATGTATGTTCGGGCAAGATTTCTGTTCTAATTCAGATATTCGGAAAGTACTTTTTTTGTTGGATATGGGACGTTTCACTTGGGCACCTTTGGAAAAATATATTCCGTTATCCGGCATTTAACTATCCGGAATTCTCAATTAACCGAACCTTTTAAAAAAAAATATATTGTCCAATTTCGAAAATTTTCCTTTTGTTGGATGGAGAAAAATCTACTTAGGCAAAAACTGCAAAAAAATAACTGGTTATTCGACTGTAATATATCCGGAAATATCGATTAACCGGATTTTTTTAAAACAATTTATCTGATTTCAAAATATTTTCATTGTTGAATAAAGATTGTAGGACAATGATATTTCATTCACCCAGCATTTATTGGCATAGGTAAGGATTGTTTTACAATATATATTTTAAAGACAACATGTGAGTATACGTTGTTCTTAAATTTCTTGGTGAATAATAGCGACCGCAGCCCCCTGCTAAATAAAAAACTAAAAAGGGAAAAATAAAATAATCTTTTTTTTAAAAAAGGAAAAACTTCTTTAAGGAAAATGCGTTTAAAAGTAAAAAATAAATTTTATTTTAACGAAAGAGTTGACAAAATTGAATTATTCAATATCAGTTTTATACTTATTACAACCTTTTGAAATTGGTGTCAATTTTCAAAAATCACACCTAAATTTTGGCGCCGAATTCAAAAAGTTTTAATAAGTATGAAATTGATATTAAATAATTCCATTTTTTCAGTTTGGTCGTAAAGTTAAAAATTATATTTTACTTTTTAGAGCAATTTCTTAAAAGTCTTTTTTTTTAAAGATTATTTTATTTTAATTATAAATAAATGGAAAAAATGGCGTTATATCTTTGACGATTTGTTTACGTTATGCCAGGTGTTTTAAACAAATATTCAAACTTTATAAGAGTAAAAAAAAAAAAAATCGAGATGTTTTCAAACTGAATGTCGTTATTTCGAGCAGTGCCGTTACAAAAAAAATATTTTGGGGGGATTGAAACAAGAAATTTCCCAACTTAACGATTCGAAATTCTCAACTCAACTATTCGAAATTCCCAACTCAATAGTGCTGAAAATTCTCAGTTCCAACTTATCGACATTTTTCATCTTTTTTTTTTATATATAATTAGATAATATTAAACAGCTACCTTACAAGAATTTATTTGTTGCACCCATATGCCAATGCAGTGTCCGTTCTGAGGTGTAATTTAAATATAATCCAACAAGTTGGGCAATTTCTAATCTTCCCTATAGCTTTCATTTTTTAATAATATTAATTTTCTTCAGGCATAAATTTTCCCGACTCAGGGTTTTCGGAAGTTGAAATTCCCAACTTTCAGAGTTTCCAAATAATTGGGGGGTCGGACTTCCTCCCAAACCCCCCTGATGCGACGGGCCTGATTGCGAGGTATAGTGGCTTATATAACGTAAGTTTGCGACGTTATTTTCGTTATCGCAGGCAAAGAGTACTTCATTTTTGCAAGCTAGGCTAAAATAGATTGATGGCGCACTTGTGAACTGACTAGTATATAGGGCATATGACACCTATATGGAGCAGATGAGAATAGCTTACAAGTGAATCTTTTATTTCAGAAGCCAGTCAACAGATTTTTTTGGGGGGCATTTGTTTTATTTTACGAAATCATATGGTAAACATATAGTTTTGTGCACAATTCTGCCAACTGCCATTGCATTTTATGGGTTATTTTTTACATTGTATATTGCGTTTATTGCAGAAACTGGACATAACATAGCGTGCTGCGGACATATACCGTTAAATTGAATTGCATGCTGACGAGTTTCTGAAATAAATATATTTATTGGAATCGGATTTTATGCTTCTGTTCGAATTCAGATATTTGGAAAATTATTTTTTTGTTGGAAAGAGGATGTTTCACTTCCATCACCTTTTCAAAAAAATATGCGGTTATCCGGAACTCTCAATTAACCGGACCTTTTGAAAAAAATATTGTACGATTTCGAAAACTTTTTTTTTGTTGGATAAAGAAAAATCCACTTTGGCAAAAACTACAAAAAAAAAATAATTGGTTATCCGACTATTATATATCCGGAAATATCGATTAACTGGCCCTTTTTTTTTTTAACAATTTCTCCACTTTCAAAATGTTTTCATTGTTTGATAGAAGTTTTCAACAGACAAATTTACTTTAAAAATGTACATATTTAAAGTAAAACCATGTTTTATTTCAGATACCCACTAATTGTACATTTTTAAACGACCCGAAAAACGCGCCGACCAAAACTTTCCAATAAAACCGCCAAAAACTTTAAAGTCAAACTGCCAAAGCGCGCCAAAAGGAGATAAGTTATCAATTCGACTATTTTGTATAATTTTTCTTTTACCAATGTTCTAATTCAGATGTTCAGATTATATGTTTCTGTTCTACTTCAGATATTTGGAAAATTCTTTTTTTGTTGGATAAAGGCTGTTTCACTTCATCACCTTTTCAAAAAAAAATATCCGTTATCCGGAATTCTCAATTGAATCTTTTGAAAAAAATATAGTACGATTTCAAAAACTCCTTTTTGTTGTTATTAGATAGAGAAAAATCCACTTTGGCAAAAACTCTAAAAAAAAAATCGGTTATCCGACTATTATATATTCGGATATATCGATTAACTGGACTTTTTTTTTAACAATTTGTCCACTTTCAAAATCTTTTCTTTGTTTGATAGAAGTTGTACAAAAATGACATTTTGTTTACTCAGCATTTATTGGCATAGATACGGATTGTTTTACAATATACATTATTGAGACCAAATGCAAGCACAAGTTGTTACATGAATTTTTTGGTAAACAATAGCAGGGGACAAAGCCCCCTGCTAAATTAAAAACTTAAAAGGTAAAAATAAAATATTCTTAAAAAAAAAACGACTTTAAGAAAAATGAGCTAAAAAGTAAAAAATAATTTTTATTTATAAAACCTAGAAGAAATAAAATATTTTATTAACCGACTGAACAGCGCACCAACAAAAACTCCAAAATAAAACCGCCAGAAACTTTAAATTAAAACCGCCAACGCGCGCCAAGTCGACAGGTTATCAATTCGACCGTTATTTTTTTTTATGTATGTTCGCGCGGGATTTCGGTTCTACTTCAGATATTTGCACAATTTTTTTTTCTATAGAAGCTGTTCCACTTGGGAGCAATTTGAAAAAAATATCCGGTTATCCGGCATTTCTTATCCGAATTCTCATTTAACCGGACCGTTTAAAAAAAAATATTGTCCGATTTCGAATTTTTTTTTGTTTGTTTTGCCATTGCAGCGTAGTTATAGTGCCTGGGTTTCTGTTAATTAAAATACTTATTATATTCATTTACCACAATTAATTCACTACATATACTCTAATTTGAATTCATATAGGCTCTTAACTACACTGTAACAAAAAGTTCTTATGAGTGCCTGAACATACTCTTTTTTGTTTGAGTACAATTGCATCGTAAATGATCGATGTCGTACTCAAATTTTAGTAATCGTACTTTCTCAAAAATAAGCATAGTGTGATTTAATATTGCTAATCTCAGCATAGTAGTTCAGAAGATGGTTTTCAATATCTTTTGATGTCGATTGGTTAAATGGAAACTGAGTTACTACAACTCAATTATCTTACTTTCCATTCTTTTAGCACACATTTTTAACATTTCTTTCGTTTATTACTTCTTCACGTCGTCCTGGTAATTTAACGGATAAGGCTCCGGACTGCGGTTCCTTTGGATATGGGTTCGATTCCCGGTAAGCCTTGGATGTATTTTTTTACATTCATTGAACGTGATTTATGAAGGCAGTCTACGCAGGCAAGCAACTGCTCTTTTTATGACATCGGTTCAAAAATACGGGGCATCGTTCCCGGGTCTTTCCTAACCAACGCCAATAGCCCAATGTGTAGCTGTAGTGGAATGCTCATTAACGAAACCAAACCTAACGATCCGAAATTCCCAACTCAACAGTGCTAAAAATTCCTAGTTCCAACTTATCGATATTTGTCAAGTTTTTATAGGTAATATTAAACAGTCTCCTCGAAAGTATTGATTTGTTGCACGCTTGTTCCAACGCAGTGTCCGTTCTGTAGTCTAATTCAAGTTTCATCTTACAAAAGTTGGTCAATTTCTAATCTTCCCTCGCTTTCATTTGCTGATAATATTAATTTTCTTCATGCATAAATCTTCCCAACTCAGGGATTTTTAAAACTCAAAATTCCCAACTTTTAAGGTTTTCAGATTATTGGGGGGGGGGGGGGGGCACGCTTCCCCCCCCCCCAAGTGCGACGGGCCTGACAATGGCATTGGCCGTTCTTGTTCCAAGCCAGAAGTCAGGAACCTAGTACCTAATGGCGATGGATCCTACTTGGCCAAGTTCTTCGACACCATCCTCGACAACGTAAATCCTCGAGAATCCATAGCTGCCTGACCCTCTCTTCTTCCAAGAACTGGGAAGGGACAGTGAATACCTGAATACGACGCACACCTGTTTCTCGTGGGACACAAACGATAATTACAGGTCACCTGTCAGGGGGGTATTGTGAAGAATAGTTCTTCCCCCAAGCGACACCACTTTCGAAAAGGGGTTTATCTTGTTTCCTAATCAGGGGGCTATCGTCGGAAAAACTCGCCCATTTGGCTCTGAATGTCTAAATCGAATAGTTTAAGGTCGCAAATGAACACTGTTTTGCATTTTGTATGTGTTTTCATTAATGAAATATGTCCTTTATTCTAAGCTTGCAAAAGAACCAATTCTTCGTTCGAAGTCAAATTAAACAGAACAGTTAATCAATAATATATGCCTTTATTAAATAAAAAACTGAACTAAATAGGAGTTTAAAAAAAAAATACTTTTTCCTCAAAAAATCTAACAAATTTATGAAAAATCTATTTCATTTTTAAAAATATTAAAATTGGGACACATACGGTAAAAGTTATGCTAAAGAATGAGAAATAAGTAATAATAACCTAATTCTTTTTTAACATTTCAACAATGAACAATGAGATGTAAAACCATTCTTTATTTAAGCTTGGCTTTCATTTAGATATTAAGCTTTACCTAGAAATAAAGGGGGGGGGGAGGGGGGGCTTTCGTAAACAATTACATCACAGAATGAAAAATCTTGCATATTAGTTAGGTATTTTTTTTAAATTCAAGAATTTTTTTTTTCAAACGGTACAGTTTTATCTTTGCGAACAAGTGAAGTTTACTTGCTCAAAGCCGATATTCAATCAAGCTATAACAGAACAGGCAACACACAGGAACTGATTTAGAAATTTCAATACTATAGGCCAAATGGCACTCTCATTTTAGAAATAGTTTCGAAGAATGAAAAATATCGCATATATACAGTTAATTATTCTTTTAAAAAACAAAAAATTACAATGTTTGGGGGGAAAATGCGGAAAAAAAAGCTATGCAAAATTCTAATAATAATAACAACAACGAATTTTTTCATGACATAAGCAAATTTTCCATAATTTTTATGTAGTTAAAAAAAAGTTTCAGCCCTTGGCCCGGGCCTAATGGGAAATCAATTTATGCAAGCAATTAAAACGTTTCAATTTTAAATATACAATTAAACTAAATGCATGGCAAAAAAATGCAACTTCTTATTACGTGAAATTGGTATTTTTAAACGCAAATCTATATTTAGATCGGATTTGTTTTTCTCAACGGTTATTAGTATTTTTCAAATTTTGGAGTTCTTAACATACGCGACATTTATTTTGGAATTTGGCGAGTTATGTCAATCGACGATTTGGCGACATTTCTGACTAAGGCAGTCCTACGATAGAGTCCTACTGGTGACTTGTCAAACACCACAATAAGAGGTCGTTTTGTTTGATGTTACCGCTTCCTGTTTTGCAGGAATGTCTTCGAAAGTCACGTTCTTCCTCAACAAGACGTCGGACATTTTTGAAATCTGTACACTCTGAAATCGAAGTAATTAAAAAAAAACGTTGGAACAGTGAACATTTCAACGCAGTGGGTATAGAACATCAAACTGACGATGTAATTCTTGTGCCACAAAACTTCGTGGAATAAAGTACGATGAAGTAGACGAACTATTTAATAAATCCAGAATACAATTAACCTTGGTTGCTGTCCATCCTTGTACGATCAGCCATGGCGGCCATTCAAAATGGCGGAGGGATTTGAGTAGGTGAGAGCAATGGCCCAACCCCTAAATATACTTTACAAAGAAAACGGAGCTTGAATATTTTTGAAAATTTGATTTTTTTTTTTTACTTCAAATAATTGTGGCACTGTGGAGAACATATGTAATCCGTTATTGTTATTATCCATTAAAACCGCCAGTAATGTGGGATTACTGGATTTTTGATTTTGAATAGCTTTCAAGTCAAAACGAATTGAACGCTTTTTAGCGGAAATTACGGGAAAATGAGTTAGACTGATATTGCTTCAGTAAATTCGCATTCTGTAAGAAAGTTTAGTATCATAAAATGAGTTTAAGAAAAAATGTGGGTTGGGCCATTTTTGCGCTCATGTACTCATTTGATGCTGCTCCTTGTCCAAATCCATATTGATTTTAAATGCCCATTCATTCTGTTATTTTTAACCGATTGAACTTTACAATAAAACCACCAGAAACTTTAAATTAAAACTGCCAAATAACGCGCCAAGGAGAGAAGTTATCAATTCGACTTTTATGTATGTCCGCGTAAGATTTCTGTTCTAATTCAGATATTTGGAAATTCTTTTTTTCTTGGATAGGAGAGATGTCTCACTTACACCTTTTGGGAAAAAAAAATATCCTGTTGTCCGGCATTTAACAATCCGGAATTCTCCACTAAACGGACCGTTTGAGAAAAAAAATTGTCCGATTTCGAAAATTCTTTTTTTGTTGGATAGAGATAAATCCACTTAGGCAAAAACTGCAAAAAAAATAATAATGGGTTTTCCAGCTGTTATGTATCCGAAAACATCGATAACAGGAGTTTATTTTTTAAATTAATCCGATTTCAAAATATTTTCACTGTTGAATATAGATTGTACAACAATGACAAATCATTAACCCAGCATTTATTGGCATGGAAGGACTGTTATACAATATACATTGTGCACACAAAATGTGAGAACAAGTTTTTACTTGAATTTCTTGGTGAATAATATTAGGGGTCTGAACCCCCCTGCTAAATTTAGAACTAAGAAAGGGAAAATAAAAAATCTTTTTTTTTAAAAAAGGAAAACCCACTTTAAAAAGTAAAAAATAATTTTTAATGTTACGAGCAAGTTGAAAAAATTGAATTATTTAATATAAATTTTATACTTGTTACCACTTATTGAAGTTGGTGCTAATTTACAAAAATCATACCTAAATTATGGTGCCGATTTCAAAAAGTTTTAATAAGTATAAAATTGATATTAAATAATTAAATTTTTTCAAGTCGTTCGTAACATTAAAAATTACTTTTTAGAGCATTTTCCTTAAAGGCAGTTTTCCTTTTTTAAAAAAAAAAAAAAAAAAAAAAGGTTATTTTTACAAATTCTGTTTAAATTTTTTTAACATGAACAATTTAAAATTCTTTTACATTGCGGAACAATAGTGTAATATGGGGAGGAGATATGCCATTTATAAAAATATTTTTGTTGATGCGTTATTTTCTATATATAAAAATTTGAAATGTCACTATCGGAATTTTAATTAAAATAGGTTAAAATTTGCATTCATATGTCGAATTTTCGAAAATGTAATAATTTTTTTCCGAAAATTAAATTTATAGTATCTATTATTTACTTCCAGAAATAATGAATAATCGAATATTCAAGCGTTTCGGTATTATGGATCGACAAAACAGATGTCATCCAAGCGATGGAAAAAACATAAAAAATTGTAAATTGGATTTACAGAATATTTCATTTTGACTTATTTCACTACAAAATTTATGTCACTGCAGGATTATATAATATATATTTTCACCAAATTCATTTGGAGTTGTATATCAATAGTTTCTACATGTTTCAAATTTGAAGTAATGCTCTAAAATAGAGTATTTTAATGAGTTTAAAATTGAAGCGTATTGTTAAGAAAACTCGTCAAACAGGGACCGATATATGTTGTCCTTCAGATAGTTAAAATAAAAGTTATTATGAAAAAATTATTTTGTATCACATAAAAAATAACGGAAAATAAAAATAATATCTGAACAAAATTTCTTTCCTAATTATTTTCGGATTGGATAGTATCACTAAAAGGATTTCGTGTTACAGAGTAGGGTTTTTACAATCAATATCTTTTACATGAGATTTCATTTCAAATGTTTCTTGCAAAATAAGAATTCAAATGCATATTATAATGATTACATTTGACCGAACGTTATTGCGAGATCCAGTTTTAACTCGTCACTTCGTCTGTTTATCTCTGTAGGTTTGTTTGTTACACAGTCGCACTACCAAACGCGTTGTTTGGTTTTCTTCACATTTGGCAGGAACGTTCCTTTATGCCATTAAAAATCGAAGAATGTTTTTTTTTCGCGAGGTCTACTGTTCCCAGAACAACTAGTAATAATTAGATTAATAAATTCCTGAGTTACTTATATGATTTTAATTAATAAAAAATATTAATTAATAAAACAGTTGTGATTAATTTGAAACGGTAATAATTATATGCACAAGGCAAGGTTTGGTAAGTTTTACATACACGTACAACCAGAGCATATTTTAAGGAATTTTAACTGGTGGGGCAAATTAAATTCTGCAGAAAGCAGAACCCCAAATGTTAATGAAAACTTTGTACTTAAAATAGCAAATTTTTAACTAATTTAATAAACTTAGTTTAAAATTATATCTCTCTATTTAAAAAAAAAGTAAGCCCTAGGGGGAAAAAGTCGGCCCTAGGGGGAAGTTTCAGTTCTTTCAATGTTATTCAGATCGTATCTCAAAATGTTAAAGTCCTAAAATTACGAAATTAAGTGAATTTGTTAAGAAATGTTTGATAAATAAGAAGAATATTTTTTGTTTCAATACTGTTATTAGTTTATAAGTTATTTAATATTAAAGTCGTCGTTGATAAAATTTCGCTTACAAGTAATTTTGTCCGTCGAGTTTCTGAAACACTATTAAGAGGAGAGATCCAATTTTTTTAGGGAGTGTACAAATAGTTTTGAACTGGAAATCCAAGTAAGCATTTTTTAAAATTCGAATTAGTTTTGGATTTATAAATTTTTTAAACCTTTGAACACGCTCCACTTTTTGAAGTTTTTTCGCCCTCATTTTTGAAACGTGATTTCTAAATTGCTATAAGCCATTTAAAATTACATATTCTCTTATTAAAAAAAATATATTAATGTTCGTTAAAACTTCATCTTTCCGATGTTATAAAGATTATAGTTCTATCTTTACAATTAAATTAGATGTGGTCAATTAAGATAGGTATAAAAAATAGTGAAGAAAGGAAAAATGTCGGATATTTCGAGAAAATTTTAATTTGCGAATTTTTGTCTCATTGTTCCGCTTGCATCTCAAAAAGTAAATGTCCTAAAATTATGAAATTATGCCAGTTTATTAAGAAATGTTTGGGTAATAAGATGAATATTTTTGTGTTTCAATACGATCAGTATATTAGACGTTATTTTATGTTAAATTCATGATTTTAGAACATTTTGAAAATAATTCATACATTTTTGTATACTTGTCTTCCAATTTTCAACAAAAAAATAAATAAAAAATTAGGGGTATAGATTAAACTATTGGCTACAAATGATCCAGAGCGTTTGTCAAATTTCGATTTAGTTTTGTAGTTATAAATTTTTAAATAATTGACGAAATGTCTGAAATAATCGTCAATTTTACGCGTAAAATTTTAAGGGATAAATTAAAACTGCTCTAAGTAGTTCAAAAATATATTTTTTTCCCGTTAAAAAAATATAGTTATATTCGTAAAATCTTCCTTTCTTGAATGGTATCAATACTGAAATTCTATCTTAAAAAATAAATTAGATGTAACTATTTATGTGAAGTACTATAATTATTATTGAAAGATATTTCGGAGCAAAATGCCAACGTTGGCAAAATGCCAACATGTATGTAAATCTAAATCCTGTAGCTTATTATATATTTTAACGGGAAATTATTATTAACGCCAATTCTCAATAATCTTACTTTATATAAATAAAAGTTGGCGAATTAGACTTATTTAAGATTGGCGCGTTTATGCTACTGTTTGTTTACACATGTTTCGCTTTTCAATGAGTAGAAACAATTGCGTCGAAGCAGTTGAGATTTTCCAGTTATCCAGGGGGGGGGGGGGGGGCTGTAAACTTTTATACCTTAAAAGTTAGGAATTTCGAGTTTTAAAAATCCCTGAGTTGGGAAAATTTTTGCCTCAGGAAAGTTAATATTATTAGCAAATGAAAGCGATGGAAGACTAGAAATTGCCCAGCTTGTATTAAGATGAAACTTAAATTAGACCTCAAAACAGAACACTGCATTGGAACATGCGTGCAATAAATCAATACTTTCGAGATAACTGTTTAATATTACCTATAAAAAAGCTGACAAATGTCTATAAGTTGGAACTGGGAATTTTTTAGCACTGTTGCGTTTTGAATTTCGAATCGTTAAGTGTGGTCTGGTTAAATAACGTCGCACTAGAGCTGCACATTGAACTACTGGCGTTGGTTCGAACAAAGCGTCCTTGATTGGTTATTGGTACGTATTTACTTACTACATCAAGGACGCTTTGGTTCGAGGCCTTTCTTGAAGAATAGACCCGGGAACGATGTCTCATATTTTTAACAATGGTCAGATAACGAGGACAACACTAGAGTTGGTACCTTACGTCCTTAAGTTGGGAATTTTGAATCGTTCACTTTCGGAATTTCGGATCGTTAAGTTGGGAAATTTCTTGTCTCAACATCCCAAAAATAAATTTGTGTGACGGCACTGCCAGTAATAATTTATATAACTAAAAAAAGTATTGTTGTTAGGACACATTGTCATTGTCTACAGTGTATGAAGCCGGTATTGTTTGCAAAGCAAACTAAAGAGGATTGCGTAGCAATCCTCCGGGGGTTGGCGAAGCGTTAGCGGAGCAGGGGGCGGAGCCCCCTAGTATTTTATAAAAAAGTTAATTAAAAAGAAATTATCGAATTCATGAAATTTTCTAACGATACATAAAAGTATGTTTTATTTGTTTTCATAATGCACATTTTTTTAAAATATTCTTTTTTTAAAAAACCTAATGTTTTGTATTTTAAAATATATATTTCCTACATTTCCGCCATTTTACTTCACACATTTGTAAATTTTAAATCTATATTATATATACATCTAAATCCGTATACTTAAGTAAATTTTAGACTAGTACCCGAGCATATTACAAACAAAATGTGCATTAATAAGTAGCATTTACTTTATAAGATGAACAATAATATTCTATTTATTTGTATTCGAAAAATATTTCATTTTACAGCACAAAAATGTAGATAAATAAGTAGTTTTAAATTTTTAAAAAACATAATACTTTCTTAAAACTTGTTATCATTTCTGAAAAATGTTTTTTATAATCTCTGCTTTTGTAAATTGCTGCTCCGACAACTTTTTTCGCCGTTCTTTCAGCTGCAGAAATTTTAGCACTGAAGGGCGGTGATGGAAAAATGCTGTCCTTTTCCACTTAAGACTATAGTCTCTTATTATTTGTTTCGAGATTATCTGACTGCCTATGATCTGACATCAACATGTTGTAGCAGGAAATTACCCTTTCCACTTGCATGGAATGTGGTGCGACCAAGAGTCAAACTCCCCTTCCCTTAAAGACCACATTTTTTGAAAATATTAAATAATTCTTTTTCAAGAGTAAAACAAATAAATTATTCTGGTGGGGAAATAGAAGTTTATTGTGAATCGGAGTTATTTGAGATTTATAATAGTATTATTAAAAAGAAAAGTATTGGAAGCATTGCCGTTTTCACCGAAGCATACATATCTAAAATAAAAATCTAAGTTGAATAAAAAAACTAGTATTAAATGGCATTTACAAAAGTTTTGACTATTTTTTTTGCATCGGTTTGAAGTATTTTTTTTAAATCAAAATTTCAGACACTTTTTCATTTCTACCAACCTTTATTAAAGTTACTCATATAACCTACGCATAAACGTAAGCTTGTATTGGGCCCACGGGCTCGAGGCTTATGACTGCAGTCCTAGGCCCCCGATCTATACCGAAGGTTAACAGGTATTGGCCCAAGACTGCTGCGTAGTCTGATTTGGGACAATTATTAACATACATAAAAAAAAAAATTTAGTTCTTCTCCTTGGTTAAACAATGAATTACTTGCACAGTAAACCCTCACCACAGCGACTTCTCACGGGACCAGCACTAAATGGTCTTAAAAGTTAAGTCTATACACCCCCCCCCCCCCCTCTAAAAAAAAAAATTGAAAACTTTACGCCTCTGAACCTACAAAATAAATATCCAATGAAAGATTTAGTCGCGAGACTAAGACTTACTGTTCCAGAATTTAAATGTATTACCGAATGGCTTTTTATGTAAGATAGTTGGCATTAACCTGGCATATTACATTGTTAAAAAGTAATATATCCAATTTTTTTTTAACTTTTTGATTAATTTATATTGGTATCAATATATCGAGAATATTTAAAAATAAAACATTTTCATAACAATTTTAATAAAAAATATTTAGTCTCTTTTCGATCATACGTAAGTAACGAAGAAAAAAAAGATATTTTTCAATTAAATTATTTTAACCTTATTCTTGCTGTCGTTTCACTCTAGACATTTAGTACAATAACTTAAATATGCTAATTTTGGTTACCTTAGAATTATACATCCATGATATATTTTGTTCATATAAAACTACCAATCAAAATTTAAAAAAGAAAAAAAAACATATTCATAAGAATAATCATCTATAATCTTTTGAAAGACTGGCTATAATTTCATATAGTGTATGCATTTTATTAAAAATTAGAGCTACCCCTCCCCAATAATTTTGAAAAATTTAGGCTTCTATTTATATGTATTAAAATTTGTAAATAATGATCCCTTCAAAATGTTATTAACATCGGGAAATACATTTTCCCCCAAAAGTATAAATTAGAAATCTCTTTTAACTATACAAATAACATTTAGTTAAACTACACACCGTAAAAGAAATCTACATAAAAAATAAATGTAATTTACTTACTTTTTGTAGTTGTTAAATGCAGGTAAAAATATCTTTTAAAATTGAAGTGAAAAATCGGCCTAAGGAATGATACTGGAACGTCTTGTTTCTGACAACATTTCAAGAGAACCATACCAAAATGCATTGGAACACTTTCCACCCCTTATATGACACACCCTCCAGGCCATATATTTCTGACCTAATACCTATTCAAATAGATGCCAAGAGTTTTCCCGACTATAAAAAAACAGCTGGTGCCCACTTTAGAGATCCTGCGTATAGATAAGGAAGGCAATAAAACGTTTTGAACAGTAGGCAAACCAAAATATATTGTCAACGGCTCGACCACCCAGTTCTGAACAAAAGGATTTTTGTGGATGGGAACTAGCTAGACCGGGGAGGGGTGTGAAAGCTTTTTTCCCGTCGTTAGGAGGTTGAGTGTCGAAATCGAGCCTTTTCACGGGGATGGGTCCCCCCGTCCCTCTGTCTAACATCATTCTTTCCTATGCCACAGATTCAAGTTTATGTTTTTACTGGGGAAAATTGATTAAACAAAACATTATGTATGATTTGTTATCAGTATGATTTCTTAAAAAATAAAATTAATGATATTTTTTGTTTAAAATGTGATAAAATAAAAGAAAAGTAAGGGGAAAAAAAGTCTAAAATAAACTTATAAAAAAATTAATGCTTTTATATAAGACCACTGAGCTACACTGTAGTAAGAACTTTATTTGACGACAATGTATTTTACCATGGCCGTGCTGTTGAGGTAATATGTTTGAGAAAACATTCGTCCGTGGCTGTGACGTCCCAAACATAGTTAAAAATGTTTTTTTCGATGGGTTGGATAATGGGGTTTGGTTTAATTATCGTTGCACTAGAGCTGAAAAGTGTGATATTGATGTTGGTTCGCAGTCTATCTTGAAGGAAAGACCAGGGAACACTGCACGTAATTTTAAACTATTGAAAGATGACGATGTAATTACCTAATCTAGGTCCAAAGTCCCGATGTCTATTGAAGGCGTTGGGTGCCATTTCAGGTGTTTTTTCGTCATCTGACCATGGTTCAAAAATACGGGTCTTTCCTTCGAGATAAGCCCCAAACCGCCGCCAATAGCCCACTGTGCAGCTCTAGTACAACGCTAATAAGCAAAACTGAAACAAAAAAAAATAAAATGTATGCTATCATCTTAGCAACAAATGCTAAAACTTTATAATCATAACCGTCACCAATTTAATTTTTTTTGTTCCAGTTTGTGTTTCTGTGGGCTGCTCGAGACAACAGACCTCCCAACCAAAAGTGACACCTACAGGCAGAATCGGAACTACCCTAACAGTGTCGGGGAGGGAAAGACTCTGAAGGATGGGGTTGTAGGAATGGTTGGTTTGGTTTGGCGCACTTCGGTGTCTTCTTATGCAATTTATTTGGCGCACTTCAGGAAGCTTTGAACAGGTGGTGGAAAACAAAATTTGTTCGAGATGAATTTTATAAGTAAATTACCATCTTAATAAATATTTCATTTCTTTTAAGAAACTTGGTTAGGGTTATTGGAATGTGTTACCACAATGCTTCGGCCAGTTTTGGCAAAATTTGAATCTTCTATTACGTATATATTTGGCGCGCTTCAAACATGTATATTGTATTTTCTTTATAAATAAATATTATTTTGTATATTGGAGAATTTCCTTTTTATGAATTTTTGGAGGATTTCTACCACTAGATTTTATTTTAAAGATAGTGGAATGAAGGTGTAATTCCTTTTTTTTTTATTAGATAACATTATTTAAAAAAAAAATTATATGTATGCAAAATAAAAAAATTAATAATAACAATTAACTTTTAAAAAAAATTAAAATTTGAAAAACGTTGATGTTTTTTGTTATTTATTCATTTTTGATATGTCAAGAAAATGTTTTCTAAAAAAAACAATTTTTTTATTTGCGAAAAATTTTCTTGAAAAGTATTTGAAAAAAAATACACCACTTATTCTATTTTTCAAACTTTTTTTAGAAAATACTAAAAAAAACAAAAAAAAAACCGGTCTTATCTATTAATAATCCATAAAGACAATTGAAAGAAATATAATTTAAAATCACTTTAAAAGATCTGGAAAAGTGTCTTCGAATGGATTTGAACTTATATAAATTTAAACTTGATGAAACATAAAAAAAATCTTTACTGAGGAAAATGAATTCAAAGTTAAACATTCGGACAATCTTGTACCAAAATCTTAATATTGATTCGCAAAAAATAATTAGTTGTCCTTATGGTAAATATATAATTCAGGGGTTCGATATAAATGGAATTATTTTTGAGGATTTTGTGTTCCATTCCCCCGCCCTTTTAAAAAAAGTCATTAAATCAATTTCCATGCTAATTTCTGTGCACTATTTTAACGAACTTATGCTGATAGAATTCACCAGGGATGCGCTCTTAGGGGTTTGCAACGAGTGCAAGCAGAACAGGGTTCCTCTCTTTTGGTGGGACCTATACCTACTTAAGTTTACAAAATTAACGTTATGAGTTAATTTTGCAATAAAAGTTTTGTATCGAAATCAATCGATTAAATTTTTTTTAATAATTTTTAATTAGCGGCTATTCTTATATCTAATAAGTTATTTTCAAATATCGACCAAAAGTTATCTGGTGTTAGTTAATTATTGATTTTGTCGGTCATAAATAAAATGAAAACTTCTGAATTAAAAAAATGCTACGCTGCAGTGAAAATTAAGATTTTTCTTAAAAATATATCGATTTAAAAAAAAAAAAAATAGGAAGGGGTTTCGGTTTAATTTGCAAATTGGGTCAAATGAGCTATTAACCTCGAGTTCATGAAAATTGCATTTAACACATCTGAAAAATAAGGCATGGATTTCCACCTTTAAAATTTATAGTATTTATAAAGAAGAAAATTCTGAAAAAAATATTCGGATTTTTTTTTAAATTCATAATAGGATTTTTGTAGAATTACAGGTTTGAATGCTGAAATTTATTAATTTCTGTACTAAATTTATAATGAATAAAAAAAAAAAAATTTAATTGATCTAATCAAAAGATCGGTTTTCGCTGTTATGTGGCTATTTTTTTAAAAACATAATTTGAATACTTTTAATCGCCTTTTCATGAGTCGTTTTTAATTCCATTATATTTTACGTTTTCCCCTAAAACCGTTTCTTGCCATACGGTTTCACCATTGCTTACATTTCTTCAATTGTGATAAAATGAGCCGTAATGGCGATAAATAGCCATTTCCTGTCTACCCTCCAAATCGATTAATAGGGTGAACAACACCCGTGTAGGATCTGCCTATAGGTGGCGGGGTAGCGCTTTTGTTTGGAGTTTGGTTGTGAGGAGAAGCTCGTATGAATTGCGTGACGGCAAGCAAAATCTTGATCAATAATATCTCTCTTTCACGTGGCTTTTCTTTTAAATATTATCGTTTTCTGTCTCATCAAACCTTTTCAAACATGGGAACCCAAGGAAACGGAGGTAAGTGATCTATTGTTCAACTTTTTAGGCATTTGGCTGATTGACTTGTCGACAATAGGGCGGTACGTGAAAACTGCATGTCATCAACTTGATATGTTAGACAGGTAAATGGGTGCATTATTTGGGTTTAATAACGAAAATGTAAACACAAACATCGACGAAATTCATAACGATTCTGTTAGCCTAAATTTGATTCTTCAATTTCTTGTTGAATTCTACGTTTCAACGTTTGTGATTGTTAAATAAGCAATGTTTTGTTTTGTCATCGACAAAACTGACGTTTTGCAGGGGCGCATAATAAATTTAGGGTAGATGAACAAGGTTGATGTGTGATTAATTGTTTATCTTGGCAATCAATCAATCGTGTTCATCACGGGTAATTAAGGTGACAATAGGTTCTATCTTAAATTGCCCGTTCATTTTTGACCAAGGTACTCGGCTTTTACTGTAAACCTGCTTGTCTAATTGAATTTGGTTCTATTCCATATAAATTTTTTAAAACAAGTCAATTGATTTAAGGTGTAAACTGTAAAAATATGACTGTTCTTTTTTTTTAAGTTCACAGATTTTATTTGTGGAGTATGAGAAATTTAATGATGGTGTTACTAAAGATTTGGATAGTGGGAACAGTGTAGATATAGTTTATATAAATTTTCAAAAGGCTTTTGACAAGGTTAAGCATTGCTGTATAAGTTAGGATTGATATTTATGGTAATATTCTTGAATGGATAAGAAATTGGCTAACTGGTAGAAAGCAAGTAGTACAAATTATGGGTAAATACTCTCGATGGGTGGAAGTAAAAAGCGGAGTTCCACAGGGTTATGTACTGGGGCCACTGTAGTTTATTATTTTTATTGATGTTATGAGGAGCCTTTCCTATCTGTGCCTATCCTTTAACTATCTTTGTGGATGATTCAAAAATCATTCAAAAATCATGGATATCGTAAATAGTATCAGTGTTCACTCTAGGCGTTTTTCGAAGGGCGGTCCGCCCTTTTTTCATCTCAATTGCGCCCTTGTGCACCTTTTTCAAAAATGCCGCCCTCTTTCGAAAAAAATTCTGCTCCTATTGTCCTTTTTAGTCAAGCACAAGCGTCCTTGCTTTCCTAACTGTATTTAAAAAAGACATTGATTACTTTTTTTTGTGTAAATTGCAATTAAGTGAATTATGACAATAGAAAAATAAACTTCTTTTTAACTAAGCTTGTTGTGAAATCGCGATGATTCCGCGGTAAATTCGAGCACCGGGCATTGCATGAATCCTATTGGTTGCCTGTAAGATGGTTTGGAGCAAGTTTACAAGATTAGACATTTTATTACCAAAAATTTTGGATTTTAGTAGCCTTTTAATCAGTTTTGTAAGGGGCCTAATTACCGATACTTACCGATTTGGTTTTTAGCGAAAACATTAATTTAAAAATGCCAAATTCTGGATTTCAATTAGTAATTTCACAAAGTGACATCGATTTTGTCCTGTTCTTTCCTTCGAGATAAGCCCTGAGTCGTCACCAATAGTCCAATATGCAGTTCTAGCGCAATGCCAACTAATAAATCGGATTTTTTTTTTTGGTCACGGTGTCAACGGGTGGCCACGCCCACCCCAATTTTTTTTTAGAGTGCCCTTTTAAAAGCAGAAAGTGCCTTTCCAAAAACGGGGTGCCTTTACAGCGCCCTGCTCCTTTTTATTTCTAGAGTGAACATTGTAGTATAGAACAGGTAGAACAATTGTAGGTCGATTTAACTAAAATTTCAGAATGGGCTGTTTATTGGGGTATGTTATTTAATATTAAGAAATGTCAGGTTTTGCACATGGGATTCAGAAATAGAAAGGCTTCAGATTAACTGCAAAGTTATGAGGTTAGTGCCAGTGACATTGTTAGTGATCTTGACGTTTCGTTAATAGAGATTTCAAATGGGGACATTAATGTGGGTCAGCCAGTAAAAAGATGAATAGAATCTTGGAATTTCTTAAAAGAAATGTATTGTCTAAATCTAAGGAGGTAGTTTTACCATTGTAACAGTTTGGTTAGGCCTAATCTTGAATCTGCATTAAATTTTGGTCACCATATCTTAAAAAGGATATTGATTTGTTAGAATGGGTTCAATATGGAACTGCGAAAATTATTTATGGTACTTCCAGAATGAATTAGATAGAGGCTTAGAACTTTAAATATGTACATATACTCGAGGAGAGAAGGATTAGAGAAAACCTTATTCAGTTATTCAAATTGGATGTTGTGGAAGGATTGCAGTTTCATATTGCCAATGCGACTAGAGGTCATAGATTCAAGTTATGCAAATCACAACTTAATTGAGATGTTAGAAAGCATTATTTCTTTAATAGAGTTATAGACAAATGTAATAGCTTGCGTGAGTTAGTTATTAAGTGGATGGACAGTTTTAAAAAGCAATTGGATCAGCGTTGGGGAATCGTGAGGATGCTAGTTTGACAGGACCAATCTTTTTGGCCCTAGGACTTATAGTTGGTCGACATTATTTGTAATTTTGTTGCTTCTTGATAATCCATTTTATGATTCTGGACATTTGAGGATTGGTTTAGTTTATACGTTTACCGGCTGCCTATTTCTGTCCTCGTATTGAGACTTATCACACATTTTTATACTTTTACCTCGTTATTTTAGAACCAATATTAGATGACGAGGAAACACCTGAGCTGGCACCCCATGCCTTCAATAGGTGTCGGGACTTTGATCCCTGATCAGATTTATCATGCACCGGGCCCGTATTCACGCTGGTATAATTTGTTGGATATTCTGGATGAGTATTTTTGTAGCAAAGCTAGCAACACTTTGATTACAAAATCAGTACTTTTTTTACTTTTCTTTGTCAAATCCACCACACAGATTCAAACCAGCAATCCTCAGATTACCAGCTGAACGGCTTTATCCACTGAGCTACCGAGGACCCTTTGAGATTCGTAAAGCTGCATTATTTATACAAACCTTGCATGACTTTTTAATAAAAAATTAATTTTATGTAATTAATGTAAATGATTCTTAAACATTTTGTTGTGTTCAAATTTTTTAATGCTCTTTGGCAACTAATTAACTAATTTTTTTAGTGCTATTAAAAAAACAGTAATGTCATCTGGCTGTCAGAAATATAATTCTGCTTGGTAAATTCCTAGTGTACGGTGCCTCCTTGGCGCAATTCTGAAAATTGGCGCCAAGGCGTTGGCAATCAACGTGAAACGGAGCGTGAAAAAAAAATAGGGTTGCTGTACATCATAACATTGCTAGAAAAGTGATGAAAAAGGGTTGCAAAATATAAAATTTATCATCGACCAATTGTCGCCAAGTCACATTTGGCGGGGGGCACCGTACACTAGGAATTAACCTGCTTTTATTTCCAGGTTTGTTCTAGGCATTTTTTTAAAGGTGCATGTTTTTACCTTGGAAATTGTGCACTGGTGTCCTTTTAAGTATGAATCGCCACCCTTTCTTGCTTTTCCTAAAGTCCTTCAATTCACCTGACCATTTTGTGAAATATTCGTTCTAATTATTTTTTTCGATTCAGTAGGTAACAAAAAATAGTTTTCCTTTGAACATACTGCTCTTATTGAAAACGGGATTTTTTGCTGTGGTTTTTTGACTTTAAGCCTGAAAGTAGCTTGTTTCTTTTCGGATTCACTGCCAATTTGTTTAGCTTGCACACTTTTTAAAAAAAATTTGTTAGGTATGTGATTATCAACAAATAATCAATGTTGTAAAGTTTTTTAATTATCGGCAATTTGAAGGCGTGGTTACTCTGACTTGAATAACTAAAAATAGTTTCCTGAGTCCATTTTAAAGTGTCTATGAAAAAGATGGGTTCATTTTATTAAATTGCACCCTGCCTCTTTTCATTTCTAGTGAGAACACTGTATATTTAAATACTATTCATTTAATACTTATAGGTGATAGTACTGTAATTTATGTATGAAATTTTAAATATTTTAAACTCACTGAAATGAGATGGTAGTTTCTCAAAATGACATTAGCCAATTCTGTTTATCAGTTTTTTTAATCATGTGAACTTGCATAACATATGAGCATAACAAATAAACAATAAGTAGATTCCAAAAGCAGTGTTCACTCTAGCCGTTTTTTGAAGGCGGTCCGCCCTACCCGCCCTTTTTTTTATCTTGATAGCATCCTCATGCCCCTTTTTAAAAAATGCCACTTTCTTTTAAAAAAATTCCACACCTCTTGCCCTTTTCAGTCCAGCACAAGCGTCCTTGCTTCCCTAAGCTGCCTTTAAAGAAAGCATTGATTAATTTTTTTGTGCGTAAATAAGAATTAAAGTAAATTATAACATTAGAAAAACAAACTATTTTAATTACGCGTTTTGTGCTTTTGTGATGTTCCCCGGTAATTCTGAGCACAGTGTTGCCTGTGCCCACATATGAAATGCTAAGTTTTTTTCCCTGTGTTTTTCTTAAAGAGAAGATGGTGTGGGGCGATTTTACAAGATTAGGCATTTTATTACCAAATTTTGGATTTAAGTAGCCTTTTCATCAGTTTTGAACAGGACTACTTACCGATTTGGTTAAGTGAAAAAAATAATTTTTATTGTTTTGTACTTTTTGCACTAATTTAAAAGTAAGACATCAATTTTGTATGGGATTTTCCTTCGAGGTAAGCCCTGAACCGTTACCAATGGCCCAATATGCAGCTGTAGCGCAATGTCAACCAACAATCAAAACTTTTTTTTTTGTTTGGCCTCACCCAAACTTTTTTTTTTAAAAACAAGAAAGTGCCTTTTCGAAAACGGGGTGCCCTTTTACTGGCAACAGCGCCCTGCCCCTTTTTATTTCTGGAGTGAACACTGCAAAAGCATAAATAAATCCTCATGTCTGTTTTACAGCTTTAAAATGTGCATTTTGTAAATGTTTTGTATATGTTTAAAAGCACATTATTCCCTTTAGCTCTTACTGAGGAACAGTTGAAAGGTTTTCGAAAGAAGTTGCTGTCTGAGCCGAAGAACGTTCTGGCCTTGAATGCTTGCTCCAAAGTAGATCCCTTAGAGGTTTGCTTGCAAAGAAATGTTGTTGAAAGTTCAAATCATGTCTTTGTTCACAAGGTAATTATAACTTTTTTCATGCCTACCCCTTGTCCCGATTTACGGAAAATGTGAGATAAATGGTTACAAATTTATAACAAATGTAATTATTACCACAATATTCAATTAAAAATCGTATCCTTTTATTAATATGCAACCAATAATTTTCAAATTGCAACTGTATCAAGTCTAACTTGCATATTTGAGCCTCAGGCTATGTTGGAAGCTGCATCAAGATTGTATGGCTGCTATCTGGTTGATAAAATCTAAATGTTTAAAATGGCTTTATTGCCTTAAAGAGTGTGATAATTTACAGTAATATCTTTTAGATGGGGCCAAGACACAAATTTTGTAATATTTTTAAAGGGAGAAATTGTAAAATTTTATTAAAAAACAATTTTTAATTGTTAAGGGAATTTTTTTCGGTACTTTTCCTTGATTTTTATATGTTATTCAAAGTTGTTGATTGAATTTTTGGTTAGTACTTAATCCTTTAGAATTCCCACTTTTTATTAATAATTTTTAAATTCAGATAAATTATCATTTTTATTTATGTTTACATGTTTTTAAGAAAGGTTTACAATTATGCTCTAGTTTATTTATATTAACCATTGAAAAATACTGATATACTTGAATTATCTTGTAATTTGGGCCCTCACACTTTTCATACTCACTAGCGGCCACTGATGATTTGTTGAAATATCTGCATGTGTTATGGTTAAAACCATAATTGTTTAATTTTTAATTCCTCTGATATTTAATTTAGTTTCAGACTCCCCTAATTGTATTAATTAATTTATGTAATAGGTAATGATTTATCCTATGTAATTGTCAGCCTTGTACTTGAGAACTTTCACACATGATACTAATCATTTGTCTGCTCCATTGTCTGGCATGTACAGTTTCTTGCAAACTATACAAACCAGACTATGCTGGATGTTTGACATGCGGCACCAATGAAAAAGGGGTTCTTCATTTTGATTGTTGTCTTTTTTATTTTCTGAGTATTTTTTTGTGACTGAAAATTATAATATTTTTAATATCTTAAACAGTTATCACTTTTTTAAAGGGAACTTTTATTAACTAATACTACAGTGTCATATTTTTTAAAATTTGTATTCTGTTTACTTATAAAATGTATTAACTTCATTTTTAGGTGGATTCTGAAATCAAACCAGTGACCAATCAAAAAAATTCTGGAAGATGTTGGCTTTTTGCATGTCTTAACGTTTTACGGATACCCTTTGCAAAGCAGAACCAAATAGAAGATTTTGAGTTCAGTCAAACTTATCTATTTTTCTGGGATAAGGTACTTATAAAGTTTTTTTTTTATAGTTATTGAATAATGAAATTTTCAATTTTTTTATTATGACATTTATTCCGCTTTGTATTTTATTTCATATGATGTAGTGTAGTTTTTCCAAAGTAAATTTCCGTGAAAGTATGGAAGATATGAAAGTATAATAAAATATGATTAAAAATAATAATGATTATATCACTTTAAAAATACTACTATGTGTATTCTTCGAAACAAACCATAATTTACACAATAATCCCTTGCATTCCACTCAAAGGTAATGGAAGAGAAAAGATAGGGCAATGTACATGCACAGTAACACACAAATGAGGTATTCAGCGCAATGCATTTTGGGAAGCAGTTAAAAGTTTCATTTTCAGTGATAACAGGTTTACAGATAGAGGAGAGAGAGAGAGTTTGGGGTGAAAAGCCGCCTGTTTAAATACAACCAGTTTGCGTGTTCAGACGGCTCACTCTCATCGGAAGTCGTTCTCTGTGGGGTTATTGGTTTTATCTCCATCCCAGAATGCCTAGCGCTTTGTAATGCGCAGAAATTTGACAACCGGTCGGCAATACTTCATTTTCTGGCTCGAGGAAAGGCCTCTCCTTTCCCTCTCTCTCCTCCCTGATTCCACTGTTGCCTCATACATGAGAAAATAACAAAGTGCTCTTTTGCTCCTGTTTTTCAAAAGGGAACAAAAACAGTAGGATCCTGAAATTTAAGAAACAACCATCTTTTGTTAGCTTGCACTGTAACAAAGTGCTTCTTCTTAATCTTCAAAAGGGACAAAACTAGAGGATCTTGAATTTAAAAATGTTAATCTCTTGTTAACTTGTGCTTTTGTTGTCTCTTAAACAAATTATTTTTATCATTCAGGACCACCATAGATTTTAAGAAGAAAAAAACTTAAATGGGGTTAACTGAGTTTTAAGTATCAAAGATGTCCTTTGAGTGTAAAGGGTTAAACATGCATATTGTTTGGCGAGTCGCTAGACTTAATATATTAATATATGATCTAGAATATGTAAAATTTTGGTTGTTTTGGAAAAGTTTCATTAGTATTTTGTTAATTGCTCATCCCTTACAACCTAAAGATCCTAATTTAAAAAATCTTATTAAATTAAAATCATAATTTTCACTCAACACGAGTTTTCACATCAAAGTTTCTATATACAGACAACTCTCGTTATCTCGAAGGGAAGTGTATAAACATTCGAGATATCGAAAATTCGAGTTATCGAAAATCCTATAAAAAAGCTGTTTTGGTAAAATAAATACTAGTATACTTACACGGCTTTACTTAACATATCTATCCAAAATAGTTTGGTGAGTATTTCTATTTTTTTCGAAATTAATGCACGATTGCTTTAAATGTCTTGGATGTTTTCATTTCCGGCCTCGATTCAATGAATGCACGCATAGTTTTTATGAAAGATGGAGCCTCTTACAAAGTTATCTTTGGAGGAGGTTAGTATTCTTCATTATCATTCTTCTTCTGAGAGCGATTTCTCATCAAATGCGGCTATAGAGGGTGCATTGCATTATCGTTTTGTTGCTATTATTCACAGCGACAAATCAACACCACATGAAAGCCTAAACAAAAATAAGAAGGGGTCGAGTGTCGTCTTCATATTTTAAATGAGTTGCTTTCTGGACGGTCGGTAATGTTCCAAGAAAGTGACTCGCACTTTACCGAAGACGCCAGCTGGCTTGAAGGACGATAAATCATTAATCTTCCTTGTTGGACTGACTCTGCGTTAAAGAATAGGGGATATAGTCCAGGGAATCCAGTCTGGCGACATTCAAACAAAAGGGTGAGGCACAGGTAGGAATACATTGTACATATACCTTTTCAATAATGCACAATAAGAAAGAGAACCGATAAAGAAGAACGTGGTAATTACATATATGCTAAAGATTCTTCAAAATCTGTAGTTTCGAGAGGAAAACAAAATTTTGAGTTGTGGGGAAACTTCGAGTTATCGAAAATAATGACGAAAAACTTCGAATTAAAGAGATAAAATTACATTAAATAAGTAAGGAAGTTGCAGGGAAATCGATTTTTTTCGAGATATCGAAAAATTCGAGTTATCGAAGTTCGAGTTATCAAGAGTCTACTGTATTAGATTCAGGAGAACTATAAAAATGTTTTTTTTGGTATATATTCAACTAATCGATGCAAAAGTCTTAATTTGTTCACTAATTTTTGCTTCTGCTGCATCGATCTTAATACCAGCTTAAAGTTGTAGTTCAAAGGAAAAACTTAATTTTGCATCAATATGCTAAAACAGAGGGAGAAGCAAAAGCAAAGTGCGTTGGACCTTGAATTGTAAGCAAAATGTTTTGTGTTGTTTCCATAAATTATTATTTTAACTGTCAATAAGTTTTGCTTATAATTTTTCATTTAAAATGCAATATATTTATTGTAGCGTGGATACTTTCTTTCTAGCATGAATGAAAGCATCTTTGAAAGCATGAATTGCAACATTTCTTAATGTAAATGTAAAATCAGGGAAATTTTTTTGATACCATCATGGAAATATCAGGGAACTTTTTTTCCAGAATATTGTTGCCACCCTGAAATATCATGGAACTTATTTTTTAAGATTTTGTTGTCACCCTGACTAAATACATCCTAAGTACAGGAATGAATTTCAACCTAACGTTAAATCAAGTACTTTAACACTGTTATAATATCCCGGAATATTGACCTGTCCATATGTCTAGGTGGAGAGAAGCAACTTCTGTCTGCATACCATTCTAAAACTACTGCAAAGGGGAGAGCCCATTGATGGACGACTCATGGCCTACCTTTTGCATGACCCAGTGGCCGATGGGGGACAATGGGACATGGTTGTGAACATCGTGAAGAAATACGGGGTTGTGCCCAAGAAGTCCTTCGGAGAGTCGTTTTGCAGCGAGACCTCACACCGATTGAATGGCATTTTGAAGACGAAGGTTAGTTTGCTTCTTTTAATCTTTTAGAGTTGTCATTATTTGTTAGGGGCCTCCGTGGCCGAGTGGATTAAGGTGTCGGCTGAGAATCCGAGGGTTCCCGGTTCGAACCTGTGCGACGGACTAGACTAAGAATAGTAAAACAGTAGTAATATTGCAATCAGAGGGTTGCCAACTTTGCTACCAGAATACTAGAAGGTCGTCCAGAACACCCACAAAAAATTAATGTTGTGTATACGGGACCGGTGCACGATAAATCTGATCGGGGTCCAAAGTCCTGATGTCTATTGAAGGCATTTGGTGCCAGCTCAGATGTTGTCCTCATCATCTGACCATGGTTAAAAAATACGAGGCATCGTTCCAGATTCTTTCCTTGGAAATAGGCACCAAACCGCTGCCAATAACCCACTGTGCAGCTCTAGTGTGACGTTAATGAACCAAACCAAACCGGTATTTGATAGGTTGAGTTGTTTATTTTTTGAACAAATCCTTGTGATTGTAGAGGGAAAGTTTCATGGTGGATGTTCTCTTTTCACTAAGCTGTTGTGCCTTCAGGGTTCCAACGGTTCTTGAAAATCCTTAAAAAGCACTGGAATTTAATTTGGCAATCTCAGGGCCCTGGAAAAGTACTTGAGAATTGTCAAAATTGCGCAAATACCTTAAAAATTGTTTTTTTTCTAGTTCAGAATCCTATGAAATGAAATCTCCTAACTCCCTAACTCTCTGTGCCTGAGAGCAGTCTTCCTAAAATTTAAAAAACTTCCTAAGGTTTAGAAATACTAAAATTTAGAAGAAAATTCGAGAACTGAAACAGATTAATTATAAAATTAATAGTACAATTAAAATGCAATTAAGTATGTTAATCGTTATTACTAATTTGTTAGAAGAGTGACATAACTGTTTTTCAATCAAATGTTTTAAAGTTCTCTTCGGTCAAATCTTTTTTAGATATTTGTAATTAGCATCATTATTAATTTTTTTTTGCCGGATATCCTGTTTTTTTTTTTTTATGAAAATATCTTCTCGTATACACTAGAAAATATGGAAATCGGTCAAAAATTACGAAATATTTTTTTATTCTATAATATTCCCCAATTACTTACCCTTAAGGTGATACCAAGATTGAATAAACATTCAAAAAACTTTTTTATTTACAAAGGGTTAGTCTAGGGTGCTGCTAGCAATGGGCGTACGAGGTGTGGCTATAAAAAAACCGAACTGATGCTATAAAAAAATTTTATTTTCCATTATTTACAATTCGATGTTATCTCCTTCAATGTACTCTCCTCCTCGGTCTACACACCGCTCCATACGAATTTTCCGCTGTTCATAGCAATGCTGCAGATCATTTTCGGTAAGTCCATACATTACTTCCGTCGCTTTTTCTTTTACTGCTTCAACACTCTCAAATCTAGTTCCTTTCAAAGCTGACTTGACTTTAGGGAAAAGAAAAAAATCACAGGGGGCCAAATCAGGTGAGTAGGGTGGATGGTCTAAGATGGGAATGTTGTGATTGGCTAAAAACGTCTTCACTAACAACGCATTGTGAGCTGGGGCATTGTCTTGGTGCAGGATCCATGTCTTTTTTTTCCACAAATCGTTCCGTTTTCTCCGTACTCGCTCACGTAGGGTAGTCAGGATGCTAATGTAGTAATGCTGATTCACTGTTTGTCCCTCTGGTACCCAATCAATGTGTACAATCCCTTTGACATAAAAAAAAACAATCATCATTGCCTTGAATTTCGATTTTGACATTCGTGCTTTTTTTTGTCGTGGAGAATCAGGAGATTTCCAATGCATCGATTGGCGTTTGGTTTCGGGATCGTAAGTAAAAAACCACGATTCATCACAAGTAATAACATTTTGTAAAAAGGTGGGATCACGTTCAATGTTTCCTAGGATGTCAGAACAAATCATTCTTCGGCGTTCCTTCTGTTCAATTGTGAGACACTTTGGAACCATTTTTGCACACACTTTGTGCATGTTGAAACTTTCATGAAGAATCTGCCTAACACTTTCCTTGTCAATTCCTGTCAACTCAGACATTGCTCTGATTGTTAAACGGCGATCTTCTCGAACAAGTTTACCGATTTTTTCAATGTTTGCATCAGTTTTTGCTGACAATGGTCTGCCAGTGCGAGCGTCATCACTTGTGTCTTCGCGGCCATCTTTAAATCGTTTAAACCACTCAAACACTTGTGTTCGCGATAAACAATCATCGCCGTACACTTGTTGCAACATTACAAACGTTTCACTTGCAGATTTTCCAAGTTTGAAAAGAAATTTGATGTTAACACGCTGTTCTTTCTGTACACTCAACATTTTTCCGACGCAGAGACAAAACGTCAACTACTTAGAACAGACGCCACGGGCAGACTGAGTGCAGGAGGCAGATAAAACTCGAGCAGTAGGCGGAGCAAGAGTCACGTGACAGGCCAGGCGACTTTCAGCCTTATTGCATTCGTTTTATTGTTTCACCTGTGCTAGTTCGGTTTTTTTCTAGCCACACCTCGTATGTTTTGTACACTTTAAACTCAATTTTTGAATAATTGTATTTTTACCATATGCTCTTTCATTCCAAAATTAAAAACTCAAGTTTGCTTAAACTTTTGTGAAATTTATTTTTATTGTAACTTTATATTAGTTGTGAGATGTTATGACCCTCCACCATAACGATTCGTTAAAAAAAATGTAATAGAATTTTAAAGTTAAAAACGAGAAAAATTCAAGGGAGAATCTGTACACTGTTAATACATTGGTGGAATTTTCAGGATAATACTTAAATACCATATTCTTAGCAAAGATAACTGACCGCCACAAAAAAAATCTTCGATGTTTTATTCATTCGGATATCCGGCTTGGAAAATCGGATATCCGGCACTTTACTTCCGGATATCGGATAGTTACAAATCAGTCGGATACCGGATAGTTACCGGATATCCGTTTCATCCCTAGTTTTTATACAGTGTGTCATTAAAACCAGAAACATTGATATTTATTTTTGAAGTGAAATGATATAAAAAAGTTATTTAAGAGTAAAAGTAGATAATACATAGTGTTATCTTTTTGATTTAAATTTTTGTGTGTGTGTTTAGTTGTTAATAGTACCTGTTGAGCCAGCTATTCAAATAACTTAATGTTTTAATTCTTATGTTGCTTTTTAAGTTCTTATTTTGAACTTTGTTTCGCAGGTTCGTGAATACACCAAGGAGTTGCATGAGATGGTGCAGAATAAGAGCTGCCAAGAAAAACTAGAGGAAAAAATCGTGGGGTACATGGAAGAGGTACAACTTTTCTCATAGCACTTTGTTTTTAATTGACAAATTAATTGAATTTGTACTTTCATTACAATTATAAATTTTGAAATTACTAGAATCGACTGTAATTAGTCTAGCTTGTAGCTAATTACTTCTAATTTCTCTAGAAGAAAAATCAAAGACAAAAAGTATTTTTCTAAAATACTTTTCTATTAGAAATAACATAATTAAAAATTAATACTCTATCTAAATGGAGGAAGCATTTATCTTACATATTGTTTTTCCAATATGCAACTTGAATTTACAAACATAAAAGCAATTTTTATAATTTTTAGCTAACTGCAAATAAATTTGATGAAAATCATTTAAGTTTTTTTTAATGTTATTGTGGTCTTCAAATCAAAAATAAGATTAACAAAATTTTTACTACACTACTTGAAAAGGTTTTCAGGATGCTAATGGGTGTCTGTACCACAATATTGTAAAGGATATATTATCTTTAGTGAATACTTGTTCAGTTAAAATGTAAAAATAACAGTTCTTGTGGAAAGTTTTTATGAATGCCAATTGGAGATTAAATAGTTAAATTAGACAAATTTAGGTAAAATAACAAATTCAAACATTTCTACTAAATAAACCTTTAATTACAATAAAAAATATTTTATATTTGTATGAATTCTGTTCGACATGGAGCAGAGACAATTTTGATGACTAGTAAATAGTGCATAAAATGTAAAATTGATGTTTTTCAGGGTGGCAACATAACCTGGTAAACCAGGAAATCAGGGAATTTTTTAATTCTGGAAATGTCGGAGAATTTTCAAAATTTCACAAAAAATCATGGAATTTTTCAAATTTAGATCATTACTTGCCAAATCAAAGTGCATTGGACCTTGAATTGTAAGCAACATGTGAGGGGCTAATGAATATGTGATTTATTGAAGATTGGAATAGGAAATATAAAGCATATAAAACACTTAAAATTATCTACAAAAGATATAATTTGAAAAGACTTGTTTTTTTTTGCATAATCTGCTTCCAGGGAACATGTTTAATTACTATTCTGGCTGTCGTGTAATTTGTGTTGTATCCATAAATTATTCTTTTAACTGTCAATAAGTATTGCTTATAATTTTTCATTAATAATGTAATATATTTATTGGATCATTGTAGCATGGATACTTTGTTTCTATACAAGCATGTATCGCAACATTTCTTAATGTAATCGTAAAATCGGGAAAAATTTTGTGACAAAATCATGAAAATCGGGGAACTTTTTTTCCAGAATGTTGTTACCACCCTGTTTTTTTTCATGTCTTACATACTACTCTAAAATAACCTCAATTGATCTCTAAAAGAGTCCATAACTTTTTATAAAGAAAGTTTAAATTTTAGGTATATGGAACTATTTTTATTGCATCCCATTTCTATATTTTTTTGTTATTTGCATAAATAAAACAAACTGAACTTTATTTCAGCTTTATCGGGTTATTAGCATATGTCTAGGAGTACCTCCAGAGACCTTCACTTGGGAGTATTACAACAAGAACAAAGTCTATTGCTCTGTAGGGCCCATTACTCCTGTGAAGTTTTACGAAGAATATGTGAAGATTCACACTGACTTAGAAAACATGGTAAACTAAATTTTTATATAGTTGTATAAATACCCCATAAACTGTATGGATTTGAGTAATATTTTTAACAAAAAAAAATATATTTCTCTGTTGGCCAAAAAAAAAAAATGTAAACTTATAAATAAATATGTGTTATTTGTGAGGACCATGAAATGCAGGATCCGGATAAATGAAGCCGTCTTCCAATTACGTGAATGAAACCGGATAAATGAAGCTGTCTTCAAATAATTTTGTTTTCATATATTTAATTCTGAAAGGGTTGATGAAAGGATAACACCTTAAATTTTATTTTAAAGAAGTCGATGAAAGAAGCCTTCAAATGTATTATGTTTCAAGAAATGTCCTTGAATTTTTATTACTTACTGTTTGGCTCCCTTCATCAGCGTCTGGGCACTACACCGGCAGAATTCGAAAGCACTGCCAACCCTTCACTTTAGGCGTTGATCCTATAGTTTTCAATAGCTCAGGGACGGGAATTCTGCGCCAGAGAGCGCCAAAAGTGGTATCCTGCGCCAACCTGCTACAAAACCACATTTATGTGCGATTCTGCGGCAATTTTTTTTTAAGTCCTTGTTAAACACGTGCGCCAAATGCGCCAAGTCTTGGTGCCCGTTTGTCTGGCCATAAACGAAGTTAAGGCAACCTTAGGAAGAGGAAATGGGAGAAAATTTAAGCACATTTTTCTCAAGTTTAAATAGTATTTGTAGAAATGTAGAGTACGAATGGAGTATAAGCATGCTATACGTCAAGCAGAGAAATGGAATAATTCGCGTCATTAAAAAGGACTTGATTCCTGATGTTCAACTTTTTAGACAAGGGCATTTCATTGTCATAACAAAAATTTCATCATTGGAATATCGGATCTTTTGTTTTTTTTGTACACAATCGATGCTCAATTTTGAAAAACTGAGAATTTTAAAAGAATAGAGCAACATGTAGGAATACTTGCGATCTTCGTCAAACGGTGATAATTCACTCGAAAGTTGAAGGTTTCTGTTGATGTCTTTCGTTGCATAATGGCACTCTCTGTTTAAATAATTTTTTTCGGTCTTGAAAACTAAGATATTCACCCAGGGGTGGTACTTTTCCGTTTTTTTTTTTTTTAAATTTTCGGAACCCGAAATGAACGGGGTTTTAAAAATTTAGAAATGTAGAATTCAAGATTTTAATTTGATTAAAAATTTCGTCAACATTTCAATTAAAGCATATTTTCTAAATTTTAAATATTTGTAAAATTTAAGGTAATAACTTTTTGAGATTTGTCCGAATTTTTAGTCAAGGGTATTTGATTAAAAGACACTTGATCATTTGAAAATTTCAGTTTGTTTGTTGTTTTATGAAGAATCGATGCTCAATAAAAAAAAAACCAGATAATTTCACAAAAATTTAGCATCTTGAATATGTAGTAATATTTGCGATCTTCGTCAAACGGTGATGATATCACTCTGAAGTTGAGATGAATGATTATAACTATAATTACGTCTCATCTGCCGAATGCAACTTTCATTTGGCACTCTTTTGTTATATATTTTCATTCATGGAAACCTTGAACTTGTAGAAATTCGCTAAACGCGATCTGCTGCGATCTCCGTTGGAAGACATTCAATCCTTTTGCATCCGATATGCAAGTTCATTATATTTCACTGCTTCCTATTTTATCATGATTTGTTTTGCACTACTTAACAAAATTACATTACATTTTTCGAAAATATAATTTAATTCACGAAATTGAAATTTAGGACTTGTAATTTTCAGTAATAAAAATGGATTTTTTTAAAAAAAATCTTGTTTGGATGGTATTAAAATTCCAACTTTAATCCTTTTTTGTTTAAATGTTCATATATTTTATTAAATTAATTATTTTTATTGGAAACTTTTCTTTCTAACAACCCTCCAACTTAAAAAAACAAACAAAAAAACTTGCTTTTATTTAGCTTTTTAAAAGTTTTCAAATTTCTTATTAAACTAATTTTTAAGATAATAACTTAAGTGTAATTTTTAATGATTTAGATTAACATGCTTAAAATATAGCAAGGTATGTTTTCTATAAATTTATTACTATTTAATAAATCTAGTTTGTGTGGAAAAGTTAAGGAATTTTATATCCCTTAGAGTCCACTGTCTAAGGCTTAGACAGTGGTGACATTCTAAATTGTCTTTTTCATGTACAAGGTATGTGATATTGTAGTTTGTTAGTGTTTTGGTTTATTGATAAACCACATTTTACTAAAAAATTCAAAATTGAAAGTTAAGTATATATTGTAAAATATTGTGTAAATGGGTTAATTTTTAATTAAAAACTCTTTTGGTTAAATATTTTTAACAGCTTTAAATGGTCTCATAAAGCTTAAGAGTATAAAAAGATGTAAACAGCAAAATACAGTTTTAGGGTTTTTTCAAATTGTCCATTGTTATTACATAAAATATAACAAACTTCAATTTCGTAAATAAATAATATTTTCAACCAAGGAGTAAATCCTTGGTTGAAAATATTATTTATTTACGAAATTGAAGTTTGTTATATTTTATGTAATAACAATGGACAATTTGAAAAAAGCTTTTTTTTTGAGGGATTTGCAATTCGTTTTGGCATTAATATCTGATTTAAATGTTTATATACTATTTAATAAATCTTTTTGTGTTTGAACCCCTCACCCCTACGCTTAACATGTTTAAAATAAGTAGTAACATAGGTTTTCCATCAAATTATTACTCTCTAATTCTAAAGTTTGTGCGAAAAAATTAAGTAATTTTATTTCCCTTAGACAGTAACAACCTTCTTAATAGATTTCATGCAGAATATATGCAAGATTGCAACACTGTTTTGGTTTTTATAAACCACATTTCAGTGGGGGGAAAAATCAACATATGAAAGTTAAGTATATATTGTAAAAAATATTAAAAATTCAATAATTCTTAATTAAAAACTAATTTTTGTTGAATATTTTCAATTGTCTTTAAACTGTCTCATTTATAGACTCTACTGGTTTTGATTTATTACATAAAAAATGGCATAAATAAGCAATAGAGACCTTCAGGGTTTTTACACCTTGGGTAGTGTACCACATCTGATTTAAAATCGCATGTTACAAATTTTAATTGCTACAATTATTATTTAATATGCTAAAATTCACTGCTACATTTTATTGCATTCTTTCTACAAATCTACAGTTTTCTGCTACAATTTGTCGCGTTTCTGCTCCAAAACTTAAATTTTGCTGCTTCAAAACCCTACAATTTATTGCGTTCCTGCTACAAATATTCAGTTTTGCTGCTACAATTTGTCGTTTTTCTGCTCCAAAACTTAAATTTTGCTGCTCCAAAAATTGCTCCAAACTGGTCCTTAGCACTTCCCATCCCTGATAGCTGTGAATGTTTTCTATGTCGGTTCCACAAGCGTGTTTTCTTCAACTATATCATAGAGTTCTATTTTCTTCATCTCTCTTCAGTACCCTCAAACAAAAATCGGACTGCACTTCATAAATAGTTATTTTTAGGGATGAAACGGATATCCGGTAACTATCCGGTATCCGGCCTATCCGGCTGATTTTTTACTATCCGGTAACTATCCGATATCCGGAAGTAAAGTGCCGGATATCCGATTTACCAAGCCGGATATCCGGATGAATAAAACATCGAAGATTTTTTTTTTTGGCGGTCAATTATCTTTGCTAAGAATATGGTATTTAAGTATTTTCCTGATAATTCTACCAATGTATTAACACTGTGCAGATTCTCCCTTGAATTTTTCTCGTTTTTAACTTTAAAATTCTATTAATTTTTTTAATGAATCGTTATGGTGGAGGGTCAGAACATCTCACAACTAATATAAAGTTAAAATAAAAATAAATTTCTCAAAAGTTTAAGCAAACTTGAGTTTTTATGTTTGGAATGAAAAGGCATATGGTAAAAATACAATTATTCAAAAATCGAGTTTAAAGTGTACAAAACATACGCCCATTGCTAGCAGCACCCTAGGCTAACCCTTTGTAAATAAAAAAAGTTTTTTGAATGTTTATTCAATCTTGGTATCACCTTAAGGGTAAGTAATTGGGGAATATTATAAAATAAAAAAATATTTTGTAATTTTTGACCGATTTCCGTATTTTCTAGTGTATATGAGAAGATATTTTCATTAAAAAGAAACTGCCGGATATCCGGCAAAATCCAGTTCGGATATCCGATATCCGGTTTGTAATGTGCGCCGGATATCCGGTATCCGGCAAAACCACTATCCGGTTCATCCCTAGTTATTTTCAATTTACATGTTTCTTCAAAAGTGACATAAAAATTTCGTGAATTAGAGTTACAGACTTCGACAAAGCCAATCCCAGTCCTTAGATATTTGCCATTGCCATTTAGAAAATTAAAGCTTCAGAATAAAATTCAGACTGGAACGATAAGTACCTTTGTCTGTATTTAAATTTTTATTATTGTTTAATGTGTTTTCTCTTTTAGCCTTTTTTAGTAATTTTTAGCAAATATTTTAAATCAAATAATTAATAGTTATTAGTGTATTTTTCTGGCCTGTAACTATCATAAGTAAATGGGTGTTCGAGTTGCGGCCACAATCGCAAATGTGCCACTATATGTTACAACTCCCTCTTTAGACTTCAGCAGTAGTTCCTTGCAAAATTTTGCCCAACTACTCCACTTCCAAATCAAACCCCCTAACTCATAAAAATTCAAATATCTTTTTTACAGTCACTTTCATAATTCTTTTATAGTTTTTGAGATTAGAATAAGGGAGTTATAATGATATGAACCCTCTCTCTTTTTCTTGGGTCTTAGTGAAATGTTATTAAGTTTACTAAAAGTTTGTAAACTGTAATGTATATGCCTCCATATTATAATTCTATTGCTTAAAAGAATGACCTATTGTGTAACCATTTAACAGGGTGGCATCATAACTGGGAAATCGGGGAATTATCATGAAAATTTTTTATTCTGGAAAAGTCGGGGAAATTTTTGAAATTTCACAAAAAATCAGGGAAATTTTCAAACTTGAATAATTAAAACGGCAATTATCGTAAGTTATACCCTCTGTTCTGGGTAATTTAGTTGTCAATATTTCCTTTTAGTTCTGAAAAAGAATTTTTAAAAAAAGTATTGCTATGCTCATGTAAAAATTTGTAAAAACGTGAACCACTGCTGCAGGGAAAAGCAAAGTGCATTGGACCTTGAATTGTAAGCAACATGTGAGGGGCCAATGAATATGTGATTTATTGAAGATTGGAATAGGAATCATATAAAATATTTAAAATTATCTACAAAAAAAATAATTAAAAAAACTTGCTTTTTTTTACATTATCTACTTCTAGAGAACATGTTTAGTTACTATTATTCATTTCGCAATTGCTTAATTTGTGTTGTATCCATAAATTATTCTTTTAACTGTCAGTAAGTATTGCATATAATTTTTCATTTATAATGTAATTGTAAAATCAGGGAAATTTTTGTGACGTCATCATGGAAATCAGGTAAATTTTTGTGACGCCATCAGGGAACTCTTTTTCTAGAATGTTGTTGCCACCCTGATATAAACTAATTGAACTTACTAATTTCTAAAAACTTTCTAGGTATGTTTGGTGAATGATCCTAGACCAGACAATCCTTATGGTAAGACTTACACCATTGATTGCCTGGGGAATATGGTAGGAGGTCGTTCAACTTTATATATTAACCAAGAAACAAAAGATATATTGAAGTATGCTGCCGAATCAATAAAAAAGAATGAGGTATATTTTTTATAAAATGCTTATCTTGTTTTAAAAATATTTGTGATAAAATATTGCCATGTTCATTAACAATCTTGAAAGTTGAGGTCTTTCGAAAGTTTTTATATTTGCGCTTAAAGCTCATTCAAACTATTTAAATTTCCTGAATTGTATCTTAAGAGTTTTTCAAAGTTCCTTGGACCTTTGAACTCAATGAAGTTTAAACAAAATTGGACAATATTTTAATGTAACAAAAAAACATTTCAACATAAAATACATATAAAAGAACTGTTTTTGTGTCTTATGAAACATTACAAATATTAAAAAAATTATGTTGCGATTATATTATTTATGACAAAATAATTAAAAAAAAATCTTATTTTTGCGTTTAGTATATCTTTATGCGGGATATGTTAAGAATATTAAAACAGTGAGTATACACTTAAGATATTTTTAAATCCCAAACTTACCATTTTAATTGAATGCAATAAAAAATGGATTTTAAGTGAAGGCAATAAAAATGTTTTTTTAATTACACTAAATTAAAAAAATGTCTTGACTTTGACCTTAAATTCTTTGGAAAATAGCTTATTTTGTTGTGTTTTTATAGTATTTTTTCCCGTTTTATCCTTAATTGGAGCTAAAATACACTATAAGATAATAACTCGTCTTATAGAACATTGCGTTAAGAATTTTAAAATACAACATTAAAATACGCAATAAAAATCCATCAATCTGGACATGTTTCGGGAGATACATCTCCCTTCATCAGCAGAAATCTTTTTCTGCTGATGAAGGGAGATGTATCTCCCGAAACATGTCCAGATTGATGGATTTTTATTGTGTATTGTAACGTTGTATTTGTATTTTAAAATACACTATAGCAAAGTCTTTTAAAGACACAACATACACAATACCACTTTTGTGGATTTTCAGATTATACTAATAAAATGCCTTTTACTTAAAAAAATTCAAAAGAGGCCTTCAAAGTTCTGATATTATATTCATCAGCTGTAAAGTAATTTTCGCTATAAAATATATAAAATTATATTTAGTTTATTTTTAAGATTTTTTTTCTGAAGATTTTAAATTATACGATAATTAAAAATCTGTCTCTTTATAGTCTTTTAAAATTAATAATTTGAAAAATTATTGCAATATAAAGTGGTTTTTTTTTATGACTATGCCAATTGTGTGTCAATGTTGCCACACATCTGGAAAATGATCTAAGAAGTCAGGGAATTACCAGGGAAAATTAACAATTTCTCCACTTTTAAGGAAAAGTTGGATAATTTTTCTAAATTTTTTAACTGAAAGTGCCTTTGTTATATTCTTTTCCGTGCTATCGATGAAATTTTCTTTTTATTATAAAAATTTAAATATGTAAATATAATAATTTCTCAAACATTTTTAATACTTTTATAGGTACCTACATTATCTTAAAAAAACACATGTTAATTTTCACGTATTTATTATTTTGGTATGTTTTAAAAAGTCTCTGGAAATGTAAGGGAATTTTAATCTAAATGTTGAGTGGCAATCCAGGAGTGTGACTGCTGGGAAAACTAAAGGCCTGTTGTCAAAAAGATTTGGATCAGCAGTTTAAAAAATTAATAAGTTGAGTGAATAAAATGGTCAATTTGCTAAGCCATGAGATAGGTAATCCAAAATCAACCACATTAAAATGGATTAATGGCTTGATTAATATTATTTTATTTAAAATGAAATCTTCATATGTATATTTTCTTTTCTAAATTAGGCAGTTTGGTTTGGCTGTGAAGTTGGTAAAAGATATTCCATAAAGCTGGGTATACAAGATCTTAAAATGTAAGTAAACTATTTTAGTATTCAATTGTGAAAGAACCATTCATATTGATATTTCAGGATTTTTTTTGCCTAAAAAATCCATACTTGATATTAATTTACATTAATTGTAAATATATATATTTTATATAAGTGAAAATGGTAGGTACTTAGGTTTCTATTACACATATAGAAGAAGTATTATTCTTGATTTTGATATTTTTAGTTCAGGTTTTATCAGGTTCATTAAATAAGCATTTAATACTGTTTTATAATTTTTTTTTTGTTTAAATATTGATTAAAGTATTTGTCATTTTGATGTGTGTTTATAATAATGAGTATTCTATAAATACATATGAGTAGATTTTTTATTGGGCTAACACTTTTTTTTTGTCAAACTTGGCCAAAAATGTTTAACTTGTCTTGCTCTAGGCTTTTTTATTCTTTGGGAGAATTAAGCAATATATATTACCGAATATTGTATAAAATTTGTTCCTGTTATCATGCTTAATTTGTGTAAATCGGTATTGTTTCTATCGCGCTAAAAAAACTAGATGGCAGGGAATTGTCAGAGAAATATCAGGGAATTTCAAATTATTTTCCCTTTGGACACCTTGTGTATTGTATACAGATATCAGTGTTCACACAAGGCGTTTTTTGAAGGGCGGTCTGCCCGCCTTTTTTTCATCTCGATAGCGCCCTCATGCCCCTTTTTAAAAAATGCTGCCCTCTTTTGAAAAACTTCCGCGCTTCTTGCCCTTTCAGTCGAGCACAATCGTCCTTGCTTCCCTAGCTGTCTTTAAAAAAAGGCATCACTTAATTTTCTCCTTTTTAACTGGTACGCGTGTTGTGAAATCGCGATGATTCCGCAATAATTTTGAGCACGTGGCATTCCACGAATTCTATTGGTTGCTTGTGCCCACATATGAAATGTTAAGGTTTTTTTTAAAAAAGAAGTTGGTTTGGGGCGAACTTGCAAGGCTAGGCATTTCATTACCATATTTTGGATTTAAGTAGCCTTTTTATTAGTTTTATAAGGGATCTGATTAATTTTGTACAGGGTTTGCTTTGGGATAGGCCCCGAGCAGTCAATAATAGCTCAGTATGCGGCTCTAGCACAATGTCTACCAATAAATCGGAACTTTTTTTGTTTGGTCATGAGGTCAATGCGTGGGCCACGCTCATCCCAAACATTTTTTTTTAAAGTGCCCTTTTAAAAACAAAAAGTGCCTTTTCAAAAATGGGGTGCCCTTTTACTGCCAACACCGCCCTGTCCCTTTTTATTTCTAGAGTGAACACTACAGATGAGTTTATAAGAGTGTATTAATTATTTTTCTAGTCATGACTACCAGTTGCTCTTTGGGATTGATATTAATAAAGGCCTGACGAAAGCCGAGAGACTTGTTTACGGTGATTCTTGCATGAATCATGCTATGGTATTCACAGGTGTCTCTTTAGATGTAAGTATGCAAAAAAATGTCTTTATATATATTGTGCTACAGTTTTAAGTTTAATCAAATACAAATTAAGTATTTTTTATTTTATTTTGAAAACTGTGATTTTTTATTTTTTGAACTTAGCAGTTGTTAAATTTTGTTTTAAAGTATAATATATTAAATATAATTTTTTTTCTTTGGTTTCAGGCTGATGGCAATCCTACTAAATTTAGAGTAGAGAATTCTTGGGGTGACGATAAGAATGAAAAAGGTAATTTTGTCATTGTAAAATTATTTAAAATGGTTAAGGTTTTTTAACTGAAAGGTAAATTTTTTAAGATATAATTGTAAAGTTAAAATTATTTGTTCCTTCTTTGGCATATAAAACAGGGTTCCCATGTACCTGAAAAACCTGGAATTATCAGGGAAAATGAAAAAGGCCCAAAATGTCAGGGAAAATGAACAATTTTTGAAATTTTCTTGAAAAGTCAGGGAAATTTTCTAAAAATGTTAGCCATAAGTGCCAGTCATATTCTTTTTTTATCATTGATATAAAATCATAAAAAGTTAAATTTTGTCTTTTGCATAACATTGCTAGGTTATTATTTACAAGCACTTTATTTTTCCCAGCTTCAAGATTAGTATGTGAAAAAATAATTTAGTTCTTGGTCTGGAATTTATTGAAAATCTTCTGGTTAGCCTGAAAAAGTCAGGGAATTTTGATCTAAATATTGAGGGGGAACTCCGATAAAATCTGTTCTATTAATAAGGCAATGCAAATGTAATAAATTTTACACTAATTATTATAAAATTAAGTACTTATTAAACTTTTTGTCTTTGCATACTTATCAATAAATACTAGGGATGAAACGGATATCCGGTAACTATCCGGTATCCGGCTACTTTTTAACTATCCGGTAACTATCCGATATCCGGAAGTAAAGTGCCGGATATCCGATTTTCCATGCCGGATATCCGGATGAATAAAACATAGAAGATTTTTTTTTTGTGGCGACCAATTTTCTTTGTTTTTGCTTTAAGTATTTTCCTGAAAATTCTACCAATGTATTCACAGTATGCAGATTCTCTCTTTAACCAATAGAAACTTTAAAAAACCCACTTTTTTTTTCAAATTTTTAACTTTAAAATTATATTTTTAACGAATCGTTATGATGGAGGGTCATTACATCTCACAACTAATATAAAGTTGAATTAAAACATAAATTTCTCAAGCAAACTTGAGTTTTTATGTTTGGAATGAAAGGGCATATGGTAAAATTACAATTATTCAGAAATTAAGTGTAAAATGTACAAAACATAAGACCATTGCTAGCAGCACCCTAGAATAACCCTTTGTAAATGAAAAAGTTTTTTGAATGTTTATTCAATTTTGGTATCACTTTAAAGATAAGGAATTGGGAAATATTACAGAATAAAAAAATATTTTTCAATTTTTGACCGATTTCCGTTTTTTCTAATGTGTATGAGAAGTTATTTTCATAAAAAATAAATTGCCGGATATCCGGCAAAATCCAGTTCGGATATCCGATATCCGGTATCCGGCAAAACCACTATCCGGTTCATCCCTAATAAATACACAATGTTTCAAATTGTAACAAAGCTCCCATGCACCTGCAAAACAGGGAAAACCTGGAATTATCAGTGAAAATAACCTAAACAGTCATGGGAAATTAACAATTTCTCAACTTTTTTGGAAAAGTCAGGGAATTTTTCTAAAATCTTTAGCACCTTATTCATCACTATTTATCTTTTTAAACTACACAGAATTTTTACTTTTGATTTGTTTATGTGTATCTTTTAGAATTTTAATGTTGGTTTGAATCATCTAGTGTTTGGCGCAGCTTGGCCATATTTGGTTCTTGCGCCATTAAACCCCATACAACCAACCTAAAACCTTTAGCTGATAGTGCTTTGTCATATTCCTTTCCTTGCTATTGATGAATTAAAAAAAAATATATAAATTTGTAAAAATGATAATTTCTCAATTTTTTTTATGCTTTGATTTGTGGACTCTTTGTTTTTATGGGTCTCCATGAATCTTTACAACAATCCTTTACATTTAATGTATTTCTCATTATGGATTTTTTTAAAAACCTTCTGGAGAACTTCGAAAAGTCTGGGAATCTTAATGTTGAATGGCAACCATATTGGCTTATAATATTGTTATTGTTTAAGTTATTTGAATTTTTATGACTTAATACAAGCTAAATTACTACATAAAGGGAAGTGTTGGTAGATCTGAAATTTGCTATTATTAGTTGTGTTGTTCCCTATTTCCAATTTAGTTATGTGGCCATGTGTTGATTTTAGTTTATTAAAGTTTATAAATTGATTCACTATGATATATAAAAAAAATAAGTGTTGTGCGTTTTTATAACCCCATAGAAGTTTTTTGTTAACACTTGGGATTTTGTACGCCACAGTTGGGACTTGCATACTTCATTAGGTGCTTAACAAGACAAGGACACATTGCTAGAAAAGTTTAATTACCATGTCCTCAAATTGTAATGCACCTAATTTTAGGCATAAAAAAGAAATGTTATTGAATAGTTGGTATATACGTGAATACAACTCTTCAGTTGTATAGATATATTTATATATTTTTTAATTTATAAATAAAAAACAAAGTTATCTATTAACCCTTTGCACTCTAATAGCATCTTTGTTATTTGTGTTCTTTCTACGGAACGGTTATTCCTCTTTCTATTGTTTTTCCCGGAATTTTTTATGCACATAGGACAAAAGTGGTAATCTGTTTTGAATGTAGCAAGAGAACAATTTGAAAACAAGATTGACGTTTTTTAAAGAGCGACATCAGCATGTAAAGAGTTAACAGCTTTATATTAACATACTTCATTAAACTCTTTAAAACTGCATAAAAGGTAATTGAAAGATAAAACATGTCACAATGTATTTTTAGCAGGGATAAAACGAATATCCGGTATCTAGCTGATTTTTAACTATCCGATATCCGGAAGCAAAGTGCCATATATCCAGATGAATAAAACGCAGCAGATTTTTTTTGTGGCGATCAATTATCTTTTGTTCTTGCTTTCAGTATTTTCCCGAAAAAACTTCCAATGTATTCTGCAGATTCTTCCTTGAATTTTTCTCTGTCTATTCAGGCGGGTAAGGAGTGAAGTGATAACTTTCTCACTAAAACCTGACCTAGTGAGTTTCAGACACAGTGGGTCACCATGAATAGGAAGATATGGTGCAAACATTCGGAACCAGGCTATCTAGGAGTGTCTCCGAGTTTGAACAATCCACATGGGTGGTGGTGATAGTTTTTTTTGCAATCTAGTAAGAGCTAGTTTTATCATTTAAATATAGCACAATTTAGATAAGCAATTTGAGAATGTTTCAAAATTACATTTTCAAAGGAATTGTACAGTGCAGCTCCGAAAACATTTCAAAATCGGTATGAATGTGAACAGTTTATTAGAGAACTGTTAAGAGAAGATCTTTTCTTTTTGTAAAAAAAAAACTGACCAGGGTGGTAACATAACCTGGAAAACTGGGAAATCGGAGAATTGTCATGGAAATTTTTTATTCTGGAAATATCAGGGAAATTTTCAAAAATTCACAAAAAATCAGGGATTTTTTTAAATTTGGATCTTTATAACGACAATTATCGTCTGTTATGCCCACTATTCTGCGTAATTTAGTTGTCAATATTTCATTTTAGTTCTGAAAAAGAATTTTAAAAAAAGTATAGTTGTGCACATTTTCATATTTTTAGTTTAATTTTTGTAAAAACGTGAACAACTGCTGGAGGGAGCAGCAAAAACAAAGTGCATTGGACCTTGAATTGTAAGCAACATGTGAGGGGCTAATGAATATGTGATTTATTGAAGATTGGAATAGGAAATATTAAGCATATAAAATATTTAAAATTATCTGCAAAAGAAAAAATTTGAAAAAACTTGCTTTTTTGGATCATTATCTGCTTCCAGAGAACATGTTTAATTACTATTATGCCTGTCGTAATTGCATAATTTGTGTTGTATCCATAAATTATTCTTTTAACTGTCAATAAGTATTGCTTATAATCTTTCATTTATAATGCAATATATTAATTGGATCATTGTAGCATGGATACTTTGTTTCTATACAAAGCATGTATTGCAACATTTCTTAATTTAATTATAAAATCATGGAAATTTTTGTGACTCCATCATGGAAATATCAGGGAACTTTTTTTTCCATGATGTTGTTGTCACCCTGTTATTTTTTTAATGTAGGATTTTGAATTTTAAAAAAGTTGTTTCTTGTATTGAGTGATATTTGTTTTTCAATTTTTGTATAATTAAATTTCAGGCTTTATGATGATGACAAGTGAATGGTTTGAAGAATTCGGCTTTGAAGTTGTGGTTGATAAGAAACATCTACCTAAAGAAGTAGTTGACATGCTACAAATTAAACCCAAAGTATTGCCGGCTTGGGATCCTATGGGAACTCTTGCATTATAACTTATTTGCTCAAAAACTACTGCTTTATCCTTATTGTAACAAAAAGCACACTAATATGAGCCTTTTTTATGATGTGAAAATCACAATTTTTTTTTATTGGCATTTTAAAAAGGGAGAGGTTTAAAAAATACAAATATTGTTATGGGTTATAAGTTAGGTATTATTAAAAAAATTGTATTTAAATTTGTTTAATTTTTTTATTGCATTTTGAATGTGTATTTAATCGGCGTAATTCTTGTGTAGGTGTAGTATAAAATTATCACATAAAAAAAAAATTGGAAACGAAATAATATGTATGCATACTTTTTGTATTAATAAACTGTACTTAAAAAGTCTAAATTACTATGGAGGTTGAAATAATGTTGTACAAGTGCAATTGAAACCCTCATTTTGATTGTCCCATTAATTTCGTTTAAATGTTTCCAAAGTTGTTGGAGCATTCTTGTTTATGATGTTGAAGTTAAGATACAAGCTATATTTTAGAATTTTCCTGTCGGAACTAACAGAAAGCAAAAGAATAATTTACATTCAATTCAGAATAGATTTGAAAAAATAGGCAATCAGTATGCAACCAAAATGGGTGAGCTTGTAGTGTTAAAATGAAGCAGGAACATCTGGATAAATAAAGCCATTTTCAGGTCGTGAATATTATTGGTTGAACCAATATGGCAAAGTAGCATTTCGTATTTGAAACTTTGATCTTTCGGGAAATATAGTGGGTTGACTCTTATTATTTTTATCTCCATACAAATTACATAACAAAATGAATCTCATGAAATTAAGATCATTTTAATTTTCTCTCCAGTACTGCAAAAATAATTATATATTCCACAGTTTGAAAAATGCTAATTTATTAAAATAAAAATAGGATTACTATATATTTCAAATATAAAATATACTTCAAACAATATATTTAAATAAAGATAGGATGATATATTAATTTGATATTTGCTTTTTTAAATTTACTAAATTTTTTTTTTAAACACAAATTAACCGTAACTTTATCAAACCATCACGTTCAGCAACAGATAGTCATACATTTATTTTCTACTATCCCATATTTCTTTACTGTGTAATAAATTGGTTTTAAGTCTTTCCCATGATTTTGTGGAATTGAAACTTTGCTTCCTTATGTGACTAATGAAAAAAAAATTGATTAATAGTCCAAATATTTGAACTTTTTTGGTTTTATGTGATTTCTTTTAATTGCTTTAGCATAAATGTTAATTACACTTAAGGTATGGTATTGGTGTTTGCTCTATATTATGTACTTAATTTCTGTACTTTGGTCATACTTAAGCAATCTTATTCCGATCAAATATCAAATCAAAATGGAAACATTTTTAATGTAAAAAATTGGATTGTAAATACAATGTGATTTGAAAACATTTGTTTTTGCATCGATTATTTTGAAATTCTTTTTGAAAAATCTCATTTTAATATATGTGAGTGTGTACAATTTAAATCCTGCCATGGAAATTGTTTCTTTAGAAGCACTCTTTTTGATGTTGCGAAATTGTCTTTTATTTGTTCATTTACTTAAATTTAAATAAGGAATATGATAATAAACAAATTTATATAAAGGTGTTTGTGCAGTATGTTGTATTAAAATAGGTTTATTTAATATGTGATTCCATAAAAAAAAATCACTTCATACTATTATAAAGATATGTATTTCCTTTCCAATAGCCAGTCTTCATATTGATTAACGAGTTTGAATTTTCTCACTTTTTTCTCGAAGTAATAAATACTTAAAAAATGTTTAATATAAAATCAGAAAATTTAATATGTATACTTTTTTTTTACATTTCTAGTAAAAATAAACAAAAAAATACTTATAATATTTTGTTTATGAAATTTATAAAATTCTGCATTTGATTTTTAAAAATCAACTTAAGTTTAAACAATTTATTAAAATAGCAAATTAAAATGAATGGGAAAGCTTAAGATAATAATGTAAACTAGAAGGCTAAAACAGTTTATACCTTACATTTTTGATGTTTGCCACAAAGGGGGATGGTGGGCTTTTTCATAAAATGCTAAATGATTTATAATTGAATTTAAAATTAGAAATTAAATATAATTTCAAACTAAGCTGTGCATATGCTGCAAGCTATAGCCAGAAATATTTGCTGTTCTTCTTGGCCTCCTTGAGGAAAAGAGGGGAACGATTTGGCAAATTTCTTTCATATTTTTTTGGTATATATTATCACTTATCTTTCAGTATATATAAATTTAGAGTAATTTCTTAGAAATCTGAATATTTTAAAGTTTAGATCTTAAAATCTTTTTTGGAGGTTTCCAAACTTAGTATCTCCTTTAAGTACTAGTCTTAGTAAAATAAGTAAATTTCTTAAAGTTAATTAAAAAAAAATAGCATTTTCCCATAGCGCACTGGTGAAAGCGATAGCCTATGGTGAAGGAGCACTTAATTTGTAAGTTAATGTTGCTCCTAACAGGGATAGCACGTTTATCCAACATAAATTAACATATATGTTTTGGTTTGAACCAAGGCCCTTTGGGCTGAAAGCTATGCTCTATCTACTACTTGAGTAATTTCGCAATGATGCCAGCCATGTTAAACAAATTTAATTTTATAGTGCTATTAATATATCTGTACCTCGGAACAGTTTGAAATTGGCAGTCGTTATTCGTATTTTGCACCTAAACATTTCAGTTTAACGACCATGATTTTACACCGAGTCGTCACCCTAAGCGTCAAAATTGATGACAGTGTAATATTACGGTTGACAAAACGAATGTTTAGATGCAAAACACGAATAATACTGCCAGCTTTAGAGATATGACACTGTACAATTTTTTCGATTTTTCTTGTTAAAATTGCAATATGCATTCACACTTTTTATAGATATAAAACACTATCTCCTATATGGATTATCAACAAAGATATTTTTAAATAACTATGTCTATAGAAACCTACAGGCCTAAAAGACTGATAAACTATTCTGTTAAATAGTAAGAATAGGCATAGTCCTACACATACAAGGTACATATGTAAAGTTTTTTTTTTTGTTGGAACTAAAGGAGAATGAATACAAGCCTGTGTTGAGAATTGGGCTACGAAGATCCAAATTGCTTTCAATAATTAGTTAATATTAAAAAAAAAAACTTTTAAAAGATTTGTACAGACTTTACAATACTCATATGGGTACTGGGTAGTATCGCAAAAACGACTGATAAAAAACCTTGAATCATTACTAAAAAATATTGTGTAAAAAAATATCTGAGTATTCAATATACAGTATCAGAATAAATGTGAGTATAATATTATAAATTTCAAATGTAAAGGTTAGTAATATTGTAGTTGATAATGTTGGCCATATCAGTACAGTAATATAACAAAATTCACTCTGCAGTGGTGTGTAAAAATAAATTAGTGTTTGTAACCTTCATTAAATGGGGTACTTATAATTATAAAAGTGTCAATATTGTATCAAATAATACTGAAGCAGGGTTTCCATTGTTGCAATAGCTTTATATTGATACATACCAAATATAGTAACATACCTATTCATATGTTGTTGAAAAATAAGTAAATTTGGGTATTGAGAGAAAGTTGGACACGAAAGCTTAATAAATTTTAATGTTTAGCGTTTGAAAATAAACAATGATTAACAAGTTAATTTAGTATTTTTATTATTTCCCAGTTCTCAAAATGGCACTTTTATTGCAATTTATTACAAATAAAATATTAAGAGGTTACTAAAAAATAAAATCAAGCATTTAAAATAGGTAATACTGCTAACAGTGAGGAGTGAATCTTTTCTTTTCAGTTAAATTAGATTTAGATTTCCTATTTTCAGACAAAACATATTTTAGTCTATTCCAAACTGCTATACACATATTTTTGAGTCTAAAGTCTTTGGAACCATCTGGACCAATGGAAAAGTCATACAAATCCCTGAAAAAGAAAAAAGAAATTTTTAATTGGGTCCAAAGTTTAATTTCAATTGACATGCAAGAGATTTAAAGAAATGTATCTTAAACTTATAAACCATGACAAATACTCGGGGGTCCCAGTGGTTTTTGAAGTGGGTGAGTGTAAAAAAGATTTGTCAACTATATTTAAATTCAAAATAAATATTCTATAGACAGAAAAAAGTAAGCATTATACAGGGAATAAAAATGTAGATATATTTTTATAAATTGGCACCAACTTTAAAAAGGATAAAATTATTTTTTCACTTGTTACCAATTTTAAAAACTATTTTTCAATTTTTCTTAGTCAGTTTGACCTTTTAAAAAAATATATCCCCCCCCCCCCCCTCTTTAGTTTTTACTTTGGTAGGTCAATTCTTCCCTGGATATCACTCAAAAGACAACTTTGATTGTTTGAAATGGATACATTGCTTATTAAAAAAAAATTGAATGCTTGATAATTGAAAATGCATTATATTATTTGAATAAAAATAAAAAACAAACGCCATGACCAACAATGAAAAAATTTTAAAACTTAAAAAAAAGTCTAGTAATCTTGTTTGGTTAGCTAATGTCGCACTAGAGCTGCACATTGGGCTTTTGGCGATGGTTCTGGACCTATCTTGAAGGAAAGACCCATTTATTCTTTTCGGATAACCGTTAAAAAAATGCCAAAGAGAATTTTTTTCTATTAACTTTTTTTTTCAAAATCGGGTATTTTTTTTATACTGGTCTGGTAAATTGAGAATTCTGGATAGTTAATTCGGATAACCGGATGTTTCGTACAAAAGACTTTTAAAGTTTAGCATTTCCTATCTAACAAAACAAAATTATCCAAATATTTCTTTTAGAACATTATGCACGAACATACATAAACATAATACATAATGGTAGAATTGATAACTGTCTTCTTGGTATTCATTGGCACACTGAAGTCGGTTAAAAACACAGAATAAAATTATCAATAAATAAAACAAAAACTTATTTTGTTGTCAAAGTAGGACTTCTGGTACCCCTGAATACTGTTTTTGAGGCATTATATGAATCTTAATAACGACAGAATTTCTGGGTTTGATGCCAGTTATAAATGAAAAATGTTATAGTCATTTTCAAGTTCACCACAAAGTTGTGAAAGTACTTATGGAAAACATTGCATATTGAAATGGAAATTTTTTTTAGTTAGCAAAATGGCTCTCTCATCAGCAACAAATAGACAGTGCAACGTTTTTTAATGCAAACTGTTGTCCTATTGTTTGAGATGGTAAATAATCAATTTTTTTTAATATGACTAATGTTGTATAATAATTTCTGTAATACAGAGTTTATATGGCATTTAAAAGTTTTAGTACCTTATTATTTCTAATGGATAGTGTCCTTTAAAAGTACTTATACTTTAAGCTTATTTTTGTTATAAGAGCCCTTAGAAAAAAATATTCAATTCCAAAGTTGTTTAATTTGCAATCTTTGAAAATATAAGTATTGCTTCAAAGTAGTTGCTGTTCATGCATTTTTATCAGGAATCCCACTGTGTACACTTAATAAGCATTACTTTCCTTTACAAAAATGTTTTACCTTTACAGAGTGGGTGGCCAATATTTTGGGCAGAATCTCATGTTAAAAGAAACACCTGCCCTCTAAAGGTTAAAAATAATTTTTTTTTGTCCTTAAAAATAGTTTTAAGGTTCTTAACTACTCATTATTTTCACTTTCTAAAAATGAGTATGAACCATCTAATAATAATAATTAAACTTTTTAGTTTATTGGAAGCCACAATATTTTATTAGTGATAAATTATCGTATTTCATTATTTTGATTACAAATTTTTTTGCAAATGTGAATTTTCTTCAATTTAAAGAAAAAAAAAGAAGAATTTTCAAAATTTTACTTACAATATATTTTTTCAAATAATCCAGTTAATTGAAAATTCCGATTAGTTAATTGCCGGATATCTGGATTTTTTTCTTCAAAAGCTGCCCAAGTGAGACATTCCCCAGTAAACATTCATAAAAAAAAACCATAACCGTCGAATTGATAATCTCTTTATGGCGCACTTTGGCAGTTTTGGTTGGCCCGCTGTTCAGTCGGTTAAAAATGTAACTTAACTCTAACATCATATTAAAAGAGCGCCTCTTTATAATTGAAGACAAAGGGTGTAAGAACCAGACAGCTTCAATTTAAAAAAAAATTCAGTACAACTCCTCCTTTTGCACTGTTGTATCGGACACCAGTACAGGTCCTTTTAATTTAGATAGTCATTGATTAGAACTGTTTGGTTTTTGCACCAATTAATAGATAATTTTTTTTCTTTAAAGTAATAAGTGTAAATCAGAAAAAAGTAAAACTGTCTGATTTTTGCACCAATTAATAGATAATTTTTTTCTTTAAAGGAATAAGTGTAAATCAGAAAAAAGTAAAACTGTCTGATTTTTGCACCAATTAATAGATAATTTTTTCTTTAAAGGAATAAGTGTAAATCAGAAAAAAGTAAAACTGTCTGATTTTTGCACCAATTAATAGATAATTTTTTTCTTTAAAGAAATAAGTGTAAATCAGAAAAAAGTAAAACTGTTTGGTTTTTGCACTCAAGTCTTCAATTGCACAAAATTTCTACAATATTAGTGATGTACTTCTTTTAATAAGGAATTTAATAATTTATAGTATAGGAGAAATCCATTGCTAATGTAGATTTTTAAAGAAACACACTATAATTGATGAAAAAAAATTTCAATATTACTGGCGAAGGAAGATACTATATTAATTTACACACCTAACCATATTTTCGGCTTTGCGATAATAACCTCGTTGGAGCAGGCTCATGGCTAAGTAGATCTTGCAACGACATATTGTGATGGGATCTCCGATCCTTAGAGCTAGTTGAAATTGCTTTATGGAAATAAGACCAGCCTTCTCCGCCTTGAAAGAAAATACAAAACATTAAATTTTAAGAGAATTAAAAAAATATATATGTGTATTTAGATATAATTTAAACCATAGTTTAGAATTATACAGTTTAAAAAGTTCTGTTGAATTCCCGATTAAAAAAAAATATTTGTTGACAAATTTAATTTTTCAGACATACAGGTTTTTAGAATCACCATACTCTCAGCAGCTTTCTTATGTATCATTTCAATTAACCCTCAGACTTGTATATAATAATAGTACATTTAGTCCTGATCTGTAAACAAACTGGATCTCTTGCAGTTGGTTTTTCCCAAAACGTTTTGACTTCATAAATTGATATTTGCCATTAAAACCCTCAAATATAGAATTTTTAGTGTTATGATTCATTGACATTTTGACATAAATTTTTTAATTGAACGGTATTTGAAAATATTTTAAATATTCTATACCAGTTTAATTTTTTCTACTCTTAGTATCACTCAATGTTTTCTTTATGTGAAAGTGAAGTTTAAACCAAACAAGAAACACTTTAACATTCTTAAAAGGGCTTTTGATGTCACTAATGGTTTTGTTCAAATTCAATAACTGTTAGACAAGTTATGAGAGGTCCATTTTGCATATATATGTCAGTGGTATTTCAGTGGTCAGTGGTAGCGACATGAAGTATTTTACTTACACAATCAATAAAAGTGTCGCCAAGAGCTGAAAATGCCCCGCCAAGAGTAGAAAGCCATGCCATAGCATTTTCCAATTCACATCTTTCATTCACTAAAATTTGTAATCTTTTATTCCTATAGAAAAAAAAATAAGAATAAAATAGGAGTTTGTACTCAATTTTAAAACAATTTTTTTTAAATAAAAAAATTTACAAACAAAAAAAGATGAAAAAATTGTAAAATAGATTGTTATTAAAACCAACTATATAAAAAAATAGAAACCTTATAAATTTATTTCAAAAAAGGACAAAATATTTCAATTAATTGTTGGCAAGGAGTATGAATATTTGGCATCAACATCACATAACCCTAAACAATGCAAATGTAAATTATTTGTAGTGTTTCGGATTATTTACATAACCCATTATGACATTCACAAAAGCATTAATTACACCAATTTAGAAACATTACTATACATAGACAATAAAAAAAATAATTCCACATAGTATATTTTTATTATTTACAACCAATAATAGGTTAAAGTTGTTCTAATGTCTTTGCTAGTATGATCCATACCACTAGGTAATGTTTAATTTTCAACTAGGCAAGATAGTTTAAATGTCTGTCAATCATTGTCAATACAATCAAAATAACCTCTAATTTAAATAAAAGTAATCTAGGATGCTTGGTACATTTGCATTATAAGTATTTGGTTATTCATCAGAAATATTTATTAGTCCAAAACAATGTTTAAAGAAATGCAATTTTTACAACTTATTTGATTTTAATTGAAATCGAATAGTACCAATTAGATCTTCATTATGCTGGAAATTACATTAAACAAATTCAGTATATTTTTTCAGATGCAGATATTTGATATCTTTTTGAGATAAAACTGCATTATAAGCATTTGCTGATTTTTATGAAATTTTTCTTGAAGTGTAGCTATATAGGCATCTGAAGTTAAATTTCTGCCAATTCTATTACTCTAAAAGTCAAAAATAGAATCTAAACAAAAAATATGAATTATAATATATATATAATAAAAAATATACCAAAATTTTTTTAGGGAAAACAAACAAAAGCATTTACCAACAGAAATCAAAAACTTGTTTCCTAGTTTCATATAAGTATACATAAACATGTATCCTGCATGTAAGTCTCTGACATAAGGAGCATAACTTTCTTCGATGTGGTATGTTTTTAGACTTTGCATGGTAAGAAACATAGAAGTTTGATAGGATATTCGTTCGAAAAGCTTTAGATCTTCTCAATTCAGACATCACGATGGAAAATAAAAGCATTTCCAATTTAATTTTCATCTTCATAATGTCTAAATCATTTGATGTATCTAACATACAGGAGCAAACATTCGTATTTGGGTGACTATGGTGAATTGAAAATTTATCAGAATGTGAACCTTTTAAATCTTCTTCACAAATATCTCCAGTTTTATTATTAACCAGAGTATGAAGAGGACAGCAAAAGTCAGACGACAGCAAATACTCATCCTCAATCACATTCAAATTGATTATAGGAATAAGTTTCGAAATCACAGTTAATTCTATATCGTTCTTCATGATTTTTTAAACTTTATACACTTTCAAAAAAAAAAACAGTACTTAATTGACACACTCAGTTAAACTTTGATTGCTAAAAGGTGAATTTTAGCAGAAGATACGATCTTAATACATTTTAAAAAGTAGAAAATTAAGTTCAGCATTTAAAAATATATATATTCGCTGTTTATTTACACCGCTGACATGCAGATAAAGTTTAAGCGACAGTTGCAGTTAATATGTAATTAAAGTGAAATGGTAACATATTACAAACCAGTTAGTAGATTTATTACTAAAAATCTGCGGTGACGTCACAATCGATATGTTGTTGAGACTTGTTAAATATTTTCTCCAAAATTGTCAAGTCCGTGATCTTGATGGAAAGACCCGGGGACATTGCCTTCTATTTTTGAACCATGGTCTAATTAGACGACAAGGACACACAAATGCATAAAACCCGCGTCCATCGGACAATGGACATTCCCACATTTTTTTTAAAAAACGTCTAAAAACTACTTTTTTTATACATAAACCATGATGATTTTAAATATCTACACGAAAATCACCAAACAAATTTATTATGTTAAGTATAACGAAAGGAAAATCATTAAATTTGTCTCCTACTCGAATCGTCCCACTATGCGGGAGTTTCACGTGACGTAATAGCATGGTAACTTACTAGTAGTTTCGATTCCTTCCCTACGGCAGACAACTTTGCTTTTGTTTGTTTAGTCGCTACGCTTTCAATGATGGGAAAGTTTGTTTATAATATTTGTTTTTTCGAAATAAGTAATATTTTTATTCTATATATGAATAAATTTAAATTCAGAAATACTTTTATTATATTTGTATAAAATTAGAATTACAGCAAATATACGGAAAATATTTTTATTTCAACACAAAAATACTTCATAAACGATAAGTACAATCTACCTCAGTGTATGCAGTAAATATTTCTATATTGAGGTATTATTTAAAGACTAAAACTACAAATTATAATACCTGAGCTAAAGCTCCATGCTAACCCTACGGACCTTCTTGGGCGTCGCGAAATTTTCTCCATGTTCCGTTGGAACAGCGGTCTTCTTCTTCCCGTCGTGAAACTTCCCCATTGGCTGTTTTGATTTTGACGCGCCAATAACCTAAATACCGATCAGCGTAAAGCGTTCGTCTCGTTACTTTCCGACGGCCGGTTCTTTTTTTTAGGTATTGATTTTTGACTAAAATTCGAATCTTGACATCATATAAAATTAAAATTATCGAATACATTAAATAATTAATATATACTGAATACGCTTTTGAACTTTGCAGGGAATTTCTAACATTAAAATGTTCTTGACCTATTAGATTTTCGTTTTTTGGATATTACATGATAATAAAAATATAGCACCTAAATAGGCGTTTCTTTTGTTGTTAAAGTGAGAACTGTGTTACCACCGTTTGCATATTTTTCTAATATAACTTGATGATTATCATTTAAATATGTCATCTAACATTTAAGTTCGGCGTCATTATTAGTGATACTTTTTGGAGATGGGGTGCTATAATTATACTTGTTTGTGCTAAAGAAATTCTTTAAACCTCTCCTGTGTTAACTGAACAAACTAATAATACCAATCGTTTGCATTTTATGAATATTATTCATAATTTTTTAATAAATATAGAAAATCTCCTAAAAGATTTACGTGGAGAATAAACTCTTTTAATTAATTTAACTTGTTAATTCAATTGGACAATCGGTAAGTTAAGACACAGCAATAACAGCGGTGTAAAATAATTTTCAGCGATGTAGAAAATTGATTGGCCCTTGCGTGGTCATTGACGATGGAACTGGTATGGTTGATGCCATACCTACTTTCATCCAAAAAGTGTGTTTTAAAAATGCCAAATAGTAAAAACGTAATTTTTCTATAATTTTTCTATATATTTAATTTAAAGTTTCTGGCGGTTTCATTTTAAAGTTTTGGTTGGCGCACTCTGTTGGAGGTTAAGATTAAATAATAAAGACACGTCAAATCAACATGACTCAGTAGTAAAAATTCCTTTTCATTTATTCCTTCAACATATCACAACAGAAATATATATATAGTATAACAATTAGCATAAAGAAAGAAAACGTTAAAATATAAGTAACGGTTACAGTTAATATTTCTTGAACGACAATCAATCCTCAAATCAAACATTAAATCAAATCAAACTCCAACACACTGTTCAGTCGGTTAAAAGTATGCAACTTTTAAAATAATATAAGTTTTCAACTCCAATTGGCATTGAAGCAACGTCGTCAAGCGTTTTACTTTTATTTTTGGAGAATATATTCTTTTAGTGGACATTATATTAAAAGGCTTATTATTCGCAAATGCTTTTTTAATCATTAATCTTTAGTAATTTTTATATAACAAAAAAAACACACACACACCACACTTTACAAAAATATCAGTTTAAATAGCATTCGCAATAGCATGTAAAGTCCTGAACATAAAAATTAAAAAAAAAGTACTAGGTTTATAGGTTTAGGCATCTCGAAAACTACTCAAAGTAATTGAATCAGTCTAGATCTTGATAAAGTTTATTTTTCACAGTGTACATAAGCGACGGCTACGCTAAAAAAAAAGAGAGAAAATCACGCAGCTCTTACTTAGCAAATTGACCACGAGCAACACCGGGCCACATTTCTAATTTAAAATAAGTTCCGTCGGCACTGTTCGTGGTTTAACCACTGTGGCGACGGAATTCATTTATTGGTTTAGCCACAGTGCGTGAATACTTAATTTTTTTAAGTTGTGAAATATTAGATATTTTTAAATAATACAACTTCAAGATTCTAAATTTCCAACTCATATGTGCTACAAATTCCCATTGTTGATGATTTTTTTTGTAGATTATGTAGTATTAAACAATTCTTTCACAAGTATTGATTTGTTGCCCTCATGTATAAATGCACATGTGTTTTGTTCTGTGATCTAATTTAAGTTTAATTTTAAGGGAAAAGTTTTGTAATTTATAATCTTCCCTCGTATTTTTGATTTCATTTGCTAAAAACATTAATTTTCTTCAGGCATAAATTTTCCTAACTCATGGATTTTTAAAACTTGAAATTCCCAAATTTTAGGGTTTTCAGATTATTTAGTGGGAGACGAGGTCCCACCAAGCTCCCCCCCCCCCTCCCGGTGCGACGGGCCTGTTGACAATCGTTTCGTCTTTGAATCATGGGAATCGACTTTTGACGATACAAGAATCTTCAAATTTGTACTGAAAGTAGTTTAGTCGAATTATTTTCCGTTGGATTCAGCTCGTTATAAATATATTGCCCCAATTTAAACGAGCTTTTTCGGCCTAGTGGACAAGGTAAGGGGCTTTGAAGCAAGAGGTCGCTGGTTCGACATTCACATAATATAATCGAAATATGTATATTATTTATGTGAAAAAAATATTTGAATTAAAATATTTAGACATTTTTATTACATTATTTTCAATACTGAAATCTCTAAATTTATTTATCTCACCTTGCAGTTTTTGTGTGAACATACACCTACTAAAAACAACAAAACTCAAATAAATATTTATGAAATACCATGAGCTTTTTTTACATGTTCATATGAGTATATGGAATAGAATTTAGGGATTTAATTAGAAATATATAAAAAACAATTCATTTAAAAAATTTAAATTTTTTTATTTTATTTAATTAACGTCGCAATAGAGCTGCACAGGGGGCTATTGGCAACGGTTTGTGGCCTATCTCGAAGGAAAGACCCGAGAACGACGCCTCGTATTTTTGAACAATGGTCAGATGACGAGGACAAAAACTGAGCTGGCACCCGACGCAACCGCAATAGGCGTCAGGACATTGGACCCGATCAGATTTATCGTGCACCAATCCGTATACAAGTCAGTATTATTTGTTGGATGTTCTGGACGACTTTCTAGTATTTTTGTAGCGAAGCTGTCAACCCTTCAATCGCAAGATCACTACTTTTTTTTTTTACTTTTCTTTGTGAAGTCCTAAGCACGGGCTCGAACTAGCAATCCTCTGATTACCATCTGAACCTTTATTCACTGGGCAACTGGAATCCCTTAAATGTCGAATTAGTGCTTTTATGAATATTAGATGTTCTTTAAGGTTATTAAGTATAAACCAATAGTGCTCACAAAAAAATTCAATGACAAAAAAAAACTAAAATCTGAAAACAGAAAATCGTTTTGAAAAATTCCTTAAATCTTTGTAAATTTAACAAAAAATAAATTTTGGAAAATTTTGGAAAGCTATTCACAATTTTTTTTTAATTTTTAATTTTGTGTTCTTTTTTGAATAATTTACACTCAACAATCACAGCAATGTTTAAGCTCATCTCAAATCAAGTAAAATAATTATTGGGGTCCTCAACCGAGTCTCCTTAAATAAGAAATCTGTGGTTAATGTTTCACCTTCCAATGTTTATTTTTATTTTCCTGTAAAGTATTACAATTCAGGGCCAATTTTCTTCAAACGCTTCTGCTCAAAAATAACGTACGTTGAAAAACCAAGAGAGCCACCTGATTGGACGAAGCGGTTGAGGTCATGGTAAAAAACCGGACTTCGAAGAGATTCGCTGTTGGAATATATAAAAGTGATTTCATATCATCGTTGGTCTTTGAGAGGGCAGGTTTGTTTATCTTTATTGCAGGGACATGTGGAAATTGACGCTAGTCTGGTTTGCTGCCGCGGTCTTTCAGGTATGTTTACTTTGTGGATTTTCATATAGAAGGATGGAATTTAAAGTAAAATACTGAATTTTTTTTTATCTTCTTCCTCTAAATAGTAGCCGTGTAGCCAGTCGGTGGTTGTCGATTGTACTCACGGTGTGAAAGTTTAGGTAGTGAAATACCGACTCGGGTGCTGTTTACTGTCATCTGACCATTGTTCAAAATGGTTGGTTGAATCAACGTCGCACTAGATCTGAAAAATGGGTTATTAGCGAAGGTTCGAGGTCTATCTCGAAGGGAAGACCCGATAACACTGTCTCGTATTTTAAACCATGGTCGGATGACGAAGTCAGCACCTGAGCTGCCATCCGACGTCATCTCAATAGGTGTTCGGACATTTGGCTACGATCAGATTTAATGTGCATCAGCCCCTTATATACGGTGGATATTTTTGGTCGAGAAAGGAACGAATTTGACAACTTTTTGATTGTCCGAACCCCGAACCGCATTCGGCCACTCTAGGTTTGGATATATCTCGAAGGAGAGACCCGGGAACACTGTCTCGTAATTGTAAACCATGGTCAAATGACAACAAGGTTCAAAGCTACGAGGAATTGCTTCTATATCTTTCCTTCGGGATAGATACCGGCACCAATAGCCTATTGTGTAGCCTGCAGGGCGACCTTAACTCAAGTAACTAATCAATTTTAAATTAAATATATACTAACTTCTGCATATACTCACACCAAAGCCTAAAATTTACATTAATATATATTTTTATTTCATTTTAAAATTATGTATTTAAAAATTTGACATTCGATTTTTTAGTGCGTACTTAACCTTGCCGGGGTCGCGCTGAGCTCGACAGACTTAATTCAATATGGCTTTGAACAACATAGGATGTACGACCCCGGCGGTGTTAATGAAAGTTGGTTGAATAAACGTCGCACTGGAGCTACACATTGGGCTATTAAAGACGTAATTAACTATATCTAAAGTAACACTACAAATAATCTATCCGAAGACTCCCCGTCATCTGAGTGTGGCTCAAAATGGTGGAACCATTTAAATTTCAACATTTTAATTAAATATTCTAATATCTGGTATATTTTGTACTAAATAAACGATTTGTACGATAATAGAATAAATCGTTGTAATTTATATCTTCTATTTTTTTTGTTAGTACTAGTTATTAATAGAATAATACTAATAAAATAATCCATATTAATGAAAGTTACGAATATACTTATGAATGAACACATTAAAAATTCTCTGTAGAACTTTTTATTCTAATTGAATGCAGAACTTAGTTAGAATTAAAAAGTAGTTATTACATTTTAATTAGAGAATAATAAGTGTGATTAATGATTAATTGATCATAAGAAATTGAGAGATTGATTTATAAATTAGGGGATCATTTTTATCCGTTCATTAGGATAAGGTAGAATAAATTGGATAGGAAAAGTGCAATTTTATTATTCAAAGCTATTTTTCACTTTTAAAAGGTTATTAATATGAAACGGTTTTGGTGTATTTATGCAATGGGTTCCTTGAAATCATCTTTAAATATGTTTTATACACATAAAAAATCAACCACAGGTGGGAGTCAATGGAAATCATAAAATTTTTTTTGTGTGTAAAAAGTCATTATTAAAATTAATTGTTTATTAAAATTAGTAACTTGAATAAAATAGAATAAACAGCAGCCATCAACTCTTATAAAAACTCACTAAGTTATTATATACTGAATTAAATATACTAAGTCTTTATAAATAAAGTTTCAATCCTCCAGTTTAAAATATCGATTTTTTTTTATAATTTATTGTGTTCGAAATAAAACGTCTGCCAGAAAAAAAATTCTGGTTAATTTTGATTCTGGAATATTTGCTACATTTAAGTTATTTTTAATTTGTTACGCAGACGATTTTTTAATCTATTTAAAACTTTCGATTTATATCCTAACAAAACCAGGAAATGGCGTTTTTTTGTGATAGAAATGTATTTTCCTTGTTCACAATTTGTTTTAAAAAATAGGTATTTAACTTAATTATATTAACATATCAATAGCGTTAAAAATGTTGAATATAATTCTTGTCATTTATATGCTTCGAAATCATATTTTTGTAGAATATTGCACTTTTTTTGGAAGATCGTTACATTATTTCGAATTTCCTATTCTTTAGCATTAATAATTCGATTACTCATTTTACCCCACCTGGCAAATCATTGAAAAAAAAGGTAAATAATTTGTTTCTAAATTTTTTCAGTGGAATATATTAAAAGCTTTCTTTTCTTTACAAAACCCAGGAGTATTGGTAAATAATTCAACTTTTCTAGTTCATATGTATAGAAGTTTTCACGCATCACACTATCGTAATTTTTCTTTGTAAACTCAAACAAATTGACTGTTTGGGTCAGGCAATACCTTCGAACATGAATGGACAGTAGTAGAGCGAATATGACGTCTCATCGTGTTGCAAACATCTCAGACCGTATGGCCTCAGACACGTGATTACCTTCAAAATTTATGAATGAAAAAACGTTCGCGATTGACTTTTGATTTGGAAATAATAGTAAATGTGTTACTTCATGAAGTACAGGATATTTTTATGAATGAACTAGAAAAAAAAATATGAATATAATGACGTAATAAACACGTGTATGAGGCCATACATGTTGGCCTCACTTTGATGTCAGCGAAATGATAACCTGATGTTTTTTCTACTATGAGGGATCCATGCCAGAAGGGCAATACTGGATGTATAACATACGATGTCGACCAAGAAGGTTCCTTGAAGTATTTTTTTAAAGGAAATTTATTTTAAAGTTTTTTTTTATTTAGGAGGAGGCGAAGCCTTTTCCAACAACTAAATGGTTAACAAAATCGAAGAACTTAATACTTTTGATTTTTTTTTTAAAACGCCAACATTCCACTACAAAAATTAAAATCGGAGACAATTTTCGAAAGTTCTAAAATATTGTGGTAATAGAAGTTTTGAAAGCTCCATTCAGTGTCTGACAAAGAAAAGTATTTACGAATAAGATTTTTTTTTCGCCCTTTCAGATGTCTCACTGTCATTAATCTTGTCTAATTCTGTCTCATTTTCTGCTTGTTTGCTTGTTCGACCGGTTGCTTTTTCGACCTATGCTCGTGAACTTTGTCAAAATAAATTCCCTTATCGTACATCTCTTTCCTATTCTATAGGCATAGTCGATAAAAAGTGAAAACCCATGCCAGAAGCGCCTATAGGCTTTAATGAGATACATTGTTTCGAGAACTTGTTGATTTCAGGATGGGTATAAAGCCTTCGAAATGCACCTTATCCGAAAGATCGATGAATACATTTATTGTTACAAGGTTGTAAAAAGGTGTATTGTATTTCATCAGGATGACCTCAGAAGATAATTTGACATTGGAGCTCTTTTGTCTGGTATTAAAGGACAGTTTTTGAACGAACATTTGAAAAGAGGCGAATAATAAAATATAAGCGGCTCGGCCGCTAAATGGCTAAGTCCAAAAATAGTTTGTTTTGTTAACTAACGTCGCACTAGAGTTGCACAGTGGGCTATTGGCGATGGTTCGTTCGGGTCCTATCTCGAAGGAAAGACCCGGGAACGATGCCTCGTATTTTTTAACCATGGTCAGATGACGAGGACAATACCTGAACTGGCACCCAACACCTTCAATAGTCGTCGGGACATTGGACCCCGATCGGATTTATCGTGCACCAGTCCCGTATACACGCCGTTAATTTTTTGTGGATGTTTTGGACGACATTCTAGTATTTTGGTAGCGAAGTTGGCAACCCTCCGATCACAAGATCACTACTTTTTTTACTATTCTTAGTCTAGTCCGTCGCACAGGTTCGAACCGGGAACCCTTGGATTCCCAGTTGACGCCTTAATCTACTCGGCCACGGACGTTAAGTCCAAAAATAGAGTTTCGAGATAAGAGAGTTTCAAGTAAGCAATTCGCCTTTGATGTAATGTTAAATGGAATGACATTCAACTCATTATTGTGTAACCTATTGAACTGGTCACTTGGTGAAATGATATATCTAGCTGCCTAGTCATGAAAAAGGTGTTAGTTCATTTTCGGGTTTTTAGAGATTTTTTGTGTAGCTTACTCCAGGTAGCCAGTTTGCTTTAGCACATACGTATCTGCACAGTCACATTTTAAAAATAACCTAATTGACAGAAAAAAAATAGAATAAATAGCAGCCAGCAACTCTTAAAAACTTACTGAGTTTTTATATACTGAATAAAATATACAAAGTCTTTCTAAATAAAGTCCAAATCCTCTAGTTATTATTTATTGTGTTCGAAATAAAACGTCTGACGCCCCTTAGCCGCAACAGATATTTACACATGAGGTATCAAAAGAAAGAGAATTTTATGGACCAATCACGAATTGTACTTTCATCTCATAAATACCGAATATATATTTTTAATTATATTAAATGCGATTAAAATAATTCATTTGAAAGTTTTTTTTAAACAAGCCGTCGATAATGCTGCCATCTATGAACATACCGTTACACTTTTTGATTTATTTTTTGCTATAAATTATTCGTTAATATCTTTCACTTGAAAGGGTGTGTGGTATGTGTATAAAGGGTGGTAGGTGTTTATTCGATAGTTATCCCACAGGCATGGTAGTGTTCTCTATTATTATAATTTCAAAAGCTAAACTAATCAAACCTTAGTTAATTTTAATTTTATGCTATGTCCTAAAATTTGTTTAGCTGGTAAAGTGGAGTTTCCCAAAGAAAATATTGGTGGCTGTTCATTTATTACTTCACTCATTCTTGTGAGAGGGAAGGATCTGACATGTCTGATTGACAGGAGAGAGGAGAGGGATTCTCAGTGGTTGCATGACGTACGGAAAAATTCGGAAATTTGTTTTAAAAACCTTGACACAAGTAACTTTTTATAGAAATTACAATATTTTAAATGGAATGTTTGGTAAAATACACAGAGTGAAAGTATTCATGACAGTTTCGCAAATGCAAAAATTATTCTTGATGATCTTGTCTGTCAGTGCGTAACAAAATATGGTAGGGGGGGGGGGGGGGGATAAAAGGACAAGAAATGGCGTAACGTAAAAACGCTTTCTTGCTCATTCATAAATTATTTATTTTGATCTTTCATGTTAAAATTTAAAAGCCTATTTACATAAACAGATGCACGATATTTACTCATGATCCTTTTACAATTATGACGTGCTGCACGTAAATGGGAACTGACATAATCGTGTACGTGCGTTCGAATGTCTGTTCAGATGCTATCCCCGGCTCTTCGATTTCCGAAGCGGGGGCAAACGTGTGCGTTGCGTCATAAAACATTAAGTCGCGTGTGGCAATGATTTAGGTTAATTTTGAGGTTATACAAGTCGTCATTTTTTCCGATGTGGGTCGAAAGGGTTAACTTCAATAACGAAAATAGGATATATTTATAAAAGTTTGATGTGGATTGGCGAAATTGAGCACGATATGGCAATGAACGAGCACTAGCGTACGCAGAAAACTTGCAAGAGAACACTATAAACAAAATTGTATATAAAAATGGGTTCCTGAACCTACTTTATATTTCTTTGAGTACAAATGAATCGTAAATGATTCAGGTTAACCCCTGGACAACGTTGATGAGTTTTGCTAATAATTTATAAGTGCAAGTAATTTGGAAAATACTCTATTTTTTTAAAAAAAAATCTTATTTTTAAAGAATTAATAATATTTGAAATTGCTATAACCAAAGTTATTTTATTCTTTTCAACTTATATATAAATGCGATATGTTTATAGAAAACCATTTAATTTCCTGTTTAGCATGAAAATGGCAAAATCTCTTCGTTGGCAATCAGGGTTCGTTGGCAATCATTAATTACTGACTAAGAGAGGGAGACCCGAGCCTCAAATCTTATTTTTTTTATGAATTCAGCCATTTTTACCATTACCATTTTTACCACATTTTTTTTTTATAATACCATACAATACCATTTTTTTTTTGCATTAGAGAACATAATTTTCTGAACAAAAAAAACAACAACAACAAAAAATGTGTTTTTTGCATTTTATTTAGCTTAAATACTCTTTTAAAAAACCTACTACTCTCTCAATTTTTAATATTTTTTAAAAATTTAAATAAATTAAATAACGTCAAAGTATATACTATAGAAGTATGAATAGACTTTTGCAGATTTATGTTTTAATTGTTTTCAAGTTCACAACCTAAAAAAGATACAATTTTTCTTATCGAATTTTTAAAAATATATAAATTACATTTAAAAAAACAAAAATTATGTATTAATTCGTAAAAACCAATTTATAACTCAATTTAAAAAAGCTATTCATACGTTTATAAAGAAAATATTTAAATTTCAAAAAACATTAGCAGTTTAGTTTTAAGTTAATTTTTTACAAAGCCTTAGAATTTTAAGCGTGACCAAATGTTTTTTTGTTGTTGAATAAATGACGATTGTTGCAGACGAAAAGTCGGTAGAAAGATTATGAATGGTATATAAACATCTAAAAAAACATATGTACTTTTTCTTTTAACGATTTGAAATTTTTATATACGCCTTCTTAAGTATGTATAGCACCGTTTTAGGAAAAACAAATTTCGCAATTTTTTTGGAATTCGAGGCCCTGGTGTACCTTAAGGGCAGTTTCTTGACGTAAAAAATATTGAAATAAATCTATATTTAAAACCATTTCGTAAATTCAACAGCTCTTTTTACTGAAAAATGGACTAATTCTACTAAATACCCGTTTTTCTAGGAACTAAATCGCATTATTCGCATACAATTCAGTATGTGCAATCATGATAAATCGGCTCTTGTTCTGGCGCCATATTTGTTTGACAATAAAATATATTATTACATTTTTAAGAATTGAATACAATGGCGCATATCCAACATTTATCCGTTTATAAAAACTTCTTACGGAAGCTGTATTTGAACGTATTTAGTGATGTTTGGAATTTGTAACAGGTGCGTAATGGAATATTAGAAATTCAGTTTTAATATTTGGAAATTGTTAAGTGTTTAAGATGTATTTACCTTTGGTGGCTTTGTTAGCCTTGCATCACCAACAGGAATTCCAGGTAAGCACAATACCCCACTGAGAGCGACGGAATTAAGTTTTTTGAGGCCCTGGGCCAGTGGCGAATTTGAGAGAAAGGGCAAAACTTTCGAGGGGCTGGATTTAAAATTATTACGTTACGTACCCTTGGGGGAGGGGTCTATCATGCAGGACTATGGCGAGGCAGGCCTCCGTGGCCGAGCGGTTAAGGGCGATCAGCTACTAATTCGAGGATTGGTGGTTCGTACCCGTGCGATGGACTTGACAAAGAAAAGTAAAAAAGTAGCGATCTTGCGATCGGAGGGTTACCAGCTTCGCTACAATATACTAGGAATATCGTCCAGAACATCCGCAAAAATTATCGGCGTGTATACGGGACTGGTGCACGATGAATCTGATCGGGATCCAAAGTCCCGACGTCTATGAAGGCGTTGGGTGCCAGTTCAGGTGTTTCCTCGTCATCTGACCATGGTTCTAAAATAACGAGGTGCATGTATGAATGCATGAATGTGTTCCCGGGTCTTTCCTTCGAGATAGACCACGAACCGTCGCCAATATCCCACTGTACAGCTCTAGTGGGACGTTAATTAACCAAACCAAACCATGGGGGGAGGTGGTCGCACGGTTTGCGTGACGTAGAAAACCTTGTAATTTTTTTTTTATTTCCTTCGGAAATTTTAATACAAGTTAATTTTATAGAAACCCCTATTTTTCTAATGGGTATAATTTTCGAGAGTCATTGTATAACAAAATAATAATCTTAAAATCTTTTAAAAAATATTATAAATTTTAAATCTATATTATAGTTTGTAGTGTCCCGTTGCTGCATTTTCGAAGTGCCATGCGTCTGCTAATCTACTGCTATGCGATATAAGTACTGTCTTCACGGATATTTTCGATAATCGGGAACTGTACTGTAACAATGAGTGGGTTCGTCGAAGAAGATCATCTATTTACACATATAACAAAGGGTAAGGGAATCTAGAGAGAAAACTGCAGTGAAATATGCAAACAAAATTTTTTTTGTCCTTTTTAATTGTTGGAGTCAAGGGGGCCCTAAGTACCCAAATTAAAAGGGTCCAGGTGGCAACTGTCCTTTTGCCGCCTTTTAAATCCGCTACTGCCCTAGGCCAAGTCTCTGAAGCGGCCCCCACCCGGTCTGTGATATTGAAGAAATATATGTACTTCATAATTAGCGTACGCAGAAAAATTATGAGGAAGGAGTTTGGGGGGGTCATTAACCCATTAGCCCCCTCTAATAAGTGTTTATGAACACTAAAAGTTTGAAAACTATAGACCAAAGGGGGCGGACCCTTAACCCCTCCACCCCCTCGCGTACATCACTGCTTCAGAAGTCACTTGATATCAGATTAGTACAATCAAATTTAAAACCAGTATGTTACTATAAAAAATAAAGCGCGATTTCAATTGGAAAACTTTTTCAAAATATTAAGAGTCTAAAGGAATTGAACATATTAATGACTTTTTTTCCCAAGTTTAGTCACTCGACTAACAGAAGTTTGTTCAGAAATTAAACATATAAAAAAAGTTTTTGTTCTCCTCTCTAAGTAAAACGGCCTACGTGGCCGAGTGGATAAAGGCGTCAGCTGGGAATCGGAGGGTTCCTGGTTTGATCCTGTGCGACGGACTTGACTAAGAAAAGTAAAAAAAGTAGTGATATTGTGATCGGAGGGTTGCCAGCTTCACTACAAAATACTAGGAATGTCGTCTAGAACATCCACAAAAATTATCGGCGTGTATACGGGACTGGTGCACGATACATCTGATCGGGGTCCAAAGTCCTGACGCCTATTGAAAGCGTTGGGTGCCAGTTCAGGTGTTTCCTCGTCATCTGACCATGGTTAAAAAAATACGAGGCATCGTTCCCGGGTCTTTCCTTCGAGATAGGTCCCGAACCGTCGCCAATAGCCCACTGTGCAGCTCTGGTGCGACGTTAATTAACAAACCTAAACCAAACCTCTCTAGGTAAAAACATAATTTTTTTAATTATAAGTTATATACTTATATAATATTAAAATGTCTATAATTTTTTGTTAATCTTTAACAAAAGAGCCAAATCTGTAGAAAATAAATCTATTGTTTGCTGCCCTCCTGAGACTCGCATCTGAGCCTGTAGACCTAGGCCGTAGCCTAGTGTGAATTCGGCACTGTCCACTGCGGGACCAACAAGTAAAGGAACTGAATCTGATTGCATTAGAAACTAATCAATTGAAGTTTCGGTCGTTATAACTAAGGGTCGCTATATCCAGGGATCGTTGTAAGGAGGGTCTCTGTGTATATGCTTGATGCCACAAAAAGTTGGTTATGCACTATATATTTGTATATTTTTATATGATATAAATAGGAGAATTCCTATAAAATCTCAATGACATGAGACAATGCTCTTAAATTCCCCTAAATAAAATAAATATTTTATTATGTCTATGGAGCCAAAAAAGTTCAATTACAAATTTTTTAAAAACTGTTTTATATATAATTAGAAACAATTGTGGTAATACGTTTTTTTTTTTTTTTTTTTAATACAAATACGTCTCCCTTCATTAGCAGAGGTATCCTCTGCTGATGAAGGGAGACGTATCTCCCGAAACATGTCCAAATTTGATGGATTTTTATTGCATAATTTAACGTTGTATTCGTATTTTAAAATTCTTAACGCAATGTTCTATAAGACGAGTTTTTATCTTAATACGGTTTTAGTTATTGATTATTCGACTTTTCTAAAACACATTGGAAAAAATTTAACCTTCAATTTTAATAACAATAAAATAAATATAAAAACAATTTCAGCAGTCTGACTTACAAGTGACTATTTCTTCGTAAAAATAAGTCATTTTATATTTTAGTCATGTTTGTATATAACAAAAATTCATGTGCGTAACAAAAAAATTTTATATCATAGCTTAATTGTACTTCAGAAACATCAAGGTTATGTTCAAAGAAAGAAATAATATTTAAGTGTGGGTTTCAAAATAATATTTTGAATTTTTAGGGTGAAAACGGAATCTGTATAAAATCTGGCAATGATTTTTCTTGAAATTATTCATTGCTTCTTTGCGAATGGAATAACTCAAGGTTTCTTCCATAGTTATATAACAAAAACTTTGTACTTTTAAAGTTTCGTCATGGAAATAATTGGATGTGTAAACTGAGATTTATGACATGTAATTAACTGTCGAAACGTTTTGACATTAATGACCGATGAGCGCATAACTTAACTGAAATTAGTCATTAAATAACAGGAAATTCGCTGGAAAATCTAGTCTGCCTTATTTCCCCTCGGGAAAGCAGAGTAGAGGAATGGTCAAAATACGAGTATTACTTATATAAAACTAGCAAAAGTACCCGTTCTTCGCACGGAGGTAAATAAAATAACGACAAATACCTAAAAATATATACATTTTCTCTCCTCCCTGGAATAATCGCATATACCATTTTAGAATTCCTCCTTAAAAAAGTTAAAGCTGTTTTTTTATAATTTTAAATATTTTTATTTTTAATAAATGAGAAGTTAAATATGTCTATACTATTTGGTTGCTAATACACCGATAAAAATCCTATAATTTCTAGTTTATGTCTCAAAAGGTATGGAGTTTTAAAAATTAAACATTCCTGAACAAAATTACTTTTAGAAATTAACAGGAATTTTCTTTCGGTATGGGTAGTTTCAGTACATAGTTGCATAAAACCCCATAATAAAAACCGACATTTGTAAAATCCATAACTAAAATTAAATCAGCTGATGGGTATAAATAATATGCTATCGTGCAGACGAAAGTCGGACGTTTTTTACGTGCCGATTTTTACCCCCCCCCCCCTCCTCTTTTACTATGTCCAAATGCCCATGTTTTAAAGATTTTCCATGAATGCTATTATTACAGAAGAACCTACTTTATTTTTAAGAATACTTTTTTATTTCCGTATGAATGAATTAAAAATTTCGTATTTACTTATTTTGTCAAACCATTTGTCATAATTGTTTTATTTTGCGATTCTATTGTTATTGCATTCGCATCGAAAAATACCTGTCATATAAATATATAGTAAGTTTCCACAGCAAATTAAAGCCAAGACGTACTTTATCCAAAGAATAAACTGTTATAACTTGGCAATAGTTTAGCCAACGGTGCAGTATATTATAAACTCACCATGTACTTTTAATCATTCAGAACAATAATTCAGAACATTTAATTCTTAATGATCGCCATTCAATGTTTTAAAGGAAATATTCTTTGGCACATTAAATAAAATATTTTCTAAATTATCAGTTGGTATCTGTGGAATTTTAATCTTTAATAACATTAAAAAGTAATATAGAGTTGAAAATTCACAATGAAACCAAGCTTCGTACATTTAAAAAAAAATACTTGCATAAAATATTTTTCAAATAAATAAAATGGACGTTCATACACAAATTACTCGCATTTTGGATTAATTGTTCTAAAGTTCTTTCTAAGATAATTAAATATACTTACAATAAACCTGTATAAAACAAAAGAGATAAAACAATTATAACATTTTAATACAATTCTAAACCATTTCATTAAGATAAAATTCTGGTTGTTTTAATTTTTGAATGGTTCCGTATTGTAGCAAAAAGCCCAATGTATATACATTTTTCAATAATTATTAAATCAAACAAAACCTATGACGTCGTTTTTATATTGCCAATAACGAACAATTTTATTTTAAATTGCAAACGATATTTTCATCCATGTTAAGTCAATGGAATCCATTAAAATAGTTATAACATACGATTGAAACATCGTACAAACTTAAAAATTATTACAAAAAATTTCTAATTTTTCAAGTAAAGTATTCTATAATTTTTATAAAGCTACGTTTTGTAGTTATGGAGTATTCCGTGAAAAGATCGGCATTCTAATTGTTTTATATTATATTTTCACTTTTCTCCGTTGATTTTAACTGATTTTACCGTTGCCACTTCGTGAAACTTTGCTGGGATACGCTAAAAAATGTCATAACATTCGAATGGCACATCGTAGAGACTTGAAAATAGTCGCGTTAAAATTCTTATTTTTTTAACTAACTATTCTGTGAATTTCAAAGCTCTGCGTTTTGTAGTTACGGAACCTATAAAGTACTGACAAACACACATCCGGACAGATTTTGGAGATTTCAGCTTTATATATAAGATAATGTTCGAAGTTGGGTTCTATTTAAACCGACTTTAATGAGAAAAATATAAAATCGTTTTTTTTTAATTAGTGTCTTGTCTTTGAAACAGTAGCGGCTCGTGGGGTACAGCCGAGCTGCACCTAAATTTATTAGTGTATTTTAAAACTAAAATTATACATTTTACTAATTTTCTTAAATGAAGATTAGAATTGGAAATAAAGATGAAATTTCTACGAAAAGTTAAAAAAAATCTCCGATATATAGCAAACCTATTGCCGTAATACACAATTCAGGAGGGGAAAAAACTCCATTCAATCAAAACTGCAGTCGAAAAGCGAAGTTCGAAATCGTCTGCATCGTTGCCATGACAACCTTGCGTAGCATCACTTCCCCTACACGCTAAAATGGAGGTTGTGACGAAACAAATGCAGCCCAAAAGAATTTTTTCAAATCTGCTGTACTTGGGACTGCGATGTATTGATTGGTTCGTGCGTGAATCGGCGGGGTAGACTGTGGGGAAACCGAGAATTTCGAAGAATCTCTCCAAAAGGAAATTGTTTTCTTGACAAGTTTACACGTGTGTTGGTGTTTCGTTACTTAAATTAATATTAAAACTGACAGATTCGCAAGTTTAAAAGAAAGGAGGATTGATTTTACTTTCAAAAAATAAGTAAATGTCTTCTTTTTTTTTCGCATGTTATCATGTCGTAAAAATTGAAAGGATACTTTGATTTTAGTAATAAATATTGAAGAATTTCCGTTCATGTTATAGCTGTGGAAAATAGGGGGGTTTCACAAGATTTCGGCTGCAGTTGCATTTTTGACCACGGGCAGGCCAATGCTTTGAAATTTAATTGAAAACAAAGACAAAATTATTCTCACTCCAGAAACAAATTTTTATAATTCAAAAGAAAAAAAATCGAATTTGATTGGAATTCTTTCGGAATATTATTTTAAAAATAAAATTCATTTCTCCTTCATGTTATAGTAGTACCTTTAAACGCAAAAGAAAGCCGCTTACAGTGTTCGTTTCTTTTTTACGGATCCATTGTTTATTGCAAGATACTAAAGGTCATATTTTTATAGTTCCGATATATTGATTTGAGGGCTTTTACCTTTCATTATAAATCTTATTTTGCACAGTTCGTTAAAATTACACGCATGATTCGCTTTGAAAGACATTTCCTGAAGCTTGAAAAACAAACTGGCCACTAAATGCTTCACGCCAATTGTTTCTCGTAAAACATTTCCAGAACTACGATAAGAACAATAACCTTAAGAGAAATGCTTTTGAATTACGATGCATTTCATTTTTGACACGTTTTTTTTCCGATTAAACGAGACGTTGCAAAGGTTGGTTCACTCGAAAAGTAGAGGATGGTTACACTTAATCATTTCTTGGACAAGAAATGATTAAGGTCGACAAGGTGAAAGGCTCGAAACCCACTGACAAACAAGCGGTTTTTGCAATTATAAGGTTGTTTTCAATGCTTGGCGGTTTATAAAAGCTTTCCTGAGCATGGAGGAGCCCCAGTTGCTCAGTTGGTAAGACGTTCAGCTACTAATCAGAGGATTGGTGATTCGAATCCGTGAAATGGACTTGACATAGAAAAGTAAAAAAGTAGTGATCTTGCGATCGGAGGGTTGCCAGCTTCGCTACAAAAATACTATATCCAACAAATTATACTGGCGTGTATACGGGACTGGTGCACGATACATCTGATCGGGGTCCAAAGTCACGACGTCTATTGAAAGCGTTGGGTGCCAGTTCAGGTGTTTCCTCGTCATCTGACCATGGTTCTAAAATAACGAGGTGCATGTATGAATGTGTTCCCGGGTCTTTCCTTCGAGATTGACCCGAACCGCCGCCAATAGCTCACTGTGCAGCTCTAGTGTGACGTTAATTAACAAACCAACCAACCTGAGCATGGAGTTTTATTTTTTACTACTAACATTTCAATTCATAGGCGTAGGAAGTAGAGGGGGGGGGGGGGGTCTGTGAGTGGCTTGACGCCATCCCCCCCCAAGGAAATATTTTGAAGGGGTCAGCCCCTCCCTAACCTTATACTACTTTTGGGCCATTTTTTTGGTTGGTTTGGTTAATTAACGTCGCACTAGAGCTGCACAGTGGGCTATTGGCGACGGTTCGTGGCCTATCTCGAAGGAAAGACCCGGGAACGATGCCTCGTATTTTTGAACCATGGTCAGATGACGAGAACAACTCCTGAGCTGGCACCCAACGCCTTTAATAGACGTCGGGACTTTGGTTATGGTTAATTAACGTCGCACTAGAGCTGCACAGTGGGCTATTGGCGACGGTTCGGGGTCTATCTCGAAGGAAAGACCCGGGAACACATACACATTCACACCTCGTTATTTTAGAACCATGGTCAGATGACGAGGATAACACCTGAGCTGGCATCCAACTCCTTCAATAGACGTCGGGACTTTGGACCCCGATCAGATTTATCGTGCACCAGTCCCGTATACACGCCGTTAATTTTTGTGGATGTTCTGGACGACATTCTAGTATTTTGGTAGCGAAGTTGGCAACCGATCGCAATATCACTACTTTTTTTTTACTATTCTTTAGTCTAGTCCGCGCAAAGGCTCGAACCGGGGACCCCTTGGATTCCCAGCTGACGCCCCAATCCAATCGGCCACGGAGACCAAGCCATTTTTTGGAAGATATATAAATATATATAAAAAAAATATTACAAATAGAGAATTCCTACAAAGAGCCGCCTTCGAGAGAAAGCGACAATCTCTCCCCTTATTTATTTTTAAACGTGTCTGGGGAAGGGGGGGATTTCGCTTTAAAAGGTACAGGAAGAGGACAATGAGTTGTTGGAGCTTTGACAGGAATATCTGTCCTTTCCCAACTGTTTCCAATCGAAAACGACTTGTACACATCATTAGCAAATGAACCCTTTTCCGAAGCCCCTGTAAATTACCTATTCTACCGTCAACAACCATACTTAGTTTGAAAAATGCATACCGCTTGTATGTGGGTCGAAAGTGTAGCAAAATCCCATCTCAAGGCATCTGTCATGGGCCACAAAGATCACTATTTCCTTTCTGGGAATTATACAGTTTTCTTCGCCCCGTTTGCTTGTAATTACTGACTCTTATTCTTCGAATTGTCCTTTCCGGTTGACAGACGTTCTTCCCATTGTGACTTGTTGCAAACATTGCGGAGATAGTTTTGCTTATAGGTTTGGAGATGAATTCAATTCGTTGTAAAAAGATACCTTTCGTAATGAACCTTAAAAAAAATGTATAAAAGACATTGCAAAATAGAGTGTTTTTATGAATTAAAAATTGGGTGTATTGTTGGGAAAACAGCAGATCCCTGGACGTGAATTCACATTCATGAGCTTCAGCTCCTGAAAAAAAAAAATAAGAATAAGTCCGAAAATAAAAATAAGGGATTTCTTAGGACCTTAAAAACAATTTATAAGGACCTTATATTTTTTAACACAAATAACTTGTATACATTTATAACGAAAAGTTAGCTTTAAAGTTTCAAACAGGATTCTTACAAATACAAATATTGACGACCAACAACAGGCTCAAGGCCCAACAAAGTTGGTCCATCTAGTACCTCTTAAACTATCCCCCAATGCATATCTACCTTCTTCTTAAAATCCGTTAATCCTTTACAATTAACAATATTCACTGGCAAGTTGTTCCATTTGTCTATTACCCTATTGTAGAAATAGTGTTTTCACCCTTCCCGATTAAAATGGGATTTGTTTAACTTAAACCCATGACCTCTCGTTCTATCACTCATATTAAAATCTAAACCCTCCACATCTCATTGTTTGATAAATTTAAATAGTCGAATCAAATCTCCCCTAACCCTTCTCTCTTCCAGAGTATACATATTCAAATTTCTTAATCTATCTTCATAATTCATGCCTGAAAACCCTTAAACCATTTTAGTGGCCCTGTGTATATATATTATTTATATACACAGGGCTATTTAATATTTCAAAAAATGAAAGAAAATGCAATAGATGCAAGCAGTTAAAAGCAGTCGGGTGCAACTCGGATACACAATTGTGTTTAATTGACAGTAAGATCAAGCATTTTTAATAGAAGTTTAATAAAACAATTTAAATGACTTTTTAAGAGATTTCTGTAATTTTAAGTTTTCTAGGACTTTTTGAACAAAAAAAAATGGAGTTTCTAAGTACTTTTAAAGGGACTTTATGGCCCCAAAAACCCAAATAAGGAATTTCTAAGGACCGTATACGAATCCCGTGAAGAGCCTTTGTTAAAAAATTAGAAATTGCACCTGTAACGTTAATTGATTTTTATATTTCTAGGACTCTCATGCGCAACTCAATAAACCCTACCACGGGAGAGTACCATCCGGAATACACTCGAACGCTTCCCCGCAGAAAGTCAAACTGGAAGTATTTTACGAAACCAACTGCCCGGACAGTGTGAGGTTCATAACAAAGCAGCTCTACCCTGTCTACATGGAGATGAAAAGTGCCATTGACATACATCTAATCCCATTCGGAAAAGCGAGTGTGAGTATTAATACACTATGCTCATTTGTTTGAAGACATTTCTTATTTTGTGGAGTCAAAGTACTCATTCGACGATGCGTTCCTTTTCAGGAGACGTATGACTCTGTGTCCAAAAAGTATGTGTTCAAATGTCAGCATGGTCCAGCTGAGTGCTATGGTAACACGGTACAGGTATGATTGCTTATATAGATTTTTCAAAATTCAGACACACAACTGTATAGAACTTCAATCAAAAAAGCATTTCGTAATCTTGTGACTTTATGTTCTACGTGTGTGTACACTGTTGAAAATTATTACGACCTTGCACCAAAATTTGGTATTGATTTAGCTGGAACCAGTATTTGGTGCAACCATTATTTAGTTTCACTAGCAATTCACTGAGCAACCGGGCCATGGTACCTCTGTCTGTGGGTTTGGTGATGTAGATTCAGCGAAGGTGTCGGTTGCACTATTTTTTGGTAAAATCTGTGCTATTCTTGATCAAGGATTTTTGGTTTAACTTTTTTTAACAGTGTAAATTTGTCAGACGTATACATGACGTGCGTGCGTTTTTAGATAAACGGGGATAAAGAAAATCATGCATACTGAATACATGTGTAACATATAACCTGCAGCCTAGTCAAAAATACAGTACACTGTTAAAAATTTAAGTTCAACGATGTACCATATCTTGGTGTAAAACAAAGGTCTGCAGCAAATTACACCATCCATATTATGGTGGAATCAAGGTTGAACCAAAAATCCTTTATCGGAGAAGAGCAGAGGTTTCACCGATAATTGGTTCAATCTCTTTAACTACAACCAAAATGTTCGCTGTCGCTACATCAACAAACCGAGAAAACTCCGCCAAGAAAAACTACGACGAACAAGGGCCTCCGTGGCCCAGAGGATAAAGGTGTTCCAATATGAATCAGAGGATTCTTAATTCGATCACGATCGATGGACTCGACAAAGAAAAGAAAAAGTTGTGGTCTTGTGATCGGAGGGTTTTCGGCTTCGCTACAAATATATTCGGAAAACTCGAATTTTGAATTTTATGTCACGTTGGGTAGTTAGGCATGATAAGCATTAGATTTTTTTTTTCGGCCGACCATCAAACGTTTTGATGCGACGTTTCACCACTAAATGGTATCCGTGGTAGAACAGTATAATGGTGAAACTAATCACCAAATGTTGGTTGCAGCTAAATGGGTATAAAATTTTGGTGCAAGGTTGCAATAATTTTTAACTGTGTATTGTATATTTTCTTCTCTTTTAACCTTTTTTCTCTTAGTGTAGCGTTAAAGCAGCGGTTCTCAACCGGTGGTACGCGTACCACTGGGGGTATGTTTTTTTTTTTTTACTACAACAAAGTTGGGGTTGAAAGGGCATAAAAAATTGAGCATCTGAAAATGTTCTTAATACCCATTTTTTATTAAAAACTAATTTTATTTTTATCCTATGTCGAGATTGCACAACTAATAAAACTTTATCCTATACATTTGATTGGTTATGCATAAAATTGAAGCTTTTCTAGTTATTTCTATAGATAGACATATTTTTTTCAGAGCTGTGCGATATCACTGTATCCCAAGACGGAGGATCACCTGAATTTCATCTATTGCATGCAATCTTACGCCAGGCCATCGGACAGCGGGGATAAGGTGAGTTTATTCAGCAGTAAAATTATCAAGCATCCTCCTTACTACTTTTTTCTACTACTTATCCTCCTTACTACTTCCAGTGGATAAAGGCGTTTAGCTAGTAATCGGAGGATTGCTGGTTCGAATCCGTGCGATGGACTTGACAAAGAAAAGTAGTGATCTTGCGATCGGAGGGTTGCCAGCTCCCAGCAAAAAAAGTCAGCATGAAACCTTCATCAAAATTGTCAAATTAAAGGATTTTTGAAGGTTTTACAAAGGATATTGAAACAAAAAATTGTTGTTTTTTGGAAGTTTTTAATTTTCCTGCATCTTTAAAATATCTGCGTTTTTCCTTCATGATTAAAAATTGAAGGTTTTTAACAGTTTTTATGAAGGATATTGAAACAAACACCTTTAATTTTATAGATCTTCAAAAAAACTGCAGTTTTCCTGCATAAAACCTTCAATTTAAAAATTTTTCATGAAGGTTTTATGCTGACTTTTTTTTGCTGGGCTTCGCTACAAAAATACTAGAAAGTCGTCCAGGACATCCAACAAATTACACTGGCGTGTATACGGGACTGGTGCACGATAAATCTCATCGGGGTCCACGTCATCTGACCATGGTTCAAAACTATGAGGCATCGTTCCCGGATCTTTCCTTCGAGATAGGCCCCGAACCGTCGCTAATAGCCTACTGTGCAGCTCTAGTTCGACGTTAATCAAACCAAACTATTTTCTTCTGAAATAATTAAGTGGGGTATAAGGTTTGGTTAATTAACGTCGCACTAGAGCTGCACAGTGGTCTATTGGCGACGGTTCGGGGGTGGGGTATAAGACACAAAATAACTCAAAAATAGTTTATTTCAAATCTAACGACATAAAACTTATATTTCTATGTTAGAACTAATAAAAAGATTTGTAGAACGTTCAAACTAATTATTTTTTGCGAATCAATATTAAGATTCGGTACAAGATTGACATTAATACACAAACTTTGAACTCAATTTTCTCAGTCCCTTTTAACATGTTTGATCAAGTTTAAATTGATATAAGTTCAGATATATTTGAAAAAGCTGCACCAAATATGATACATTGTATTTTCAAACATATTATTTTAATTTGTCTTTAGCGATTGGTAAAATAAAGATTATATTATTTAGTACTATTTTTAAAAAGTTTTTTTTTTTTTAAATTCTTTTGAAAATAATAAACTTTTTGTTTATAAAAAAAATGAAAAATTAGTTTTACAGAAAATATTAACACGTGATTATGTTAATATGCTTTGCAGACATTTGTGAAAAAACATATATAATGAAATCTCTAAAATTAAGAAAAAAAAGTCAAATGTGTCCGATATCCCCTTAATATTTTCTTGAATACAAAATAATGACTGAAGTCATTGTTTTTGTATGTTTCTCAACATTTTGAGGTTCACTTAGGATTTTTTCTCTTCTTAGAAAATAATTTTGTATATATATCATTGAATAATATGAAAAAATTAACCACAAATTTAGAGAATTAATCAGTGTCATATTTTAACACATGTAACTATACACCTGATTATTCATTTAAGTTCTCTATTACTTTTATAAAATTATTAAAAAAAATCGAACTTAACATGCTCTTTTCTCAGTGTTTCACCAAACTATTTTTTAAAGAGTATGTTTGTAAAAAGGCATACTTTTAGTTAATTTATAAACATATTTTTAATTTCAAACTGCAATACAAGCTTTTGTAATGCAAATAAAACAATTTAGTTTTTTTGTGGCCTGCAAATGAGAAATTTTTAATGAAGATTTGTAAGTTTTTTTTATGCAAACCATCGAAAATTGAAATCAATTATAATGAACATCAATCCTCATAAGTGGGTAGGCATGTAGTTATAGTTAAAATAACTAGTGATAATCTAAATTATATAAAAATAAGATTACATTCAAACCTGTTTTTGTGCGGTAGATAAGGACTACATAAAAAAAATTTGCACAACTTCACAAATAGCTATAAAAAATAGTTTTCGCAACACAATTAAAAAAATATTTTTTTATGCGGTGAATAGGGACTGCATAAAAAAAGTATCACATAGAAAATAACTCAAAACCTTACGAAATAACTAGGAATTGCTTTTTTAAACGAAATCAAGACACGAGGCTTGACAGCTGCTTGGAATCCCGCCAAACCTTTTGGAATCTGATTTAGAAAATACACATGCGAACATTTTTTAATATTTTATTTACATATGTACTTATTTTACACATGCAAAACTTTTCAAAACGTATAACCATTATCCTTCGTAGCCTGGCAATACGCGAACTTGGTTCAAAATCGCTTTCGTCACTTGAAGATACTACCTCGCACTCGTTTTTTTAGTTACCATGTAGTCAGTGATCAGTTTTTGCGACGACTGTTGTTTCACTAGGCGCTTTATGCGCTTGTATATGTCTCAGTAGCCAGATAATCAATTATGTTCCAATTTGATTGAAATTTTCATATACCGCACAAAAAAAGACCACACAAATACAGGTTTGAGTGTATATACATTGGAGATATTATTTTGAGAAATTACTTTTTTTTCCAGTGTGCGCGAAGGCTGAGCATGGATTGGAACAAAATTTCCAAATGTGCAAATGGCGATGAAGGAAATAGATTGTTGCACGAAAAAGCCGGACTAACAAATGCTTTGAATCCCCCTCTCAATTTTGTACCATGGATAAATGTAAATAATGTAAGTAACATGTACTACATTTGCATCTATGATGAATGTTGGGGTACATCAGAAAAAGTGTTTCATCAAAGTCTAAGGATATTATCTTACCATTGTACAGAGGTTTAGTAAGGCCACATCTTGAGTATGCTGTACAGTTCTGGTCACCATATCTTAAAAAAGACATTGAATTGTTAGAGAAAATTCATCACAGGGCTACTAAAATGGTTTAAGGGTTTTCAGGCATGAATTATGAAGATAGATTAAGAAATTTGAATATGTATACTCTGGAAGAAAGAAGGGTTAGGGGAGATTTGATTCAACTATTCAAATTTATCAAACAAGGGGATGTGGAGGGTTTAGATTTTAATATGAGTGATAGAACGAGAGGTCATGGGTTTAAGTTAAACAAATCCCATTTTAATCGGGAAGGGAGAAAACACTATTTCTATAATAGGGTAATAGACAAATGGAACAACTTGCCAGTGAATATTGTTAATTGTAAAGGAGTAACGGATTTTAAGAAGTTAGATATGCATTGGGGGATAGTTAAGAGGTACTAGATGGACCAACCTTGTTTGGCCTTGAGCCTGTTGTTGGTCGTCAATATTTGTATTTGTTATGAACACGAGTGGAATTTGAACAAATTTAGTTAAATAAGTTTTTATTTTAAGGTTCACACAAGCAACCAACAGAGGAGAAGTTTGCAAGATCTGAAAGGAGTTGTTTGCGATTCTTATGGGGTAAGTATACTAAATTGTGTGTGGAAATAAGCTTATCATTTTAAGGTGTTACAAAACATCACAAACTAATTTTCGCATTAAGGAATTATCACTAACTCTTATTGAGTAAGTTTTAAGGAACATCAGTAAGATCAATTATTTATATAGCACATGGAAGCAAAATATGTATTGAACTATACAAGTATATAATTAAATATTATGTTTGTGTAACAAATGGACGAAAGTTGATAAAAATCACAGAACTGATATTCAGAATTTCAGATATATTAACAAACATATTTTTCATAAACAGAAAAGGTGGGATTAGATTTAAATGCTTCTGATGATTTTTAATATTTCCGAACTGAAACACTTAAAATTTCACTTTTTACAATCATTTATATATTTTTGTAATTTTTTTTAACAATTATATTATTTCAGGTTCGAAAATATGCTGCATTAGCATACTTAACCAAATGTTTTTACTAAATTCTTAAACATTAAATCATTTATCTTCAGTTAAAAATGTAAGTTTTGTAATATTGCATGTAAAGATTTTTTTACTTAAATTGCACAATGTACCCAACAACTTGCTCGGTTATTTAATATAAAAATTTCCAACCAAGTGACATTGTCATCATTGATTAAGTTTTGTGGTTATCTGGAAAAAAACACAGATTGAAGAGTTTACACATGAATTGTTTTATTGCTTTCATACTTAAGTTCATTACACTCAATGAATTAAGATTGTTTAAAACCTACTACAGTGTTCACTCTATATGTTTTTTGAAGAGCGGCCCGCCTTGATCGTCCTTTTTCCATCTCCATAGCGCCCCTCATGCCTGTTTTTCAGAAATTCCGACCTCCTTTGAAAAAGGTGATTTTTATTAAATTTTATTTTGGGTTTTCTCAAGGTGTACACGAGAGACATAAGATTGAGAACCATTCCTGAGGAGTGATTATCTGAAATCATAAATATTGAGGTTGCGTCAGGTGCCAGCTCAGGCGTTGCCCTCGTCATCTGACCATGGTTTGGCATACGAGGAATCGAAATAGGACCTGAATCATCGCCAATAGCCCAATGTTCAGTTCTAGTGCGACATCAATTAACCAAAAACAAACCTCCGTATCAGATCGATCTCCCATTGCCCTTGACAGGGGTCCCACCTGTCAAGGAGTGGCCACGCCAAACTTTTGTTGGGAGAAGTGCCCTTTTAAAAACAAAGTACCCTTTTCCTGCCAACAGCACCCTGTCCCTTTTTATTTCTAGAGTGAACACTGCCTACTCCTCAGTATATTTTCTTAATATATAATAATAGCTCTGGTTTTATGTTTTTAAACCAAAGTAAATCTGTTTGTTTATTTAATTACTTGTTAATGATAATTTATTTTGCAGGGTAAACATTCAAGATGTTGATATGGAGATAGGATTGAAAGTTAAAGTATTTCAAATCCATGCAAATAGTATTGCATCTAGTTTGCCAATCTTTAGATATTCCCAAATGAAACTGAGGCCAACTGAGATATATATAAAGGAGAAAAATAAATATACACAGTTTTTTATTGATAAGGTATAAAATACAATTAATTTGAAGTTTCCAGAACATCTTTAGTCTTGTATACTTATTTTTAAAGACCAATAAATTATTTTAAGCACATTTTTGCAATTAGATTTTTAGTAAAAATAAATGTTGTTTTAAAATCTTTTTATTGAACACAGCTATTTTATTCCTAGTATGAAAGTTGACTTCTACAAAATTATAACTCCAAATAAAATGATAATATAAAAGTCGAAAAGCAGTAGTTAAAATATGTGTATAAATTAGTTAAAACGTGTTTTGAAAAGCAAAGTAAAACACACAGAAATATATTTAAGAATGTCTAGATAAAAATTACAGATTAGTAAATTTCCTAATGTTTAATAAATATACCAAACAATTTAGATTTAACGAAATTCTTAAAGTTAATGTTGTATTTGTTGAAACTAAAATATATATATAAAAAAGGGTCCTGGGTATGTGTGATTACATAAATTGATATTATTAAACATTACAATTAATATAAGAAAAGTACAGAAAGAATGCTTGTAAATTAAAGAGAATAAGTTGGATCATTTCTAACATAAGCATGAAAATTAAATTTTAATTGTAAGAATCAAACTTTAAATTTAAAATGTATCTATTCAGTAAACTAAAGTATATTCAAAAGTTAATATTCTCCCGTTTCAAAACCCTTTGCATGTTTTAATATCAATGCAGATAATTGAAATTTTATATAAGATGTCAGATATGTCAATGCTTAAATTCATAGATTTAAATTTCATTAAAAAAATACTTGTACTGTAATAATTAAAGTAAATATCGTAGAATTTTATTTAAAATAATTTTAAATTTGTAACTTGGGAGTTACAACTCGCTTCTGTTACAAAGCCTCGAATTAACATTGCACTAGATAAATAACAATTAGTTGAACTAATAATCAATAGAAAGCACAAAATCATAAAGCTCGCATAGTTAATAATGTGAATTTAAAGAGTTGAGCACCAATACATATAATTTTGAGCAATCAGTTCCTTGGATGAGGTTGAATAGAAAAATATAATTAAATTAAAATTGCAAATGAAACACAAGTTCAACAGTTTATTGAAAAGTAAATTTTTAAGACTAACACAATATCAAAATTATATGATATTGTTCAATAAGAAATTTGGATACAATAAAGTTGATTAAATGGTGAAAGGACATTTACATATAATGAGAGTGGGTTTCATGGGTGATACACTATTTGAAAGGAAGCATGTGTTTGTAACAATCAAATACAAGCACATCATGCAAATGGGATGAATTTTTAGTATGCACTATGCACAGTGTGATTCTTTAATATCGGGAAAAAGATTTTTCGTTATGAAATATTTTCATAGATAACTTCATACCTAATAACATTTATACTTTGAAATACATAATTTTTTAAACTGTAAAAACATAAGTTATTTTTAAAATCTTGGATGTTTTGCCTTGAACAAATTATCTTTATACAATTTCTTAAGTATTTTATTAACTTTATGTGAATGAAGTTAAAAATATACCACTTACAGTTTTTTGAATGCTTTCTAAGACACTAAATAAAATGCTAATTTTATTTGTATTATTTTACATGTTTTAAAAGTTGGTGGCAAAAAAAAATTTATAATTTTTATTGTAGTTACAACTTTGTTCAAAGCAAGAAAAATATAAAAAGTTTCCAAGGATTGAGCTGTTTATTTACAGAAGTTTAAATAATTAAAAAAAGTAACTGTAAAACTTGTACATTAGTAAAATAATCTCGTCATCAATGTTATTCCAATGCAAGTATTTGTCATTCTGATGGATGATACTAATACAGTTCTAATAGATTAGAGTTTACTGATACAAAAAATTTAATGTTAAAAAAAATATAGAATTTTCTATGTTTTGTGCCAAAAGATGGAGCTGCTAGTCTTCTGTTTGAGAAACTTGAGTAAAAATAGGTTATGATATAATTAATGAAAACACAATAAGCTCTATATTTACGAAAATGGAATCTTTTCCCTCAATGTTATCAACTTTTAACAACATAGAAAATAGCAAGACAAAAACTCGTCACATGGAATATAATATTTTACCAGTTAACTTTGCAAATGGATTTGACAAATTTTTCTTCAAAGTCTACTGTTACATTTGACCTAAGCAGCTAAACAATCAAGGAATAGCAGCCATGGGTATTTAAAAGGAATAACATTTTGTGATATATGTAACAAAAATTTCATATGTAATCGCCAAATTAAAAAAAAAATCAATGAAAAAATAAAATACTCACCCTATTGATTGAAAGTCACTACCAAGCTTCATAGATGGTAAATATACTTGAAATAACCACATACTTGTGAAGTGTGTAATAGATAACCAACAGGCACATCACGCACATGTGGCGTATTGTAAGTATATACAGGCAGGACAGGATACCCTCAAGATGGACAACCTAATTGGCAGAAGACCACAATGTCCAATGTGAAATGTGATTACACAATCATCATTAAGGATTTCAGGTATCTATAAATACATGAAGTTCATTATTCCTTTAAAAAAAATTAGTTGATTTCTACCCAATTATTAAGAAATAAATATAAAATTTATTAAAATAACCAGAAAATTTCATGTACCTACTCAACTAAGTTGGTTTATTGGGGTTTACTGGCGCAAGGGCCAAATATGGCCAAGCTGCGCCAAACATCCCAGTCAACTAAGAGGGTAATCTGCTAGATTTTAAATCGAGCCTAAGTTTTTTTTTTGTAGAAGGTTACATAAAAAAGGATAATTGAAGACATGGGTTTAAGAACCAGACAGATCCAGTTTTCAAAATTATTCAGGACGGACTTAAAACACTGTTTTTTTGCATAGTACAATATAAAAATATAGCTACTCTTCTTTCATAGCCTTAGAGCTGTCTGGTCCTTGCACAAATCAATAGAGGTTTTTTTTTCTTTACAGGAATAGGTAAAACTCAGAAAAAAAGTGAAGCTGTCTGGTTCTGGCACCCACGTCTTTAAATTAAATTAATTTAATGTCACCCTGGAGTAATTTTGAACCATGACTAGGACAAGACTTGAGTTGGTTCCCCAAGCACATAAATAGGTGTAAAGATATTTGGACCATGTCAGATTTAATTTCAAGAACTTAATTTATTTTATAATTGGTGTAATATGCAAGTTTTCAATATGTGCACCTATTGAAAACTTTCAAAGCTTGTACAAAATTTGCAGTGATTCTTTCATAGTGACATGGATTTTTTTAAAAAAATTATGAAACACCAAGTAAATAACATTTTTGCAGATATTTTTGTACAGACAAGTAAAATAAACTTTAATTTTAGACAAGTGCCCCAAAATGTATACCAACAGTAAAAATTTGACATTGAGTATTTTACCCCAAAAGAATATAATATCTTATATTTCGAATGTAATGAGCAAATTGAAAAATATATATATATATATACTTGCATTATTGATTGAAAGCAATCAGCAATAGATGTTAAACATACTTGAAATAACCACATGTTTGTGAAGTGTGTAACAGATAATCAACAGCCACATCATGCACATGTGGCATATTTTAAGTATAGACAGACAGGACAGAATACATTTTACATGGACAACATAATTGGCAACAGACCACAAAGTCCAAAGAAAGGAGATCTCCCCCTCAAAGATTTCAAACATCTATAAATAAATGAAGTTTATTATTTTTAAAGAACATTATTTTGGTAATTGAACTGTTTATTTCAGAGACCAGTTAACAGACAATTTTTAATTTTTTTAAGAAATTGGAAATCTCATACGGTAAACACTTATTTTGATCCACAATCCATCCCAATTTCATTCCGTTGCTTGGGTGATGTTTCACAGTGAGATATTGTATTAAGTGCAGAAATCAGATAAGCAACATTAGATAGCGTGAATGCAAAATTGAATAATCTTTAGACTTGTTTCTGAAATAAAATAAATTTTGGTATTTTAATGGAATCTTAATTTTATATGGAAAGCACGTATTTGTTTGCACAATCTTGTCAACTGCGAAATTAACTTTAAAAATATGCGTTTTTACAGTAAAAATGTATTTTATTGCCGAAACCAGATAATGTAAAATTAAAACAAAATAAGGAATAAATATTATACCTTAATTATAGGCAGCATCCACTTCGAGAAGATATTAACTGATACTCTAATTTTTTCCAAGACAAAATCTATATTAATATCAAAGATATCCTACATTTCTTTGGTTCCCAAAAATTTGAAAGTACACTTGGCTGATATCTGAAATAAATGGTTCAATTATAAAATACCCTGTAAATAACATTTTTGGAGACATTCTTGCACCGACCAGTTAAAAAAACTCAAATTTTAGACAATAAAGCCTCAAAATGTATAAAAGCAGTAACAATTAGACACTGAGTAGTATTTCCCCACAAATATTTATAATATTTTATATTTCAAATGTAACCAGCAAATAAAAAATAAATCAATATTAAAAAAACATACTTGCCTAATTGATTGAAAGCAACCAGCAAGCATTCATAGATGGTAAATATACTTGAAATAACCACATGATTGTGAAGTGTGTAATAGAAAACCAACAGGCACATCACGCTCATGTGGCGTATCGAAAGTATATACAGACTGGGCAGCAGGATACACTTTATGGTCAACCTAACTGACGGCAGACCACAAAGTGCAATGAAGTGAGTCCATCTTTCCAGCTTCTAGTATTAGATGTATCTATGATCAGTGAGCGATTCTGGGATGGAAGGGGGAACGGTAACCCGCCCCCTAATTTTTTTGGATATTTCCCTCTCAATGTTTTAATATTTCACTTTTTAAAAGTCACGTCAACCATGTTGGCCCTTTTATCAACTCTACCATTTGTACCATGTCTAAACAACTATAAGTATTTATTTTACCTATAAATTCCAAAATTAGGTTATCACTATTAATATAAAAAAATATTTGTGTGTTGCGTACATTAATGGTTTGGTTTAGTTAATTAACCTCGCACTAGAGCTGCACAGTGGGCTATTGGCGACGGTTCGGGGCCTATCTCGAAGGAAAGACCCGGGAACGATACCTCATATTTTTTAACCATGGTCAGATGACGAGGATAACACCTGAGCTGGCACCCAACGCCTTCAATAGACGCTGGGACTTTGGACCCCGATCCGATTTATTCGTGCACCAGTCCCGTATACACGCTGTTAATTTTTGTGGATGTTCTGGAAGACATTCTAGTATTTTGGTAGCAAAGTTGGCAATCCTCCAATCGCAATATCACTACTTTTTACTATTCTTTAGTCTAGTCCGCGCAAAGGTTCGAACCGGGGACCCTCTGGATTTCCAGCGGACGCCTTAATCCACTCGGCCACGGAGGCCTCGTTCACTAATGTCACACTTGAGTTGATCTTTCCAACAGATGTGGGAAGTTAATTTGATATACTTCAAATAACACAACATATAAATGCAATGTTTATTATAGTTTTTAATCCAACAGTAACAAAGGTTTACTACCCCCTTCTTCCCAACATACTGCTTGTTCTTGCCCCCACACTTTTAGCACCCAATCACCGCCATTGTCCATGATTACAAAAAGTTTATTTTTAAAAAAAAATTAACTTATTGTCAAGAAATAAATGAAAATTCATTAAAATAAGAAAGTTTTATGTAGGCCACCTAGACAATTAAAAAAGTAATTGGCTAGATTTCAAATTGGGCAATTAGCTGTTTGTAGAAGGTTGCATAGAAAAGAAAGCCTCCGAAGCACTTAAATAGGTGCGAGGATCTTTGGGAAAATGTCAGATATATCATGCACTAGACCCTCTTAACCACGAGTTCATTACTCTATTACTTGTGCCACCATATGTCAAAAATATTTAAATGGAAAATCCTCAAATTAGCCGGAACAGCAAGCTGAAATGGTTTACTTTATCTCAGGGTGTCAGCAATTTAAATCAGTGGTAAAAAAAAACATTGATTAAGAAATTCTGTTGGAAATAAAACTCTCACTAATAGTGCTTTCTCCATGGTCACTTCCAACTTTTCTTCCTTATTCTGGTTTTCTCTAAGGTTATTTTTCACTTGAACGTTCTTATTTATTCAAAGTCCCTCCCATACCTTACACACATCTGAGATAATGGAAGTTTACCAGTCTTTGTCTAAAAACAAGTTTTCTATACATAAATAGAGGGGACATTCTCATTTGCAATGGACGAGTAGAATGACCACGCCTACAGTGACGTCAGAGCTAGTTTGTTTGAGGGATAGCGTTAGAATTTCACTCAAAACTACTAATATATTTAAAAGCTGGATAATATTTTTTTAGAATATGTTGTTAAAACACAAGTTAAACGTAATTAATGCAAAATTTGAATATAAAAAAGCGATATTGTTTGTTTACCAATAATCGGCAACTTGCACGTGCTCAAAATCCCACAAACAAGGCCAAACTCCGCCCCGTTCTAGTTGTCCATTCCTTTGTTACAATCAGATGAGCATGAGTGTTAAGACTTTTATGTTACTGATTTATTTTCTTTTTTTAAGAAAGCCTTAGTTTAAGTTACTATGTCTTCTGGAAGAAAAACCCCTCCACACAATTTGGTTTTGTTTCAATGATAAATTTGAAGTAGTTAATAAAAGGAAATAGAGCTATTTGTAAAAAAATATTTAATTTTTAAGCTAATTTGATGAGCTTGTTTAATAAATATGTAATACAAGTTTGTTTATAAAAAACAAATAGGTATTACTTAAGAAAATTCAGTTTTAATTCTTGAATTAATTGAAATGTATATCTTATATACAAGGGTAATTTTTTCTTTCATAAATATCTAAAGTATGTAAAAATCTGGCTACAGGATGGTATGTAAAATCAGGGTCCCCAAATCAATATTTAAGTCAAAGTTCACTGACTTTCCCATGTTCTCCAGAAAATTGTCAAAAAATTCCAGACCAAGAAATAAATAATTTTTTTCACATATTAATCTTGAAGCTGTGAAAAATAAAGTGCTTGTAAATAATAACCTAGCAAAGTATACAAAATCGAAAATTTAGCATTTTTATTTTTTAAGATTTTGCAACAATGAAAATAAAAATAATATGACCGACACTTATGGCTAACGTTTTTTAGGAAACTTTTCCAGAAAATTAAAAAAAAAAAAAATCCTGCTAATTTTAGGTGCGTAGGAATGCTATTAAATTAATATATATTTCATAAATACATGTAATTTGGGATGAGTATTTTAAATGTATTCTGTTCGAATATTTTATATAGAGTAACACACTCCCAAGAAATGAATTTATCCAGCAAAATAAAAAAAAAAACATTTTGAGGCCATCAATTGATGTTGGAGTCTGACGTTAGTGTATGCTACCCGAGTAAAAAAGTGGTCATAGTGTAAACTTTTTTTAACTTGTCAACAAACAAAAAAATTTCATTTTGGCACCAATTTTGAGAATCACACCAAGCCGTACCATACAATAGGAATTTACCTCTAACTTAAAAATAATTCGCAAATGCAAGTATTTATATTTGAATTTAAATATTTTTTTTCATTATTAATACAATAAGTTCTTAAAATTTGTACCCACAATTTTACAATAACTGAACTAAAATAGATTAAGTACATATCGTTTGATATGCAACTAAAAATAAATTTTAGGAATTTGTTTCAAAACTATATGTAAGTATACATTACTTATATGGGGGGTGGTTACCACAAGTGTGCCTGCTTAGCGACGCTTCGGCGCTGTAAGCAGTATGGCGATCTACTGCCTAAACTGGTTTCCCCGATGTTTCTTCTCAAGGATCGATTCGTCCTTTCGTCTAACCGATGTTTCTAGTTTCGACCGATTCTGATGTTTAAAGACCAATGACAACCAATAACATTCCCTATATGGAAAAAAGCAAACGAATACACTTATTTGATGACATATATGACTTTTACACTAATATTTTAAACGTATTATATATATGTTCATACTTAAGTTAGCAGTACTGCACCTAAAACGCCTTGGGTTTGGTTGGACGCTGCCACGCAGACAAATGGTACTGTCTGGTGTGTAACCATCACTAAACTATCCTCCGAACCGTTGCCAATAGCCCAACGTGCAGCTCTAGGGCGCAGTTTTTAATCAAATCAATCATAAAAAATGCCAAATTGTAGTTCTTTTGGCTGTTTTAATTTTTCTTTGAAACTGATTTTAAATGCTAATTCACTGAAATCCATTTTAACCAATAATAAATAGATTGGTTTTGTTAAAACCGTCGCACTAGAGCTGCATAGTGGAGCTGTTGGCGACGGTTCGGGGACTATGTCGAAGGAAGGATCCGGAAACGATGCCTCGTATTTTTGAACCATGGTCAGATGACGAGGACAACATCTGAGCTGGCACCCAACGCCTTCAATAGACGTCGGGACCTTGGACCCCGATCAGATTTACCGTGCACCAGTCCCCTATGCACTCCGTTAATTTTTTGTAGTGAAGTTGGCAACCCTCCGATCGCAATATCACTACTTTTTTACTATTCTTAGTCTAGTCCGTCGCACAGGTTCGAACCGGGAACCCTTGGATTCGCAGCTGACGCATTAATCCATTCAGCCACGGAGGCCCAATTATAAATAGAAAACAAGCAAAAACAAAAACTATATTTTTTACTATCAAAAAAATTCTATGTGTAGGAAATAAAATAATTAAACGCATTTAACATTTTCCTAAGGATTTGAGATTAAAAATACCCCACAAAATAATTTTTAAAATTATTGGGATACAGTGTGGCTGGCTAATGGGGGAGTTTCACGCCAAGAAGAAGAAGACTGCTGTTCCAACCAAACACGGAGAAAATCACTTCTTCTTGCGGATTTATATAATATATATATATAATATATAACAGCCATATAGTCATTTGATGTTGTTCAAAACGAAAATTTATCGGAAAATTAAAAAAATATATGTATGTACAAGTTAAATCTTCTATGGGAAGGAAGCGAGTTTATAAATTATTTATGCTGAAGAAATGATGTTCAATTTTTGATTTTTATTGTGTTGTTGAATATAAAATTTGAATCACTGCATTTTTTTACTCTTTCTGGCCAATGTATGTATTATTTACAATTTCGCATAAGCATTTTTACCTGTTCAAGTACACTGTTAAAAATTGGTATTCAAAAATAAGTAAATTGTACTCATTTTTGAATATATTCGATGATTATCATGGCTCCGAATACATAAGTTTCAATTTCGAAAAAGACATGTAGTAAAAATTAATAAAAAGAGCAGTAGCTTGCCTACACAGGCTGTCTTCATAAATCACTTTCACTAAACATCGATCATTACAACCAAGTCATATCGGGAATCGCACCCACATCTGAAGGCACCGCTGTCCAGAACTATCGTTAAGCTACAAGGGCGACATAAAGAAGTTATAAACCGGGGCATATTTTAAAATAGAGTTGGTGGGGATTTTTCCCTACCAGTGTGTAAAAATGCCCCACCAGTCATACAGAATTGCCCCCAACCGGACTTTTTTTTTGTTTAATCCATTTTCCATAGTAAAAACATAAAATTGAAGTTGTGGCAAATGAATGACCCTGAACAGAGCCAGGGGGACACAAGGCTTTAATTTTTAATAAAATGCATAAATTATATAGAAAGTTGAGCCAGTTTTTCAAAAGATTATACTTATGAATATAAAATTATTAGTTTCTTTTTTAAAGTTTGATTGGTATCTTTATATGAGCAAAATATATCATGGATGTATAATTATTCTAAGGTAACCAAAATTAGCATAAATAAGTTATTATTGTACGAATGTTCAGAATGAAATGATAGTAAAAATAAGGTTAAAATAATTTATTTGAAATTTTTTTTTTTTCGTTATTTACTTATAATCGAAAAAGGATAAAATATTTTTATTAAAATTATTATGAAAATGTTTAGATATTCTCAATATATTGATATCAATAGAAATTAATAAAAAAAAATTGTATTTATTACTTTATACCAGGCTAATCGAATTATTAACAAAATCGTCAGCTATCCTACATAAAAATCCATTCGGTAACACATTCAAGTTATGGGACAATAAATCTTAGTCTCGCCGCCAAATCTTTCATTGGATATTTATTTTGTGGTGTGACTTAGGACCCTGAGATTAATATTTTCAGTTGTTGCAACCTGTATTATTGGAAGGAAGTTTTGGTTCAAAATTTTTCCTTTTTTGTTCAGAAATGCAGTAAAACAATTGACTTATAATTTAGTTTCAAAGAGTGTAACATTAAAAAAAAGAGGGGGCAGCCGCCCCCCCCCCCTTGGCCCCCCGAATCGCCGCCACTGTCTCAAGGGACGTTTATTTAAACGAAAAGACCACCGATGGTCCGCGGGCCATGGATCGAGAACCATTTTTCTTAAAACATAAATTTAAAAGTTGCAGTGAAAAAAAGATAATATTTGCAAGTCTTAACAATAACTGTTTTAAGATGTGAATATTGTTTATTAATAAAACCATTCACTGCGCACTATCAGTTTCAGAAATAAAATTTATGTTTTATTAACGTAGTTTAATACGCGATATTAAATGCTGTACTGAAAAATCGAAACGCATTTATGAATCATAAGAATAATTGTTGGGATAGGGCAGGCGTAAACAAATACATCAATTCTTTAGAACATTCTGTTCCAGGAAAAAAAATGGCGAAACTTCCCTGTTACATCGCATAAATAAAAGTTTTTATCACAACGAAACCGAAAATGTAAACGATAAACACCCCCAAATCGACCGACGTAAGCATTTCAGCCGACAGTAAATAAAGCAGATCTAGCTTATAAAACAGCTGACTTAAGAACTTTAAAATCCACTGATTGTAGAATTCTGCATCTATCAAGATGGCTGCCGTTCCAGAGCTTGTGTTGGTGATGTGTTTCCTGGCCATCACGGGATTGTGGGAGCAGAGATCTAACAAGAATATGGAGGATCCCATAGGGGAAGCTATGGAGGATATAGTGCAAACCTACGAGAAATCATTATCGCTGTATGATTTGTTGGCTCACTTCCCTATAGATAACAGTAAGAAAACAATTTTAATTTATAATTTTTTAGAAAAAGTTTCTATTTGAATTGTTTAAGTATATTTTGGAGTGTTATTTAAACTTTCGGGACAAAGGTTTCGTCCCTTTTTTCCGACCACAGAGGGTAAAATATTTAATGACACCTTAATTCGGTCGATGGTAATATCTGTGTGACGTCATAAAAATGCGGTTAGCATATATGGAACCTTTCAGATCAGATTTTCAAAGTTGTCATCATCCCATTTATCTGTCACTCTTTATATTTCAAAAATTGTATTGCACGCATATTTATTATGATTTGTTCCATGTGTAGATTTTTTTGGGGGGGGGGGGGGGGGAGGAGGAGGAGGAAGAGAGGGTAGGGGTTCAATGACTGAGTTACTGATTTTTTTTAGGTATCTTAGAAGGGAGGCCCCAAAAAATTAAATTTCCCTCCACTCCCCACAAAAAAAAAAAAAAAATTCATTTCCCCGCCCCCTCCCATCAATTTCAGAAAAGTTTCCAATTTTAATTCAAATAAACAGAAATACGTTAGCAGCTAAATATCTTATCATCATAAGTTATCATTGATATTCATGAAATCATTATCAATATTTTTTACATACATAAAGCCATTAAATATTTTTAAAATTAGTAAATCATTACCAAATTATGAAAATAAAAGATTGAGAATAAATTATGTGGGTTAAATTTTGAGAGTCTCTTTAAAGTAATATAGGGTTTCTATAGCATGTTTTGGAAGAACTTGTTAATACGACCCCGTTTGGTTCCGTTTTATGCAATCTAGAATTCTAGGAATAAAATAATAAGACTTTCTATAATAAATAATTTTTTTTCACCTGAAAAGTATCTACTGGAAATAAAACAACGAAAAAGGTGATGAGAAAGTGGATGAACCAGGGCAAAGCTCAAAGTGAAAATTAAAAGTTTTGGTATTTTTGTTTTATTGTACTTTTAATTAATATTATTTTAATTTACTAAACATTAACAAAAATGGCAACTTTGCATTCTGACCCCTTAATTTTTTTTCCCTTCCTCAAATTTTGTGGTTGTGTATGAAAGAGGGTCAAGCACGTAGGTATAGACTTTTCATGGGAGGGGTTCAGTGACTGAGCAACGGATTTATTTAGGTAACTTAATTCCCCCCTCAACAAGAGTTGGGGGAATCCTCCCCCAAAAACAACAAATTCCCCCCCCCCTTTTTTTAATGAACTTATTAATTTTTTTAAAGTAAACAGGAATATGTTGGCAGATAAATATCGTAACAGCAACAGTTATTATTTATTTTTCATAAAATCGTTACCAATATCAGTCATTACCTATTTATAAAATTAATAAATACCACTCCCTAATTATGAAATAAATTTAGAGAACAAATTTAAGTTTTGAGAATCATTGTTTAGAATAAGGTTTTGGAGTATCTTGTGTATACGGCCCCGTTTGACAATCTTTTCCTTCTATCGCCGAAATCCAAATGCTAGATAATGAACCCGATGATTTTATGTTAAGCTCAGTTTGAAGTAAAAATTGCCTCAAAACATGGTTTTGAAAGCTGTTTTCCGGGGCAGAACCCCTGGGAAATACCAACTTGACAAGATTAAAGTAAAAATTTGTTAGTTTTATAAAGTATTTTTACAGTAATTCGATTTTTAATTTGTGTCTTCTTGACATTCAATGGGAGGGGTTTGAACCCCCTGAACCACCCCCTTACCTACGTGCCTGAAGAGGGTCGTTAGTTTGGTTTGGTTTTGTTTTGTTAATAAACGTCGCACTAGAGCTGCACAGTGGGCTATTGGCGACGGTTCGGGGGTCAATCTCGAAGGAAAGACCCGGGAACACATTCACACGCACATTCATACATGCACCTCGTTATTTTAGAACCATGGTCAGATGACGAGGAAACACCTGAACTGGCACCCAACGCCTTCAATAGACGTCGGGACTTTGGACCCCGATCAGATGTATCGTGCACCAGTCCCGTATACTCGCCAGTATAATTTTTTGGATATTCTGGACGACTTTCTAGTATTTTTGTAGCGAAGCTGGCAACCCTCCGATCGCAAGATCACTACTTTTTTACTTTTCTATGTCAAGTCCATTTCCCGGATTCGAACCACCAATCCTCTGATTAGTAGCTGAACGCCTTACCAACTGAGCAACTGGGGCTCCGAGGGTCGTTAGTAGGCAGCTATTAGGATTATTTTATACTATGATTTTACCTTCACCTCACCGCCTTTTACCCTTGCCCACCTCTCAGAGTGTCCGGATTTCATTAATAAACGGTACTATAATGGTAACCCAAAACGCAAACATTTGGTACAATTTATGCACAATTAACTAAAAGTTGGGACCCCCTAATGCCGGGGGTCCTAGACCCGAGTCTAAAGTGCTAGATAATGAACCCGATGATTTTATGTTAAGCTTAGTTTGAAGTAAAACCTTGCCCTGGGTGAGTGATCTTTGCAATGTCTCCAATAAGCAAAGGCTTAAGAGTGTGTTTCGATTCCAGCCATCACATGTCCCGAGAGCGACACAGTGCTCCCGTACCCTGGCGACTGCACGCGGTTCGTGACCTGCAGGGACTTCAAGGCCCACATTCGGGGTTGTCCTCCAGGAAGGAAGTTCGACAAGGATGCCCTGAGATGCAGATTTGCCTTTCAGACGACATGCGACAACTCCGTGGAACCTGAACGTAAGATATTACATTCTTCAGATTAAGGTTTGGTTGTGTTAACTATCCAGAGCAGCACAGTGGGCTAGTGGCAAATGGAATCAGAGTTGTTATAACTCAATTATCTTACTCCACATCCTTTTGGCACACTTTTTTTTAAAAAATTTCTTTTGTTTATATCTTCTTCAAGTTACCTTGGTAGTTTAACGGATAAAAAGCACTGGACTGCAGTGCCTGAGGATCTGGGTTCGATTCCCGGTTCGATTCCTGGTTGTAATTGTCGATATTTATTGAAAGGGATTTATGAAGGCAGTCTATGTAGGCAATCATCTGCTCTTTTTATTCATGTTTACTCATTTTTGAGTACATACCTTTTTCAAAAATGAATCTTATGAACAGTGTCGTTACACAAAAAATATTTTGGGGTGTTGAAACAAGAAATTTCCCAACTAAACGATTCGAAATTCCCAACTCAACAGTGCTGAAAATTCCCAGTTTCAACTTATCAACATTTTTCATCTTTTTTTTATATATATTTTAGGTAATATTAAACAGTTCTCTCACAAGCATTGATTTGTACATCCATATTCCAATGCAGGGTCTGAGGTCTAATTTAAATGTAATATTACACAAGTTGGGCAATTTCTAATCATCCCTAACTTTCAATTTGTTAATAATATTAATTTTCTTCAGGCATAAATGTTCCCAACTCGGGGTTTTTAGAAGTTGAAATTCCTAACTTTCAGAGTTTCCAGATTATTGGGGGGATCGGACTTTCTCTCCCCCCCCCCCCCCCCCAATGCGACGTGCCTGCTTATGAATTCGGAGCCGTGATAAGCCTCAAATGTACTCAAAAATGATACATTTTACCTATTTTTGAGTACCTATTTTTAACAGTGTAATTTAACAGTATAAAATAATACAGATTGTGTCCCGGAAGGGGTTTTCTGAAATGTATTCCCTACTGACAAATCATTTTCCCCCAGACGTGTGCGGCTCGAACGAAGTCTACTTAGAGTGCGGTCCTTCGTGCGAGCAGACGTGCGACGAGTACCGAAACGACTACCTCGACTGCCCCGACGACTGCGTGAAGGGATGCTTCTGCAAGGAAGGGTTCGTGAGGGGCTCCCTCAGAAACTGTATTCTCCCCAGGAAGTGCGGCAGCAAGAACACGCTGGAGCCCTGGTTCCTCATCAATTCCAGGACGAGAACCAGGACGCAACCTGAGGAGCCATGATGGGGGAAAGTTCCTTCGTTGATACATCAAGGATGGACGATTGGAGGGAAAAGTATGGGGAAATTCAAAATCTTGTAGTTTAAGCTTCTGGAATACATCAAAATTGTGAGGTTGTTTTCAATGGAAGACAATTTACTTTATATTTCTAGTATATGTATATTATAATTTATTTATTGTTAATTTATTTTTTATGGGGACTGTGCAGTTTGTGATGGACAAAAATCGGTAATTTTTTAAGGTTATAAAAAGCAGTGCAGTAACAATACTATTAATTGAACTGGAATAAAATTCTGTATACGTTTGGAGAGATCAATATTTAATAGGGTTTAATCCCAATGTTTTCTGCGTATAGTATATTTCTTTAAAAAAAAGTTATTTTGTAACTGTAGCATTTTAGGACAATAAGTTCGTAGGGTACACTTTTCTAAAACAGTTTTCAATATCCAATCACCAAATTTTATTTTTGTGTAGAATACATTATAATTAAACTATTGAACCTAATTTTAATTTCAGTTTTGGACTAGAAAAAAATTACCATACTTTTATTTGAAAATGGATATTTTTTTTAATCTAGTAAAACAACTAAAATTCAGGTTTAACATGCAGCTTATACACTAAACTAATGGTACATATAATTTGGTTTTGATTGGAGATATACTCTTGGAGAAAAGTGTACCAAAAGATGAAAAGGGACCATTTCTTGAAAAACTGTAAAACTTAAAATCCCTGGTATTTCAGAATTGATTTTTTGTCCTTCCCGTGCAAATATTTCTGAAGTATTTAGAATCAAGAGTGAACAAAATATTGGTTTTATTTTAAGAAACTAAATTATTTTAATTACAGTAGAGTAATCTTATATCTCCAGTAATACTTCTTTTTAGAAATAAAGTTCAATTATATAAATAGAGATAACTTTCACATGACATTTTAATACTTTATATTTGAAAAATACTTAAACAGAGTTCTTAATGAATTTAAGAACTATGTGCATTTCTGTAAAAACGGAGAGCCACAAATGGACATATTAGTTTGTGCGCAATTAAATTATAATAGTTTAAGTGAAAACATCTCTAATAGTGTACAACAAATTAATTTAGGTTTAATATAATTATTTAAACTGTTTAAAGTAAGGAATTTATGATTTTAGGAGTTATATAAAAGTTCTTGCACACCGACCTTCTTAACTGGAAAAAATAATTTAATTTGATAATTAGAGCAGTTATGACTGAGTATTTAACATCAATTTCAATTTTAGAATTATTCTTCAGAGAGACAGCTAAACACGGTTATAGTCATAATTTATTAATTAGATAATCATTCTAATATATATTTTTGTTAGTTTTAAGCATTCGAAAAAATTGTATACAATGTATTGTAAATAAGAGATTATATCCACAAATCATTTACATATTATTTATTCTCATTGTATTTATGTGTTTTAAATATATATATATATATATATATATATATATATATATATATATATATATATTTACAAAATAAATTAGTTTTATAGTTTGCCATTTCGCATTATTTGTTGAATAAGAACGATAGCCGTTATTTTAAAAAATAATATTACAATTGCTATTTTTGCAGTTTAGTGAAGCTGTAATTTTTTTATTACATAGCGTAACGTTTAATTTATTTAAAAAAAAACTGTTTCATACTTATAATACTAAAAGAAAGAGTGTATGTGTGTCTGTGGCACACAAAACATTGCCTTCCACTGCTCGGACATGTCTGAAGTTTATAGATACTATTCAACTTTTAATTATGCAGCCGAGGCTTGAAATTTTAAAAATCCTTTTAGTTTTCCATTTATAACTGTTTTAGAAGCCAATTCTTTTCAAATAGACATTAAAAAAAACAATACTTACTTTGTTACAAAATTATATTGTTATAAAATAATAATATTTTGACAACAACGAAATACTTTAAAATAAATTAATATGTATTTATTGTTATAAATAAAAATTTAATAGAGTTGGCGATCAAAAATTACTGTGGCGAAATAACTCTTTTTGACAATAATATTTCAACGGAAAACCTAACGAAAAAGTTAAAATTTGGAGATGCACCCGGAGATGTCTGAACAATAGACCAGTTATTTTGCCTTCGAGAAAAATAAAATGAGTGGAATAAACGGGGAGAACATTCCCATGGGGAAAATTTGTTTTAACGCGTGTGAAAACGCGGGTAACAGCTAGTTAGAAATATTTTATGGAATAACTTTAAAGGAACAAGCGTCTATTAAAATTACATTGAAAGTTCACATCAATACAAAGCTATAAAAATTCATTTATACTCTTATACGAAATGATAATGAAACATTAAAAAGTAAATAATTAAATTAATAATACAAAATTATAATCTTTAATTTTTAAGACAGTAAAAGAGAGAGAAAAAGTTATACATGTTGTTCCTAAAAAAAAGTATTTTATATCATCCAATACAAACCATTTAGTAAATAAATGGGAGTATGGCTATAATTTTTGATTCATTGCATTTGAATAATTTTTAAAATTTCGAACTATTTTAGCTAAACAATATAAAAGTTGATAATCAGTTGATTTTTACATTAAAATCTTAAAAGATTCAAATAATTGGTGTCTATACATTTCAATACAAGGTATTGTGATTGAAAACAATACAGTTATCAAACGCTAAGTAATCTAATGGTAAGCAAAAGCAATCCGTACGTCAGAATGTTATAAAATATATCCCGAAACTTAACTAACCCAGATACTTATATTCAATATTAATAGAGTATTTTTTATTGGAGTTACCTCGAATTTCAATTAATGACGAAGAACATTTACCATACACCATTTTTTCTTGAATGATACTCATTCAAGAAAAATGCTCCAGCAAAAGCAATCCGTACGTCAGAATGCTACCAAAAATATATCCTGAAACTACACTAACCCAGATATAAAGTTTACATTCAACATACATAATACATAGAACAGTCTTCACTAGTAATGGCGTTACACCAAATTTCAATTAATGACGAAGAACATTTATCATATACTCATTCAAGAATAATGCTCCAGCAAAAGCAATCCATACGTCAGAATGTTAAAAATATATCCTAAAACTACACTAAACTAGATATAAAGTTTACATTCAACATTTATAGAGCTTTCTTTACTAGTAATGGCGTCACCCCAAATTTCAATTAATGACTAACATCATTTACCATACCCTGTGATATTCATTCAAGAAAAATGCTCCAGCAAAAGCAATCCGTACTTCAGAATGTTAAAAATATATCCTAAAACTACAATAACCTAGATATAAAGTTTACAATCAACATTTATAGAGCTTTCTTTACTAATATTGGTGTTACACCAAGTTTCAATTAATGACTAAGAACATACACTGTGATGCTCACTCAAGAAAAATGCTCCAGCAAGAGCAATCCATACGTCAGAATGCTACCAAAAATATATCCTGAAACTACACTAACCCAGATATAAAGTTTACATTCAACATACATATAACAGTCTTCACTAGTAATGGCGTTACACCAAATTTCAATTAATGACGAAGAACATTTATCATATACTCATTCAAGAATAATGCTCCAGCAAAAGCAATCCATACGTCAGAATGTTAAAAATATATCCTAAAACTACACTAAACTAGATATAAAGTTTACATTCAACATTTATAGAGCTTTCTTTACTAGTAATGGCGTCACCCCAAATTTCAATTAATGACTAACATCATTTACCATACCCTGTGATATTCATTCAAGAAAAATGCTCCAGCAAAAGCAATCCGTACTTCAGAATGTTATAAAATATATCCCGAAACTTAACTAACCCAGATACTTATATTCAATATTAATAGAGTATTTTTTATTGGAGTTACCTCGAATTTCAATTAATGACGAAGAACATTTACCATACACCATTTTTTCTTGAATGATACTCATTCAAGAAAAATGCTCCAGCAAGAGCAATCCATACGTCAGAATGCTACCAAAAATATATCCTGAAACTACACTAACCCAGATATAAAGTTTACATTCAACATACATAATACATAGAACAGTCTTCACTAGTAATGGCGTTACACCAAATTTCAATTAATGACGAAGAACATTTATCATATACTCATTCAAGAATAATGCTCCAGCAAAAGCAATCCATACGTCAGAATGTTAAAAATATATCCTAAAACTACACTAAACTAGATATAAAGTTTACATTCAACATTTATAGAGCTTTCTTTACTAGTAATGGCGTCACCCCAAATTTCAATTAATGACTAACATCATTTACCATACCCTGTGATATTCATTCAAGAAAAATGCTCCAGCAAAAGCAATCCGTACTTCAGAATGTTAAAAATATATCCTAAAACTACAATAACCTAGATATAAAGTTTACATTCAACATTTATAGAGCTTTCTTTACTAATATTGGTGTTACACCAAGTTTCAATTAATGACTAAGAACATACACTGTGATGCTCACTCAAGAAAAATGCTCCAGCAAGAGCAATCCATACGTCAGAATGCTACCAAAAATATATCCTGACACTACACTAACCCAGATATAAAGTTTACATTCAACATACATATAACAGTCTTCACTAGTAATGGCGTTACACCAAATTTCAATTAATGACGAAGAACATTTATCATATACTCATTCAAGAATAATGCTCCAGCAAAAGCAATCCATACGTCAGAATGTTAAAAATATATCCTAAAACTACACTAAACTAGATATAAAGTTTACATTCAACATTTATAGAGCTTTCTTTACTAATAATGGTGTTACACCAAGTTTCAATTAATGACTAAGAACATACACTGTGATGCTCACTCAAGAAAAATGCTCCAGCAAGAGCAATCCGTACGTCAGAATGCTACCAAAAATATATCCTGACACTACACTAACCCAGATATAAAGTTTACATTCAACATACATATAACAGTCTTCACTAGTAATGGCGTTACACCAAATTTCAATTAATGACGAAGAACATTTATCATATACTCATTCAAGAATAATGCTCCAGCAAAAGCAATCCATACGTCAGAATGTTAAAAATATATCCTAAAACTACACTAAACTAGATATAAAGTTTACATTCAACATTTATAGAGCTTTCTTTACTAGTAATGGCGTCACCCCAAATTTCAATTAATGACTAACATCATTTACCATACCCTGTGATATTCATTCAAGAAAAATGCTCCAGCAAAAGCAATCCGTACTTCAGAATGTTAAAAATATATCCTAAAACTACAATAACCTAGATATAAAGTTTACATTCAACATTTATAGAGCTTTCTTTACTAATAATGGTGTTACACCAAGTTTCAATTAATGACTAAGAACATACACTGTGATGCTCACTCAAGAAAAATGCTCCAGCAAGAGCAATCCGTACGTCAGAATGCTACCAAAAATATATCCTGACACTACACTAACCCAGATATAAAGTTTACATTCAACATACATATAACAGTCTTCACTAGTAATGGCGTTACACCAAATTTCAATTAATGACGAAGAACATTTATCATATACTCATTCAAGAATAATGCTCCAGCAAAAGCAATCCATACGTCAGAATGTTAAAAATATATCCTAAAACTACACTAAACTAGATATAAAGTTTACATTCAACATTTATAGAGCTTTCTTTACTAGTAATGGCGTCACCCCAAATTTCAATTAATGACTAAGAACATACACTGTGATGCTCACTCAAGAAAAATGCTCCAGCAAGAGCAATCCGTACGTCAGAATGCTACCAAAAATATATCCTGACACTACACTAACCCAGATATAAAGTTTACATTCAACATACATATAACAGTCTTCACTAGTAATGGCGTTACACCAAATTTCAATTAATGACGAAGAACATTTATCATATACTCATTCAAGAATAATGCTCCAGCAAAAGCAATCCATACGTCAGAATGTTAAAAATATATCCTAAAACTACACTAACCTAGATATAAAGTTTACATTCAACATTTATAGAGCTTTCTTTACTAATAATGGTGTTACACCAAGTTTCAATTAATGACTAAGAACATACACTGTGATGCTCACTCAAGAAAAATGCTCCAGCAAGAGCAATCCGTACGTCAGAATGCTACCAAAAATATATCCTGAAACTACACTAAAGTTTACATTCAACATACATAGAACAGTCTTTACTAGTAATGGCGTTACACCAATTTTAATTAATAACTTAGAACATTTACTTTATACCAGCGATTCTCAACCTGTGGGGGGCGCGAGCACACTAGAGGGGAGGCGCGAGAATATCCAAGAGAAAATATTATTTAAAAAAATGATTAACTGACTGAAAGGAAAGTACAAATACACATAGAAAACAAAATACATTTCGACATATTTAACAAATAAAGTAAAACAACTTACTAAATCAAAACTTACTTAATCAAAACATACTAAATTAAAAACAAATTTAATAATTATTAGTGACTTCCTTGGGCCTGTCTTGCAGAGCAAAGTTTTTCGAAGGAAGGCTTAATATTAGAAATAGCCACTATTATATTAGAAATGATTTATTACTAAATTGTCTTTTGGTTTCGCCACTTGTCGTGAAGTCTATGAATTTTTCTTACTCATCAATTGAGAGTCCTTTGGGAGCTTTATGAAATGTATCCCTAACCCCACTCGTAACTTGCTATCAGTTTGTGGTCAGCAAGAAAATACTTTTTAAAATTCTTTGCCAGCATGGCTAAATGATTTTCAATGGTTACAAAAACAACTTTTACATGTTATTCTTCAGCCTTGTAAGTTTTAGTACACTCATCCACATTTGCAAACATTGTTAAGTTTTTTTGCTTTAAATTTCTGCTCCACAATTCCAATTTTCAACAAAAAGCATTAACTTTATCACTCGTATCCAACATATGTGTATTTGCTCCTTGGTTCAAGTTATTTAATTTCTCGAATATGTCGACCAAGAAGCTCAATTTCATCACAAATAAACCATCGCGAAAATTCCCGGCTTCTGGTCTGTTTTCTTCTTCTAGGAAAATGGCGATTTCTTCTCTTAATTCATAAACACGTTGCAAAAATTTCCCACGTGATAACCATCTTGCCTCGCAACAAAATAGTAACGCTGAATGTACTGAACTCATGTCTTTACAAAGTGCGGAAAAGATTCTCGATTTCAGGGGTCTCATTTTTACATAATTTACTACGGTTACAACCGTAGTTAACACAATATTCAGACCAGGACTCATTTCTTTCGAAGCCAAAGCTTCTCTGTGGATCATGCAATGTGTCCAGACGCACTGAGGCGATTTTTGTTTTACAAGTGCTTGTACACTTTGGAATCTTCCGGACATTGAACGAGCACCATCGGTGCATATTCCGACGCAATTTTTCCATTCAATGTTTGCCTCGTTCTTAAAATCTTACAAAGTTTGATAAAAATGATTTGAAAAAATGATTTTTGCTTTTTATATGATTTAAATTTTAATTCGAAAAATTCTCTGGGTTTGTTGACGTACTCACTATGAAGCGTTTCCAAATGTCGTTTAAGTTTATTAGGTTTCATGCTGTCTGCGGCCAATATTTTTGAACAAATGATACACAGGGGCCTTTCTTCATTTACTTCAGTACTGGTAAACCCAAAATTTAAGTATTCTTGAGAATATTTTCTTGATTTTATTTTTGGAACCACGCTTGTCTGTGTACTTGTTGATGCTTGACTATCGTCTAATGCTCGCGTACTTCCGCTTAAAAAATTATCCATGAGTCTGCATAAATCTGCTGCCGTGAATATTTAATATGGTGAATAGCAATTAACACGAAAACATATATAACATACACATTCACGATAGATTCGAAGGATTGACTCGAATGAGACTGGCTGGAATTGAAACTTGTGTTATCGAACACTTTCCTTCTTCCTATGAGAAAACATTTGCTCTGCGCATGATCGAGACGGCATCGGTCGTGTGGATTCCCTTCCACAAACATTACTTATTTTTTTTCTCTTTTGTTTATTCATGCTTCTGTTTTATTTCTTTTATTATTTAGAAAAATGTATTCCCAGTTTCTAAATTTAGCTCACCCCGTCTAGGTTAACTTTCATTAACGAATTTTTCTACTTTCATATTCTTTTGAAGTTATCTCCCTGTTTGGCCTTCATTTCAAATATAATATTTAAATTTTCCCCGCTTTCATTCGCTTCATCTGTTCACCGCCCGCTTGGCAAAATGCCAGATGTGGTTTCTCGCCAACGTTAGCTCGCTTTTACTCTTGTTTTGGCAGTTAGTTAAAAATAATTTAAAAACAGAATCCAAAATTTTCAATATACATTATTGTTGTATACATTTTATGGTAAGCGGGGGGCGCGATGAAAATTATGATTGAAAACTGGGCCGCGAATACTGAAAGGTTGAGAAACGCTGCTTTATACAGTGATACTCATTCAAGAAAAATGCTCTAGCAAAAGCAATCCGTACGTAAGAATGCTACCAAAAATAGCAAAAACGAGTTTTCTTTTCATGTGAACAATTCCGTAAGCTGATAGAACAATGGGCTTCTTCTGTATCATCGCGTTGATTTTCTTGAATAACATATCATGCTTCTCATTTTGCGGTCCAAACGCGATTTCCTCAATGAAGTTTCTCAAACGCAGCAAAATGTCCTCAAACTCGTCAGCAACCTGAGCAGAGACTTCGACAGTGGCGATGAAAGTCGAGCTGTAGAACGCGATATACAAAGCCGAATCCAAAGCGTTGGCAGGTTTGTCGCCAGCCTTAAAAGTTATCATCGCAAGACAAGAGAAGAGGTTCAGTATCTGCGCCATGATGAGGTAAATCATTGCTGCCGAAAATGAATCTTCCAGCAGTTTCCCCGTTTTCCATGCTTGCCGGTACTGGTTGGCGAGGTAGTTGGAAAACTCGCCATAGGTAATGCCAATCATTTGCGTTTTTACGTTGGCGACGATTTCTTTGCAGGTCAAGCAGATGTCGCAATAGATACAAATGACGGTTAATGGGAAAGTAAATTCAAGAATTGCCATAATGTTGATGCCTCCAGTTAAAAACAAGATTTGTCCTAGTGTAATGTCACCCGTTACTTCTTCCCCTAGGTAAAATTTACAGAAATTACCTGAAGTACATCCTTCGGTAACGATGATGAACATAACTGTTTTGAGGAATGGTAAAACAAATGCAAAAACTATTAATGCATTCAGACATAAGTGAATTTTAGACGACCTCTTGTGATTAAGTTTCAGTTCCAACCAACCACACATGATTTTTCTTAGGTCTCGCAGTGTCGCTCGGTTCTTGTGCAGCGAATAAAACAAGAGGAGATCAAAAGTGTTGATGAAAATTCTTGGCACTAAAATCTTTATAACTTTTAATCTCAGCGATAAGTATATATAAAAAAAATTCCAAAAGTATGAGGCCACCAATAAAGTTGGAAAAATCCCGATGAGAACCTTTTTGTACAACGCGGTTGGTTTTGATTTATTTGAATGGTAGTGATCAATTCCAATTATGTAAAGCGCAAACCATGAAAACGGCAGTTTTGCCGTTTTTGTATAATGCATTGTTCTGTTTTACAGTTACAGTTATAAGATTCAAGAACTTTTATTTAATAAATGGCGTGAAAAAGCGTTCAATAGTACAAACTCAAACTTCTTTCTATTTTTTTAAACTTTGAAACAAAATCAGTGATTCCTATGAATTTCTTTTGAAATTTAACACATGTAATGAGCAAAATTAAAATTTCTGGAACTTTTGATATAAGCTCATCATTTAAAGGAACAAGTAGAGGGTAGTTGGTACTACGGAACAAAAGAAATAAGTACGAGTAGTAGGGTAGTTGAGTAGTCAAGTACAAGAAAAGCACTCATTCAGCAAGTAGTTGGATAATCTTTAATAGAGTAGTTGGGTAGTCAAGTACAAGAAAAGCACTCATTCAGCAAGTAGTTGGATAATCTATAATAGAGTAGTTGGGTAGTCAAGTACAAGAAAAGCACTCATTCAGCAAGTAGTTGGATAATCTTTAATAGAGTAGTTGGGTAGTCAAGTACAAGAAAAGCACTCATTCAGCAGGTAGTTGGATAATCTTTAATAGAGTAGTTGGGTAGTCAAGTACAAGAAAAACACTCATTCAGCAAGTAGTTGGATAATCTTTAATAGAGTAGTTGGGTATTCAAGTACAAGAAAAGCACTCATTCAACAAGTAGTTGGATAATCTTTAATAGAGTAGTTGGGTAGTCAAGTACAAGAAAAGCACTCATTCAGCAAGTAGTTGGATAATCTTTAATAGAGTAGTTGAGTAGTCAAGTACAAGAAAAGCACTCATTCAGCAAATAGTTGGATAATCTTTAATAGAGTAGTTGGGTAGTCAAGTACAAGAAAAGCACTCATTCAGCAAGTAGTTGGATAATCTTTGAGAGAGTAGTTGGGTAGTCAAGTATAGGTCGTTGAGCAAGTAGTTGGATAATCTTAAATGAATAATTTTTAACGGATTGCTTCAGTCACATCATTTCATGTTTTCCCATTATTAAGTTAATGAGTATTAACAAATCCTTATATACATGGTGCTTGGTATTTACAAGAAGAAAGTTCTTTAGTTGAATCAGCAGTCTTGAACGTCAACTTCTTAATTCTTCAAACCATGTCTCTATTTTAGTAATGAAAATTCACATAACCATTTACCCTTAAAACTTCCACAGTAGTTGGATACTTATTATGTATAAGCTGCGAATATATAAAATCTAACAATTCCGTGGTTTTTGACTATCATCGTCAAAATCGTTTATTAAACAGAACACGTAGATTCATGGCGTAGTGTCCGAATCCTGGATATGATTGAGATGTTTCTGTGTTTGGGTAAAAGGCGACAAAGACTATCACTAATTAAGCACTCTGTTATATAGATATAATCACTTTATCCTGCATATGCATGTGTGAATGCCGTCTTTTTGGAAAGATTGTTGAGTGTGTGAACAACATGACCAACGATATGAAAATAAAATAAATATCTTTCCATTAAAATTTATTTAATCAAATATGATTTTGTATTTGGTAATCATAAAAAAATTCGATAATATAGATTAAAATTCTTTGTGAACAATTTAAAAAATATATTTCCTTATTTCTACTGTAATGTTAGTAAATACGCATTCAATTGATCTGAAATGCATATTTGTAGAAACCAATTTGAAAAAAGATATAATCTAAAAATGTTTTTATCAATTTCGTTAAAAGACATTTAATGTTTATTGTCATTCACAATAGTGTAAACATAAATTCTACAGAAAAAAAGCTTTCACTTGACAATAGAGGACCAGCCAAAATTTGTCGAAATTTGTCCATAATGCCTTACGCGTGATATGAATATATCGATTTAGTATATGAACGTAATGAAAAATGAGTACAACAAAAAAGTACAATTCATTCAAACATCATGCGCTTTTATAAAACCTCTAATTTAAAGAGGAAAGTAAAAATAATAATAAAAATACTAACATTTTGAAAGAAAATCATTGACTGTCGCCTGATGAATTAAAAATATCGCCAAATAAATTTAAAATGTCGTCAAATATCGCCAAATGAATTAAAAATATTGCCAAATGAATTAAAAATATCGCCAAATATTGCCAAATGAATTAAAAATGTTGCCAAATAAATTAAAAATGTCGCCAAATGAATACAAATGTTCTCCAATTGAATAAAAATGTTGCCAAATGAGCTAAAATAGAGGTCCTATATTTAAAACTATCATCACAATGGCGAAATTAGGGTATAAATAACAAAATTAATGTCGTTAATAAAAACCTCGCCAACTGAAGGAGGAAGATAAACCAGCCCTTTCGACTGACGCCATGTGTATTCATGTTCCAAACAACTTAACTTTATGACAATAGTGCTATTTGTTACGGAGTGGAATATTACAATGATGTTGAAATGGTCCACCCTAAAAGTTTAACTTAAGGTTTTCTATATTTATACCTCCATGTATCTTATTTTTAAATTATCACCACAAAAACATATTATTAGTATTCAAAAATGAATATTTGATAATTAATTTTTTATAAGAAATATTATCCGTAAATATTGACCCGTATGAAGTTATGTTGAAAGACGTCTATATAGACTCCGGTCGCCAATTGGCACAAAAGAAGAAAAAAAACTTCACCAAATACGATACATTATTTCGATTTGGAAGAATGCAATATTTTTACTTTGATATATTATTGCGTCGCCAATATTAAAACTAATGAATGTGCAGTTTACTACATGGGTTTATTGTCACTAAATGGTAAATTTTTATAAAAAAAATATGCAATGAAAAAAATTCAGGAATATTTATTTCACAAAAAGAAACATTTTACAAAAAAATCAGTTTAAATAGTAGTCGCAATAGCATGTAAAGTCGTGAACATAGAAATAGATTTAAGTATCTCAAAAAATACTCAAACTAATTTAATAAATCTGTATTTGGATAAAATTTATTTTTCACAGTGCACAGAGAGTGATATGCGATGGCTATGCTAACAAGACAAAATCGCGCAGCTCTCATTGCGCAAAGTGACCACGAGCAACGCCGGGCCATATTGCTAGTAGGTAATAAAATCAATAGACATTAATTATTACGATTAAATTAAAAGACTATTATTAGCTGTTATTATTTGATTTCTTGGTATGATAATCAATACTTATATATAAGAATGGAGTGTCTGTCAGTGGAATCGAACAAAACCCCTCATTTTGTGTTTTCTCCACGAATTAGAATACGCTGATTCCGAAAATCACATTAAATTTTTTTTTGTCTGTCTGTCTGTCTGTTTGTCCGGATTTAACTCAAAAACTACTGCACGGATTTTTATGAAACTTGCACCATGTGAACAAACTTTTCTTAGTTTAAAATCTACACTTTGTTTCATGTGGATATCTGCAACCATTCAAAAGTTATAGAACTTTTTCCATTTTCTCTAACATTACGCCTATGGGAAATTTACATCTCGATCTTCCCCTCATAACATTATTGTTAAAAATCACCTTGGCGACCAAAAATATTTTTCGACAATACTGGGATAAATGATTTATTTTGATTGGCTGATGGGTAAATGTCATCAAATGAATTAAAAATGTCGCCAAATGAATTAAAAATGTCACCAAATATTGCCAAATGAATTAAAAATGTTGCCAAATGAATTAAAAATGTCGCCAAAGTCTGCTTGTGTGTCTGTCTGTTTGTCCGGATTTAAGTCAAAAACTACTGCACGGATTTTTATGAAACTTGCACCATTTTAAAAATATGGTCCCAGTTTAAAATCTGCACTTTGTTTCAGGTAGATATCTGCAACCGTTTAAAAGTTATAGAATTTTTTCCATTTTCCTATACATTATTCCTATGGAAAATTTACATGTAGAACTTTCCTTCATAACATTATTGTTAAAAATCACTTCGGCGACGAAAAATATTTTTCGACAATACTGGCTGCCTTCTATTATTGGGACTTTTCATTGAAAAGCACATTTATTAGACAGCAGATTATTGGAATCGGTCATTAACTTAAACCTCGCCAACCGAAGGAGGAAGATAAACCACCAGTTTCGTCTGACGCTACGGGTATCTATGCATGCCTCGAACATTCATTTGTTTCAAGATCTTAAAAGCATCGGTGCTTAATTTCTTATCCAACGCAATTACACTTATGCCAACAGTGCTATTTGTTACGAAGTGGAACAGTGCTACAGCGTCGGAATAGGTGCTCCTAAAAGTGAACTTAGGTTTTCTATATTTATACCATGTTGATTATTTGAAATGTTTCACTTCAGAATAATTTTATTGAAATTCAGAAATGATTATTTGAAATGATTTTGATTTATTGAAAAGTATTGCCTGTAAATATTGATGCTGGCATATTTTAAATTTTTCTATGTAATAATTCTCTGAAATTTCAGGGTATAAAGTTACAAAATAAAATAATTCTTTATTTTTCTTAGAAATAGTTATTAAAGACGACACCAAATCACCGGTCACCAGTTGTCATGCAAAAAACTTCGCCAAATATAATAACTTATTTCCATTTGGAAGAATAGAACATTTTTTAGTTTTGATATGTTATTGAATTATCAGTATTAAAAATATTGAATGTGAAGTTTAATAATTGCATTTTTTTTTGTTACTGGGGTTAATTTCTATAAAAAATATATATATACAACTTTTTACATAATATAAGCTTCCAGCGCCATTTGGCGTTCAAAGGACATCACGAAGTGTTTTATTTTCATTTTCTGCAAAATGCATTATTTATAACATCATATTACAGGCTAATATTAGGAAAAGCGTTTTTAATTATTAATTTTTAGGGATTTTTATATTGCAAAAATATATATATTTTACAAAAACATCAATTTATATGCAATAGCATGTAAAGTCGCTAATATAAAAATTAAAAAATAATAAATTAAGATATCTCCATAACTATTCAAGGTAATTGAATAAATTTGGATAGGGTACAGAGAGCGATATTCGACTGGCTACGCTAATAAAAAAGTCGCACAGCTGTTACTTCACAAATTGACCACGAGCAACGCCGGGCCATATTGCTAGTAGATAATAAAATCAATAGACATTAATTATTACGATTAAATTAAAAGACTATTATTAGCTGTTATTATTTGATTTCTTGGTATGATAATAGGTAATAAAATCAATAGACATTAATTATTACGATTAAATTAAAAGACTATTATTAGCTGTTATTATTTGATTTCTTGGTATGATAATAGGTAATAAAATCAATAGACATTAATTATTACGATTAAATTAAAAGACTATTATTAGCTGTTATTATTTGATTTCTTGGTACGATAATAGGTAATAAAATCAATAGACATTCATTATTACGATTAAATTAAAAGACTATTATTAGCTGTTATTATTTGATTTCTTGGTATGATAATAGGTAATAAAATCAATAGACATTCATTATTACGATTAAATTAAAAGACTATTATTAGCTGTTATTATTTGATTTCTTGGTATGATAATAGGTAATAAAATCAATAGACATTAATTATTACGATTAAATTAAAAGACTATTATTAGCTGTTATTATTTGATTTCTTGGTACGATAATAGGTAATAAAATCAATAGACATTCATTATTACTATTAAATTACAAGGCTATTATTAGCTGTTATTATTTGATATGTTTTTAATGCAATAATACTAGAAACAACTGAATTTAATCTTGAAAATTAAATTTATTAAAAAAAATATATTATTGTAGGTAATTTGATTTCTTAAATAAACAGGCAATAATAAAATAATTGGATTTTATTATTACTAAATTTTTCATCAAAACTAGAAACGTAATAAATCAAGCTTTTTTAAGTTAAGTTTAGTAGTATATATTTATAAGATTAGGATAGAATTCGCAAGATTTAAACAAATAAAAATAATTAGGAAAAATAACTTGTTTTGCTTTGAAATCGAAGGCTATATCGTCGCGCCAGTGCAATATCCAGATAACTCAATAGGAAGATTTATGTATTACATATAAGTTCCTAGTTGCAGTACCTACCAGTTCACTGTTAAAAATAGGTACTCAAAAAAGAAAGAAAAATGTACTGAATTTTGAGTACATTCGATTTTTGTCATAGCTCCGAATACATGTTTCATTTTTGAAAAAGACATACAATGAGTAAAAATGAATAAAATGAGCAGTTGCTTGCCTACTTAGGCTGCCTTCATAAATCACTTTATATAAATATCAACAATTATAAACAAGACATACCGGGAATCGAACCCATAACCTCAGGCACCACACTCCATTATTTTATCAGTTCTACTACTAGGGCGACGCGAAGAAGTTATAAACAGGAGAAATGTTAAAAAGGTGTTCCAAAAGAATGGGAAGTAAGATAATTGAGTCGTAATAATTCTGTTTCCATCTAAACAATCGACATCAAATGATGTGAAAAACCATCTTCCGAGCACCTATTTTAAGTTTCTCATGTCACTTTGTTAGGATAGTTTGTACACAAGCTGAGATTAGCCATATTAAATCACACTGCTTTTGAGAAAGTACGGTTACTTCAATTTGAGTACGTCCCCTTAAGATGCAATTGTACTCAAACAAGAACGTGTATGTTCAGGTACTCATTTTAAGTACCTGTTTTTGCAGTGTAGTTATAGCATGGGGCGAGTTCTTCAACTTGGAACTTATATTTAATACTTTAATCTCCAAGTGGAGATATCTAGTTGTTTAGCACTAATTCAACGATATTACAATTACAATGTTTACACATCAAATTATAAATAAAAGAATAAGTGCACAAAGGAGATATGAAGCAAAAAGTAAGTTTTCAGATATTTGACCTTCAGGTTTTAATTTCATATTTGGTTTTGGTCACATATATTTCTCCTTCATAACTATAGTATCTCTTAAGGCTTCTACCTACAATGTCAGTGTCAAAAAGCAGGCCAATACTTACCTAGTAAATCACTCGATTTTTAACAGGTCATGGTAACTTTAAATCATATTTATTTAAATTTCACTTAGTTCCATCAAATATATGTAAATGCAACAGAGGAGAAATTCATAATGATAAACATGTTCTGTTTGAATGCCCAATTCTTAAGGAAGGGAGATATGTTCTCAAAAGGGAATTTAAATTAAAAAATGTTAAAATTTATATATATATATATATATATATATATATATATATATATATATATATATATATATATATATATATATATATATATATATATATATATATATATATATATTGTACCTCTATCTGTAAGCCCCGTGTGATACTTTGTGGTGCACGGGAATTTCTTTATGTCTTCAATAAAAAGAAAATACTTACCTAGTTCATTCATGTTAATAACTCTCTTTTTTAAAAATATGTTACACAGCTCCTTCATCCATTTGTCCTTTCAATTATTTTATAAATCCATTACCCGATTATTACATATTAAAAAAAAAATTCAAACATAAGTTATTTAGTATTATGATCTGATATTCCAACCACTTCCAAGAAAAACAACTTTCTTTCGCAAAATACATGTCTACCCATCAGTCAGCAGAAAAAACAAATATCATAACATCTGCATCAGCATAGATTTGTTTCTGATAATCAACTTTAATACTTGGAAATTCAACGTTTTATGTGGATATAAACAAGTTGATATTCTATAATTCTTGTTAGATTATTGTTATCCCAAAGCCTGAGTTGAACCCATCCAAGAAGCCATGAATTCGCTGTTGCATGTTTTGCTGTGGGTGTTTCTTGTCAGCAGTCCTGATGTTGAACAGTCACCGACATCTGTCACAAAAAAAATTGAAACAGATCCCGATATAGGTAAGGTATTGAGGTATAGTGTCTTATAGCTGGAACTACCTAGATGACTATCGTATATCTATGTAGATATGACATCTGAGACTGCAATCTTTGTTATTTACATGTACTGGAACTACGTAGACAGCAAATGAACATAAAAATTTGGGGCTTAACATTATTTGCGTAACGTCATATTTTGAGTATTTTAGTTGGCTTTTAAAATTAAATATTTAATTAAATAATATATTAGTATAGTAAGTAAGTTAGTAAATAAGTTAGTATAATATTAAGTAAAATAATATATAAATATTTAAAACGCATTGTAAAAGAAACGTACTTATACAATGAGTATCTGAACCTACTCGTTTTTCTTTGAGTACAATTGCACCGTAAATGAGCGATGACGTACTCAAATTTAAGTAATCTTACTGTCTTAAAAATGAGCAATGTAATTTAATATTACTAATCTCAGTTTCTGTGTAAACCACCTTAACAAAGCGACCTTACAAACTTAAGTTGTACAGAATATGGTTTTCCACATGTCTACTGTTTAAATGGAAACTGAGTTATTACAACTGAATTATCTTACTTCCCATTCTTTTGGCATACCTTTTAACATTTCTTATGTTTATAACTTCTACACGTCATCCTGGTAGTACAACGGATGAGGTGTTGGACTACGGTGCCACAGCGTCCGGGTTCGATTCCTGTCTTGGTTGTAATTTTTGGTATTTATTGAATGTGATTTATGAAGACAACCTATGTAGGCAAGGTTTATTAATTTTTACTCATTTTTGAGTACATGTCTTTTTTAAAAATGAAATTTGTGTTCGGATCAATGATAAACATTGAATGCACTCAAAAATGTGTACATTTTACATATTTTTGAGTACCTATTTTTATTAGTGTGAGACTACGTTTTGAGTTTTTTACATGTACTGGAACTACGTAGACAGTGCACGAACATAAAAATTTGGGGCTCAACATTATTTGCTTAACGTAATATTTTGAATGTTTTTGTTGGCTTTTAAAAAGAAATATTTAAGTTTGCGTAGTCATAAATGCCACTAAAGCTTTGAATAAGGTTTGGTGACATTTTACTAAAATAAATAATTTTTTTAAAACAATTTTTTTATTTGATTATTTGGTTCTTTAGCAACATTGAATATCATTAAAATATTATTCTTTCGGGTGTTCTAACTTTTCGCTAAAAATCTTTAATTAAGTGTAGAATATGAAAAATTAAATAAAAATTACTCACTAGTAAACAATGGATTTAATTTGCAAAAGCCACACACATGAATAGCGTCTTCATCTTCACCAGGGCCGTCGCACCGGGGGAAAGGGGGGGGGGGGGGCCCAATAATCTGGAAACCCTGAAAGTTGTGAATTTCAACTTCTAAAATCCCTGAGATGGGAAAATTTATGCCTGAAGAAAATTAATATTATTATCAAATTAAAGCTAGGGAAGATTAGAAATCGCGCAACTTGTAAGATTACATTTAAATTAGACCTCAGAACGGACACTGCATTGGAATACGGGTGCAACAAATCAATGCTTGTGAATGAACTGCTTAATATTACATAAAATATATATAAAAAAAAATAAAAGATGTCGATAAGTTGGAATTGGGATTTTCAGCACTGTTAAGTTGGGAATTTCGAATAGTTGAGTTGAGAATTTCGAGTAAAAATTTTTTGAGGAGGTTTGAAGCAAAAAATTTCCCAACTTAACGATTCGAATTTTCCAACTCAACCGTGCTAACATTTTTTTTTTTTTTACATATTAGGTAATATTAAACAGTTCTCTCACAAGCATTTATTTGTTTGCAATACAGTGTTTGTTATGTGGTTTTCTTTGTTCTGTGGTTTTTTCTGGCAATTCCTAATATTTTCTAGAGTTCATTTGCTAATAATATAAATTCTCTTCAGGCATAAATATTCCCAACTGGGAGATTTTTAAAACTTGAAATTCGTAACTTTTAGGGTTTCCAGATTATTGGGGGGTAGGGGGGGGGGGGGGACGTTACGAAGGGCCTGACGTTATGTACTATAACAAATTCGGAACATATTTTAATGTCTATATTGGATTTTACAACAAGATTAAAGCAAAAATAGAATATTGAAAGAGGATGTGGGAGGGGAGTTGTCGTTTGATTTCGGTTGCTTATGAATTTCTTTTTAATCCCGTCACCATGACAACGTATTTCTAAAGGTTTCCTTCAGATTAATATCTGCGAAATACACGGAGAAATTGTCCGATGAGTTACAAATTAGAAACAACTTTTGTTCAACAGATATTTGTAAGTTGTTTCTGCATAACTAGCATACTGTGTCTTTTAGATTTCAAAACATGTCCGCCAATGGAATACAGAAGCATGTGTACCGCCCACTGTCAAAAGAACTGCACCAACTACAACCAACCAATCATATGCCCGGACATCTGCATTGAAGGCTGCGTCTGCGGTCGAGGAATGGTCAGGGCAAGAAGTGGTCTATGTGTACCACCCTCGCAGTGTCCAGGTATAAAACAATCGGTACCACTTAACACTCTAGTGCATAATTTTATCTATTTTAATAAATTTATTTTTTCTTGTTTTCTCTTTGCCCCTAGACCGCTGAAAAAATATACAAAAAAAATCCAAAATGCCTATTTAATTAAAAAATTAATTAAAACCATTGTGTAGTGTATGTGCATCAACATGTGTAATTACTAAAATATTTTTTAAAAAGTATGAAAATATAGTTAAATACAATCTACATACCTCTGGTATTAGCTAGGATTTTTTGTAGAGCCAGATTATACTTATAAGCAATGAAACAATTTTCGAAAAGTTCACCTTTACGAGCCAGTTATAGAACAACATATCTCAAAGCAACTGTTTGCCTTTATCACAATCATTTTTATAAACATGAGTTACCTAGCGGCGGTTAAAAGAACTGGGTACATGGTTCCCTATGTGACAATACTATAATAGTTAACATAAAACTCAATAGATGCAACTAGCGGTCATTTTAAAGTTGTGTAGCATATATGCTAAATTATGCACTAGAGGGTAAATATAGGAGGCTTATAGTTTCAAACCCATACACTGTTAAACATAGGTACTCAAAAATAAGTAAATGTACTCATTTTTGATGAGTACATGTCTGTTTCAAAAATAATACTTATGCATTCGGAACTATGATAAGCATCGATTTTATTCAAATATGAGTATATTTTTGTTACTTTTAAGTGCCTATTTTTTAAGTGTAGTAACCTATAAGGATTAGTAACCTATTTACTATGGGGTTTCCATTATCGCGTTATGGCTATGTAATTGCATGGAATTTTCTCATAGTTATAAGTTATAGTATCATTAACGCAAACATGACTATGTTTTACTGTTTAATTCATGACTATTTCAAGCAAAATTTGAAATCAAGCAACCAACAAAAACTTCAAGATTTTCTAATAACAGTTGGAAATACTAATATCGTAATTGAAGTTCCCGTTATACGAGGTCCAATTATAGTGAGGCTCCGATTAATTGGCGGATGGGTAACGCCCCTTTAAGCCGATTTCAACGAATCAACAAACGACTTTTGGCGAATTGACCAATCTGTAAGCAATGTGAGGTCACAGCGCCCATTTAGCCGTAGCCGCTGCGATTTCTATGGAAAGTAGTTTAAATTTTCAAACAATGGGAAGATTGTCTATCTGTTATCAAAAGGGAAGACAACGCTTTTGACGTAAGCATTTTTGTGTGTAGAAATACTGCCGCCATAAGATGGACCTAATTCCAAAAAGCACAACTTTACAAAAAAAGAGAAAAAACAAATTTATCACTTGCACAAAAAGTTTTGATAATTTAACAGGCTTTTATCGTCTAAAAATAGTTGTTTTCATGTACAAAATTGTATTTTGGTAATAGTTATATTTCCTATCACGTTTTTCTATGTACACAGTATCGTGAATTTAATGCCTTTTTAGTATTTATTTGTCATTTTGTTATCGAAAACTTCCTTGAACTGGAGTTTGGGCCAATACAAATTTCACTACAACTCACCATTATATCTGTACTTCAGAGTCAGACTAGCCTAAGTCCAAATTTCTCGATTTTTATTTTATTATTGATTATATCTTCAAAGTACGTTTTCTATCAAACCATACCACCAAAATTCACTCAAAAATTTATTTTAATCATTTAGAGAGATATGAAAGCCTAGTTGTCAAAAGCTTTAGTTGAAAGTAGGATTCAGTTTTTTCCATCTCTTGTAAAGTTTCCCAAATGTGACTTAATCTGGTCTGGCTCTCAGATACATATGTTTGATTTATGGATTTTTAATGTCATAAAAAGGCAAGGAGATGGAGACTATATAGTAATAGTAAGGTGTGCAATCTCCAGCACTTTCTGACGGAGGGCAGGGCAGGACATTTTTGATGTCATATTGACGCAGCTCCACCGTATTCTGCTGGTGTTTGTAATGCCGGTGACAAGTGTTACACTTTGACAGTACCTTTATGGTTTCTTGCGTGTTTTTGTTATATTTTACAAATATTGTTTAGTTGACATGCATTTTTCCGTCGTCCAAGACATTTCGAAGGTTATCATCAGTCCTTAGATTACCTACCTTATTAACCTGACAAATTAAATAACTGAACACAATTTTCCACCGAAACAGACAGTCAATGAGAATGGTCAGAAAACCCAAAGAGTTAGGCGTGGCTTAGTTAGTAAGACGTCAAGAATGTTCAGAGCATCGCTTACCTTCAGTAAGTGTTGGAGTCGACACTGAGTAAGGCGGATCTAACAAAGTAAGACGTCAAGAATGTTTGGAGCACCGTCCACCTTCAGTAAGTGTTGGAGTCGACACCTTTCTATTGCTATAATCTCCACTTTCCTTGACAAAAAGACGTATTTTTAAAGAAAATCGGATAAGATAAAAGAACGCATTAAAAAAAATCCAGTTAGGGCCTATTAACTTATGACAGCAGAATAGATATTTGAGATATTATTAACCAGATTTCTTTAAAAATTATATCTAGGTGTGGACAGATGTCCCCGAGGAGAACACTTCGACCAGTGCAACGCCAAATGCCAGAAAACGTGCTACAACTTTGGAAAACCGGTCATCTGTCCGGCGTTCTGCTACAAGGGATGCATCTGCGATGAGGGGACAGTGAGGGGACCCGACGGCCGATGCTTCACACCTGTTGAATGTCCTAAAGAAGTAGAAGGGAGCTCAGAAAGTATAAAGGCACCGTCAGGTTAGTACGTTATTGACAACATGCATTTTTTGAAGAGTGAAACGTCTTTAAAATCAGATCAGCTATATTTGGAAACAACCTAAGTTGATCCTAAAGCAATTGAATATTTATACATATCATAGCTTCCGTTTCAGGTTCAACTTAGGTTGTCCCCGAGTATACACGGTGTATCGGAATATAAACACCACACACTCATAAATAACATTCACTCATGATAATTTTTAGATCGTCAAGGCCACTTTCGTTATATTTGACAATCGTTTTGTCATTGAATCACTTGACTTTTGACGAAACGAGAATCCTCAAATTTTGAGCAAATGTCCTTTACTCGGATTCCTTTTCGGTCATTTTCTGGGTCATCAGCTCATGTTTGGTTTTTATTTTTATTTTGTCAGAACTCAAACTAGATTTCCTAGCCGAGTGGATGGAGTGTTGGACTCTGGAGAGAGAGGTCAGCGCTTTGGAGACAGCTCATCGCTATTATATTATTTAAAATCGACCTAATATTTGATGAAATAAATTTCGTTAAAGAAAACGACACAATGAATTTCTTCAGTTTGACGAAATATTCAATCGAAGCATATAGCAGGCATCTGTTTCGCTAAATCTGATGTTTGGTTTTTATATTTATTTTGTCAGAACTCAAACTAGATTTCCTAGCCGAGTGGATGGAGTGTTGGACTCTGGAGAGAGAGGTCAGCGCTTTGGAGACAGCTCATCGCTATTATATTATTTAAAATCGACCTAATATTTGATGAAATAAATTTCGTTAAAGAAAACGACACGATGAATTTCTTCAGTTTGACGAAATATTCAATCGAAGCATATAGCAGGCATCTGTTTCGCTAAATCTGATGTTTGGTTTTTATTTTTATTTTGTCAGAACTCAAACTAGATTTCCTAGCCGAGTGGATGGAGTGTTGGACTCTGGAGAGAGAGGTCAGCGCTTTGGAGACAGCTCATCGCTATTATATTATTTAAAATCGACCTAATATTTGATGAAATAAATTTCGTTAAAGAAAACGACACGATGAATTTCTTCAGTTTGACGAAATATTCAATCGAAGCATATAGCAGGCATCTGTTTCGCTAAATCTGATGTTTGGTTTTTATTTTTATTTTGTCAGAACTCAAACTAGATTTCCTAGCCGAGTGGATGGAGTGTTGGACTCTGGAGAGAGAGGTCAGCGCTTTGGAGACAGCTCATCGCTATTATATTATTTAAAATCGACCTAATATTTGATGAAATAAATTTCGTTAAAGAAAACGACACGATGAATTTCTTCAGTTTGACGAAATATTCAATCGAAGCATATAGCAGGCATCTGTTTCGCTAAATCTGATGTTTGGTTTTTATATTTATTTTGTCAGAACTCAAACTAGATTTCCTAGCCGAGTGGATGGAGTGTTGGACTCTGGAGAGAGAGGTCAGCGCTTTGGAGACAGCTCATCGCTATTATATTATTTAAAATCGTCCTAATATTTGATGAAATAAATTTCGTTAAAGAAAACGACACAATGAATTTCTTCAGTTTGACGAAATATTTAATAGGAGCATACAGCAGGCGTCTATTTCGTTAAAAATGTCAAAAGTTTCGCCAAATATAAAAATTTACTTTTAACAGTGTATGTTATGATTTTAAAGTGGTTTGGTTAATTAACGTCGCACCAGAGCTGCACAATGGGCTATTGGCGACGGATCGGGGTCTATCTCAAAGGAAAGACACGGGAACACATACACATTCCCACACATTCATACATGCACCTCGTTATTTTAGAACCATGGTCAGATGACGAGGAAACACCTAAACTTGCACCCAACGCCTTCAATAGACGTCGGAATTTGGACCCCGATCCGATTTATCGTCCACCAGTCCCGTATACACGCCGTTAATTTTTGCGGATGTTCTGGACGACTTTTCTAGTATTTTGTAGTGAAGCTGGCAACCCTCCGATCACAAGATCACTACTTTTTTTTTTACTTTTCTTTATCAAGTCCATCGCAACATGGGGCCTCAAAACAAGTATATTAAAAGAAATATACTTAGTAGCACTAGAAAAGATCATAAGTTACGCCTTCGAGTCATGGTATCGAGATCAGGTACGAATCAACAGCAAACTCAATCAGATACAAAGGGTATCTTTGATCACTATCACCAAAGCATATAGAACAGTGTCAGATGAAGCATTGACGGTACTAGCGGGCATCCCACCGTTGGACATCAAGCTGAGAGAAAACAAGAAAATCTACGATACAATCAAACTGGGCAAACAATACAATAAGCATGATGGTTCAATAAGAAGCGAGAAGATTCAGCAAAAAATCAAAATCCATATCAAGCCTTGGGAAAGATGGAAACCATCCTGGAACATATGGGAAAAAGACAAGATGACTAAGTACGAAAAAGAAGATTTAAACATATACACAGATGGTTCGAAATTAGATGAACAAGTTGGAAGTGGAATAATATACACCAAACAAAAGAGAATAATCGACCATCAAAGACATAGATTATCGAATATAACAAGTGTATATGTTGCCGAGTTAGTGGCAATAAAAATAGGTTTGGACACTGTGAGAAATCACTATCAAAATGAAAAGAAAATAAATATCATCTCAGACTCAAAGTCAGCAATACAAAAAATCTGCAGCTTTGACACGGATGATAGTATTGTAAATGACATAAGGAAAGACATAATATACATAAAGAAAGATAAGAAGCAAACCATCAACTTATTCTGGACAAAGGCACATGTGAATGAATGGGGCAACGAACAAGCAGACTACCACGCAAAAGAAGCCACTAAAAGAACAATAGTGGACACTGAAACAAAATACAGCATAGAACAAGTTAAAGCAATGGCAAAGAGGGAGATCTTGTATCTATGGCAAGAAAGGTGGGACAGAACTATAAAGGGAAGACCCCTATATAGATTAATACCAAAAGTCAGCGAACATATAAAAGAATACCAAACAAATTTCTACACCGTTCAGCTACTAACAGGGCACGGAGCTTTTCCAATGTACCAATACAGATTCTTTAACAAAAATAAAAACTGCATATGCGGACAAAAAGGTACACGTAAACATATTATCTTCAAATGTGCAGAATATGAAAATGAGAGAAAGAAATATATAAAGGAGAAAAACTCAATACTGACCACCCTTAAGGAACCCGGCCAACTCCAGGGAGTTTTAATTATAATGAGCCGGCAGCTCGAGAGGGTGATGAACCCCCGGCCAGTCTGAAGCTGGGTACTTCAGCGTCTGTTGCTTTGAACATTTTGTGGGCGGCAGGCTAACGGTCCCAGTTTAGTCGCCGTCAACTATGATTTTATTCACGACTTGTTGAATTGTAAATATGTTACTGTTGATTCAAATGTGTTCATGTCTAATGTTACAGACAGATTTTAATGTACTGTGTCAAACTAATGTAAAATATAAAATTGATTGTAAATTCAAACTGCATAAATGATTAAATGTAATGACAATGTATAATAATGAATGAAATAAACGAAATTAATGGAAAGAAATCTTACAGTCAGAGGTCAAAATTGAAATAGGATAAAAGATACTACTAAAGTAAAAACTAACTCGTACTGGGCAGCGATTGCTGTCGCGGCGATGAAAGGGTTCCCGGCCCACATCACGCTCTGTATGCCTTACGGCGGGACAGAATAGAAACTTCATTATCAAGTCCATCGCCTAGGATCGAACCAGGAATCTTCGTATTCCCAGCTGACGCCTTTAACCGCTTGGCCACGGAGGCCCACGATTTTAGAATGATTCATTGCGACACTAAAATTTCGTTACAAATAGCTCGAATAACAGGACTTTGGTGTCGTTCGACAAAAAAAAACTGAGGAATTTATTTCCAAAAGGGAATATTTTTGCTCCTGGGATTCAGCAGCCGTAACGAACTCGGCGAAATTAAAACGATTCACTTCTAAATGCGGAATTGGGACACTAAAAGTGAAGCGGCGCTTGAATTTCGGCACCAAGCAGATGCTGCTGAATCCCAGCCAGGATAATGATATTCCGTTTTGAAAGTAAGATCTTCAATTAGACAGCGATGCGAATGAAATCTTCACTTTTCGATTGTAACGTTCTGCGACTCTAATTACAGATGTTCACGGGACTTCCTGGCTGTGTGAAGAAGGTCAAATAAGAGGACCTAGAGGACAGTGCCAAAGTCCAGATAAAGAAACACCTTCTGTTTTAGGTAGGTAAAAATAAATTTACACTATTTGGCAGAAGAGAAACCAGATTAGGCATAAAAAGCTTCATTAGAAATCACATCCTTAAAATATTGGGTAGGCACATTCCCTACTGTACCTGCTCCTTCTTGCGTCTTTGGTAAGCCTAAATATCTTCAAATTCTTGATATGATTTTGTTCGCCTTGAGCTGCTGCTCTTTCGATCTGCCACTGCATATTTTTGGTTCTAACAGGGGCAGTTCGTTAAGTTATTCATCGGTTTATTGCAATCGACAATTTATTAAATCTGAACGAAAAAACGTTCAGAGCGGTCTCAACTTAACTATTATTGCCTTAATACAAGTGGAAATGTCGTTTTCCTTTTGTACATTTTAAGATACGTGGGGAAAAAACTCACGAACTGCATTATTTACAGCCTCTAAACACTAAAAAGATTGCTGATTTATAATGTATCGGTAGAATCTTAGCAATTTAAGTTATTTTCGCTGTTTTGATCTGCGAAACGGTGCAGATCAAAGTCAAATGGTACGAACGAGTCTGGAATACCCAATAGCCCAGTAAAGCACATACTTACACTTTATAAAATGCCCCTAAATACTCCTTACCATAAAAATATTTGATATTTCTAATATACAGTTAAAATATAATTTACGTAGAATTTAATTTAGGTGTACATAAAAAAAGAGACTCTAATGTATATCTAATCTCTAATATAGAAATACACTTATATTGCCCTTTTATTGGAAATTCGGAAAGGAAAAACTTAAAACAGACCATCAAGATACCCGATATATTTTAAAGTGTTTTCATATATTATTTATGAATATTTTTTGTTTTGATGATAGAGCTTTAGAGCATGTAATGTTTAATTAAGTTTTTAAGATCTACTTTATAGCAATAGAACCCCTATAGAACCCCTGTTTGAGGCTAGATTCTATTGATTAGAACAGTGGTTCCCAAACTATTTTGGTCGTGGAACCCCAAAATTTGTTGCCAATGATCGCGGAACCCCAAAATTTGTTGCCAATGATCGCGAAACCCTGAATATTTTTTAATCAACGACTTTTCAAAATTTAATATCTGATATTAAATGAAACAATTATTATTTTGGTATTTCAGATTTTATTGAATTGAAGGGACATAGACAATCCCCAAAGCAGTAACCCGGAAAAGAAGTTTGGAATATGCTACTATGGCCATCTATTGGTAGGATCGAAAGTTCGATCCCGGTTAAACATCCATACACCGGTATATTGCACACAAAAAAATTACCTAAATTTTGGGGGTCGATTGTAAACTTTCCGAGGATAATGTGAATATATTAAACACTATTCTTATTTTTTTTAATCAAATAAAATTTGTCACGCGGAACCCCTAAATTTTTTCGTGGAACTCCAGAGTTCCACGGAACCCACTTTGGGAACCACTGGATTAGATGACTTAATAGAACCCTAACGAAGTATACTTCTCTTCTTGAATGATATTTATGATCTTTTGAGGGAAGAGTTGTTTCCATTATATTGTACTCATCTTGCAAGATAGAACAGCTTGTTTATTTTCCTTATGTAGGTGAGATTTTTGCAAGGTTCCATATAAATACGCTTTGACCATGCACACTACACTGCTACATCCAATTTTTTTTTATGACAATACCATACCTGTATTTTATATAATTTAATTTAAAAAAAAATAAATGAAAAGATTATTATTTTATTAGGTGAAATTGATGAACTCCAGACTGAAGTATGCCCGAATATAGCCAAATGCCAGGAAAAATGCCGATATGAAGGATACAAGGACGGATACTGTATGGGATGGACTGCCTCTGTATGCGAATGCCTTCTGTAAGACTTTCAAAATATCAGAGAAGAACTGTCTAATTTGGAAAGAACATGCATTAAATTATTATTATTGTTAAATAAATTATTTATAATATTATGTTTTGTCAATTTCATTGTCTTGTTTAACTTTTTTTCTATTAAGGGGGTAAAGCAGAGAGCGATAGAGAGAGCGATAGAGATACAGAAAGAGAGATAGAGAGATATATATAGAGATATATAAAGAGATATCGAAAAAGAGATGAGGGAGATAGAAAGCCCGAGAGTGAGTGCACGAGAGATAGAAACCTCCGCTTTTTTTCGATAAAGGATTTTGGTCCAACCCATATTCCACCATAATGTGATGTAATTGGCTGCAGACTCCTGCTTTGCAACACGATATGTGGTACATTGTCGAACTGAAATTTTCAATTGTGCAGCGAATAGATGGCAAAGCTCCCTAGTTATTAAAAAAAAATAATACACAATTTTTTTTTTATGAACAATTGCTTGCTGGATTCCATAAAAATTGGTGAATTATTTAATTAATGAATTTTTATTAATGAACTTTTAAGTTAATTATAAGTTGTTTATATTGTTCGTTTAGAAATGTCAGGTATTTTTTTTGTGACATTCCACAAAGTTTCAAATATTCGATTTAGATATGAGAATCCACTCTTTTTTTTGTTAAGTATAATTGTATCATAAATAAATGCATGCTCAAATACATACCCAGTATTTGTGCATTCTAAAACTATACTCGGGGACAACCCAAGTTGAGCCTAAAGCAGTCACATATTTATACATATCATAGTTTCTACTTCAGGTTCAACTTAAGTTGTCCCCGAGTTTTTTATAGTCGACTTAAAAGATGAACAAAATTCAAAACTGATTACAATCACAACGGCTTGCTTTCGTTCTGCCGTTAAAGCAGCAACTTTCGATTCGGCAAAGTCGGAAGCTATTCTCGATGATAACGTTCAAGTTAAATTTGTTTCTTATCAATGGGGATAAGAAGATGTTCTTGAAAGATAAGGAGTTCTGATGACATTTTTTTTTTACTTGTAGAAAGCATTGAGCTTTTGAAAGATGTTTTTCTAAGCAGAATTTCAATCTAATTATACTACTGAAACAGATTTTTGCAAAATTGATTATTTCATGCTTAAAAAAGACAAAATAAAAATTAAGTAATAGTATATTACAAAACTACTACATATGTACGTGGACTTATTATAAGGAAAAAGAAAGTTTAACTATAAACCGATTAGTATTGTTCACTTCTAAGAATTATGTTTTTCAAAGCAAATCCCTAATAAACTACACTATTAAATATAGGTACTCAAATATAAGTAAAATGTACTCATTTTTGAGTACATTCGATGCTTATCATGGCTCCGAATACATAAGTAGCAATTTTGAGAAAGACATGCACTCAAAAATGAGTACAATGCATAAAAAGGAGCACTTGCTTGCCTGCCCAAATCACTGACTTCCCAAATCACTTTCAGTAAATATCAACAATTATACCCAATACTTACCAGGAATAGAACCCAAATCCTCAGGAACCACAGTCCAGTGCCTTATTCGTTAAACTACCAGGGCGACTTAAATAAGTTATAAACAGAAGAAGTGAAGAAGGTGCACCAAAAGAATGGGATATAAGATAATTGAGTTGTAATAACTCAGTTTCCAGTTAAGCAATCCACATCAAATGATGTGGAATCTTTTGAACAACTATTTTATGTTTGTCAGGTCGCATTGTTAAGATGGCTTGAACTGAAGATGAGATTAGGAATATTAAATCACTCTGCTCATTTTTGAGAAAGTACGATTACATATATTTGAGTACTTTATAGCTCATTTGCAATGAAATTGTTCTCAAAGAAAAACGAGTCGATTCAGGTACTCATTTTTAAGTACCTTTTTCTTTACAGTGCACGCATTTTGTAATGGAAACAAGAACATCAATGAAAACAACTCATTTTCCGAAACCTTTCACGTCCCCTTTCTCAGCCAATCGAAACACTTCCACCGATACACAAACACCCAAATATAATCAAAAGCAGAAGTCTGGACTTAATGTAAATACACCACTCCTTTTAGACATTATTCATTAGTTAGCATAAAATAGCGAACTTTAATCAGCATCGGATCATGTTCGCTGAGATGAAGAAAGAATATCTGTAAGAAAATGCAGACTGACTTGAGCAAGTTTGCATCTGTAAGCATTATTAAAGTTATATAAACAAATGCTCGTTTGGAATTTCACACTTCAAATCTTTGAGGCTCGGCTTTAAACATGTTGGCCGTGAACAGCTTGTTGTGTTTCCTGCTTTCAACAGGACTTACGTCCAATCCCGACCAATCCCAAGATGTTCAGAGCTTTGACTCTTTGCATGGAATGGGTAAGTGCAATTATTAATATAAACGAGATAACTATTAGTTCTAAATTTTCGGGGTATGTATAGGGTATTCCCAGTGCTTCTCCAGAACACTCTCAGAAGTAACCCTCTCACTTTTGAGAATTGAAGGGTTTGCTGCAAAAAGGATGTAGCTCCAACCTAGGGGAATTTGGAGTTGCATGTACTATCTTGTGGTAAAAAAAACTTGTTCGTTTGGTGCCAGAAAGATGTAGCTCCAATCGTTAGTTCTCGCGTTACTCAATAGTTGACAACGCAGCAGATGAGCCGGACGTTACAGAGGGGGAGTGTGATGATCTAAAATGTAATTTTCTGTTTTTAAAGCCAAGTTATATGCTATATTTCAATTGAAGTTTTCTTCAAATAAAATAATATTACAGTAAATTGTATTTTTTTTGTGAAATACTTTTTATTGAGGTAGCCACAGCATCTATTTGGTTGCAAGAAAGAGGTAGCTCCAACAATCCAACATGTGCCAAGTCATCTGGAAGATATATTTTTGAGTGAAAATACTGTCATAATATGTAGGAACAATTAAGAAGGTTGATCAAAATGAATATTTTCACACAACTATTAATATTGAATTTTCAAACGTTTTTTACTGATTTCTGCAAACTTGAATAATTGGAGCTACCTTCTTTTTACAGAAAACCCCTCAATTCTGCGATCGTAAATACTACTTTCGTAATATTTAACAGTCGTTTCGTCATTGAATCATATGACTTTTGACGAAACAAGAATTATCACATTTTGAAAGAATGTCATTTTCTGGAAAATCAACGGAATCTGGGTAAATACCCAGATTCCGATTTGGTTCTTTTCTGGTTCACCAGCTCATATTTGGTTCTTAGATTTTTGTAATTCCAATTATATTACGACTAATGTTGTCAGAATTCAAACGAGTCTTCTTGGCCGTGTAGATGGAACGTGGGACTCGAGGTCCGTGGTTAGAGTCAGCTCAAATATTGAATTATTACATTACTTAAAATCGTCGCCAATTTTGAAGAAGTAAATTTTGTTAAAAAAAACGACAAAATGAATTTATTCGGTTTGACGAAATATTTAATCGGAATATATCGTCAAATATGAGAATGTATTTTTAACAGTGAATTCGTTCTTTTCTAACATTTGATTTAATTACATCATATTCTCAATTTTCAATGATCTTTGTGTAGCCGTTCTATCAGAAGACACATTGCTGTAGAATAGAGCACTTGAGTTAGAGGGGGATTGTCCTGCTAACGTGCGTTCGTGATATTCCGATGCCCAATTTTCAATATAAAATACAACTAATTAATTATCAATTGATATAAATTAATAACAATTAATTATGACTAAATATCGTAAAGTAATTGGAATTAAGTAGGTCTTGCAATTTGTAAAGCGAGGTTTAGACGCCAGAGTAACTAACTATTTTATAGGAAGTAGAATTTTATCGAGGCTCTTCGCGGAGAGACTGATCAATCGTTTATAATCGAGGTCGATTTATAATCTGAAAACTTCTGTAAGTTTTTGTAAGAATTATAGTAGAATTCCGATTATCCGAACTCCAGTTATCTGGATCAAACAAAGCGGATCGCATTAAGAGAAAAAAAATAATAAATCAGCAAAATCCATATTTTAAAAGTTTCTTGTCTTTGAATGATACTGTATTTAATAGTTATTAATTTATATTACATAATAAAGCAAATTTATTTTTCTACTGGGAAATAACTTTTTTTCGTAAATTATCCAATTATCCGAATATTCAATTATCCGGATGGGATCTGGTCCCAATTCATCCAGATAATTGAAGTTTTTCTGTATCTGATATTGTAACACGTTTTTATTTTGCGGATTTAATATTTTTTTTATTGCAGTTAGCCTAAAATAAACAATTTCTCAATATGAATTAAAAACTTACTATAAACAACAGCTCAGTCGCGATAACCCGGTTGAATGGAGATCGTCGATTTAAACACGGGATCGGAGGGTTTCGAGTTCGACTCCCAGGCGTCCCCAGTACTCCCCGTGTAAAGGGATCTTGTGAAAAAGAGGGATCTTGTGAATGTTTCGTTAATTTAATGTTCTCATGTTGAACTTATTATAGAAAATTGTAGAATGGGCTGCATCAAATGTGATCTTTGTCATAGTGAGTTTGTATTTCAAGCTTCTCATTAAAATCATGCATACTATTTTTAAACAGGAAAAAATGTGTCTTACTTATCGATTTTACTGATTAGATGTTTGTCAATTTCAGATTTGGTGAAATGTCCTCCGAAAGAACACATGAGCGAGTGCGAAGCCCACTGCCAAAAGAACTGCACCAACTTCAACAAGCCCATCCCTTGCACTAAAATTTGCATCAAGGGGTGCGTATGCGACGAAGGCCTGGTTCGGGCTGCAGACGGAAAATGCATACAGCCTAAACAATGCCCAGGTAAAGATCACTGTTAATCCACCTCACAAGATTCTTTACTTAATTTTAAACTGCGTGGACCCGCGTTGCCTGGGCATATGCGGAAGTATAAAGTTATCGAACTGGGAATGTTTTCATAGATATTACATATAAGATATTTTTTTTTATCTCTTACCCACTTTTTAAATAATTCCTTTTTATGTCTTTCGTTTCACTCCCTTTTCAATCATCACTTTAAATATCTATCTTTAATTTGCATGACACCCTTTTCTATAAAACTGATTTTTCCCAGTCCAAAAGCATCCAGCGTATTTCATCTCATGATGCAATTTCCCACCTATCATCAGATTTCTGATGAGTCAGCATACCACATGTAACTGCTTTTTCCCCAACACATCTCCCAAAGCTCCCCCACAGAACTGAAACGGCGAACTGAAACTTTGATTAACCAATCAGATGTGTCCATAGTTCATTCTCTCTCTAGAATATCCGTGTATTGTTGTTATTTCACGATGCAACCTCGAAACTGTAACGTGTCATGCTCCGGATTCGGAGTAATAAATATTTTGAACTTAAATTTTTTGCCCTTAGTTTTATACCTAAATGATTGAACCCCTGTCACAATCATAACGACTGCGATCTTATTAAAGAAATATCACATATATTATTTATATAATATAAGAAAGGTCTTAATTTTTTTATTAGACATGTTAGGTCAATAATGATAGTACATTATTTATAGAGATTCTAACTTTTATTTCACTTACACAAAAAACATAGTTGGAAAATATGTTATAGTTAATAAAGCCTTTAAAACCCGTACTTAGCCGTTTTTATAATTAAAAAACTGTTAATTAGTTTTACTGATATATATAGCTATAGCTTAAATTATTTGATTTCCATTTGTTTTTGTAAAATAGAGTAAATTTGGGAAGTTTAACCTTCTAATTAAGCTTTGTAATAAATTCACCAGTCCACTTCGGGTTCAATAAAAATTAAGGGATGAGAAAAAAAAATTAATTCACAACCTTGCTAATAAAAGGGCCAATGTTCCAAATTATTCTTTTTGAGATATGCCTACCAATTAGTTGACATTGGTCTAGTACATTATTGACATTGACTTTTTTTTAAAGTATTTACTCGGAATATAATTAAATATAATTGTTTTCCTTTTTTCTGATAACTTTGATCAATTTAAATATTTTCAAATAAATAGTGGTCATAATTCGAAAAATCGGTGCTAGGTACCAAGGTACAGAATTGTAACAAATGAGTATTTAGTAAAAAATACATTGATTTTTTTTATCGTAAACAGGCAAGGACACATGTCCTCGAGGCGAACACTACGACCAGTGCAACGCCCACTGCCAGAGAAACTGCACCACTTGGGGTAAACCTCTTCCTTGCACTCGCCAGTGCGTCCACGGATGCGTCTGCGACAGAGGAACCATCAGAGGGCCCAAGGGCCAGTGCATCAAACCGGACAAGTGCCCCAAGAAGTCCTTCTCCGAATTGGAATCTGGAGAAGTGAAGGAGATCTCAGGTGAGTTGTTTTTGGTTGTTGTTGTTGACCTGTCCATTAGAACTGAGGTTACAGCAATTAAAAAAGTCAGCCGGTAATTAGATTAATCTACATATGACTCTGAGTAGTGCCAGTTTAATTATGGATTAAAGGAGTGAGAAAAGATTAGAGAAGCACCAAAGAAGAACGTTATTTTTTTTGTGAATACCGCTGTTCTCCTTCAATTTAAAAAAATAGTTCCATATTATCAGGATGATAACAAAAATGTGTATTATCTTCTATCACATTGGTTCAAAATTGATGGTTCGTGAACCTTCAGGGGTCCACGAGTGATGTTAAGGGGCCTCGGGGTTTAAAAAAATTTAGTAAAATATAATGAACGGTCACTCTTGGCGACTTTTCTGAAAAAGTGAAATTTGAAAAGCCAACACGTGAACTATAACAATGTTTTCAGAGTTTAAGTGAGTGTTAAATGTGAGATACTAAAAATAATTATACTTTTGATTTTGATGTTATTTTATCTATGCATTTGCTGGGTAAATTGTTGGACATATTTTTGAGTAAAAGCTCTTCATAGCTATAAGTAATTAAAATAAAGAAAGTGCTAAAATAATTATATAAATATATTTTCACACCTTTCTTCGCTTCATTTTTATATTCAACTTCCAGGAGATGGAAAAAAATAATTATTTCCTTGCTCTTGGCCATCTCTAAAGAGGATTGCTACGCAATCCTCTTTAGTTTGCTTCGCAAACCAATTCCGGCTTCATACACTGTATACAATGACAATGTGTCCTAACAACAATACTTTTTTTTAGTTAAATAAATTATTACTGGCAGTGCCGTCACACAAATTTATTTTTCGGACGTTGAGACAAGAAATTTACCAACTTAACGATCCGAAATTCCGAACTTGAACGGTTCAAAATTCCCAACTTAAGGACGTCGGGTACCAGCTTAAGTGTTGTCCTCGTTATCTGACCACTGTTAAAAATATGAGGCATCGTTCCCGGGTCTTTTCTTCGAGAAAGGCCTCGAACCAAAGCGTCCTTGATGTAGTAAGTAAATACGTACCAATAACCAATCAAGGGCGCTTTGCTCGAACCAAGGCCAGTAGTTCAATGGGCAGCTATAGTGCGACGTTATTTAACCAGACCACACTTAACGATTCGAAATTCACAACGCAACAGTGCTAAAAAAATTCTCAGTTCCAACTTATAGACATTTTCAGCTTTTTTATAGGTAATATTAAACAGTTCTTTCGAAAGTATTGATTTGTCGCACACATGTTAAAATGCAGTGTTCCATTTTGAGGTCTAATTTAAGTTTCAATACAAGTTGGGCAATTTCTAGTCTTCCGTCGCTTTCATTTGCTAATAATATTAATTTGCCTGAGGCATAAATTTTCCCAACTCAGGGATTTTTAAAACTCGTAATTTCCAACTTTTAAGGTTTCAAGTTTACAGAGGGGGGGGGGGGGGAAATGCTTCCTCCAATCCCCCCCCCCCCGCCGTTGTGGCGGGCCTGATAACTGAAAAAACTCAACTGTAGAACTGTTTCAAAGCAATTGCAGAGCATATTTTAAGGAATTTTAACTGGTGGGGCAAATTAAATTATTCAGAAAGTAGAACCCCAGAGGTTAATGAAAACTTTGTACTTAAAATAGCAAATTTTAAACTAATTTAATTAATTTAGCTTAAAATTATATGTTCTGTAAAAATTTCATTAAAAAGATTATTTAAAGAAATGATCGAATTAATGAAATGTTTTAACGATTCATAAAAATATGTTTTATTTGTTTTCATAATGAAAAATTTTATTAAAATATTTTTAAAAAAACCTAATGTTTTGTATTTTAAAATATATATTTCCTATATTTCCGCCATTTTACTTCACACAAATGTAAAGTTTTAAATCTATAGTATATATACATCTAAATCCGTATACTTAGGTAAATTTTAGACTATTGCCCGAGCATATTACAAACAAAATGTGCATTAATAAGTAGCATTTACTTTATAAAATGAACAATAATATTCTATTTGTTTGTATTCGAAAAATATTTTATTTTACAGTACAAAAATGTAGAAAAATAATTAGTTTTAAATTTTTAAAAAACATAATACTTTCTTAAAACTTGTTATCATTTCTGAAAAATGTTTTTTTTTATAATCTCTGCTTTTGTAAATTGCTGCTCCGACAACTTTGTCGCTGTTCATGCAGCTACAGACATTTTAGAACTTAAGAGCGGTGATTGAAAAATGCTGTTCCTTTTCCATTTAAGACTATGATGAGTCTCTTATTAATTGTTTCGATATTATCTGACTGTCTATGATCTGACATCAACATGTTGTAGCAGGAAATTACCCTTTCCACTTGCATGGAATGTGGTAAGACCAAGAGTTAAAATTACATGAATGGAACTCCTCTTTCACACTCCCCTTTCCTTAAAGCCCACATTTTTTGCAAATATTAAATAATTCTTTTTCAAGACTAAAACAAATAAATTATTCTGGTGGAAAAATAGAAATATATTGTGAATCAGAGTTATTTGAGATTTATAATAGTATTATTAAAAAGAAAAGTATTGGAAGCATTGCCGTTTTCACCGAAGCATGCACATCAAAAATAAAAATCTAAGATAAGTAGTTGAATAAAAAAACTAGTATTAAATAACATTTACAAAAGTTTTGACTATTTTTTTTGCATCGGTTTGAAGTACTTTTTTTTTTAATCAAACTTTCAGACACTTTTTCATTTCTACCAACCTTTATTAAAGTTACCCATATAACCTACGCATAAACGTAAGCTTGTATTGGGCCCACGAGCTCGATGCTCCCCTCTCTCTCCCCCCCCCCAAATAATTATTTTGAAAACTTTACGCCTCTGAACCTACGAAATAAATATCCAATGAAAGATTTGGTGCCGAGACTGAGACTTACTGTCCCAGAATTTAAATGTGTTACCGAATGGCTTTTTATATAAGATAGTTGGCATTAACCTGGCATATTACATTGTTTAAAAGTAATATATCCAATTTTTTTGACTTTTTGGTTAATTTATATTGAAAATATCTAAAAATAAAACATTTTCATAACAATTTTAATAAAAAATATTTGTTCTCTTTTCGATCATACGTAAGTAACGAAAAAAAGAGATATTTTTTAAGTAAATTATTTTAACCTTATTCTTGCTGTCGTTTCACTCTAGACATTCAGTACAAATAACTTAAATATGCTAATTTTGGTTACCTTAGAATTATACATCTATGATATATTTTGTTCATATAAAACTACAAATCAAAATTTAAAAAAGAAACTAAAACATATTCATAAGCATAATATTGTATAATCTTTTGAAAGACTGGATATACTTTCATATAGTTTATGCATTTTATTAAAGATTAGAGCTACCCCTCCCCAATAATTTTGAAAAATATTGAAATTTGTAAATAATAGTCACTACAAAATGTTATTAACATCGGGAAATACATTTCCCCCCAAAAGTAAAAATCTCTTTTAACTATACAAATAACATTTAGTTAAACTACACACCGTAAAAGAAATCTACATAAAAAATAAATGTAATTTACTTACTTTTGTAGCTGTTAAATGCAGGTAAAAATAACCTTTAAAATTGAAGTGAAAAATCGGCCTAAGGAATGATAATGGAACGTCTTGTTTCAAAAACGTCTTGTTTCAAAAGGATCCATTGAAACACTTTTCCACCCCTTACCCCCCACACCTCCAGGCCATATATTTCTGCCCTAATCCCTTCAAATACGGCAGTGCAAATACACGCCAAAAGTTTTCCCGGCTATAAAAAAACCAGCTGGTGCCCACTTAAGAGATCCTGCGTAGATAAGGAAGGTTGCAATAAAACGGTTTTGAACAGTAGGCAGTCCAAAATATATTGTCCACTGCTCGACCACTCGGTTCTGAACAAAAGGATTTTTGTGGATGGAAATAGCAAGAAGGAGGAGGGGTGTGAAAGCTTTTTTCCTTCATTAGGAGATTGAGTGTCGAAATCGGGCCTTTTCACAGGAATGGGGATCTGTCTCTGTCTAACGTCATTCTTTCCTATGCCACAGATTCAAGTTTATGTTTTTACTGTGGAAAATTGATTAAACAAAACAAAATTCCGGTGGGGCAAATCTGCATGACTGGTGGGGCATTTCTACACACTGGTAGGGAAAAATCCCCACCAACTCTATGATAAAATAGGCCCTGCGCAATTGTGCTCATTGAAAAGCGAAACATGTGTAAACAAACAACAGCATAAACGCGCTAAGCATAAATAAGCCTAATCGCCAACTTTTATTTATATAAAGTAAGATAATTGAGAATTGGCGCTAATAATAATTCGCCGTTAAGATATATATTAAGTCAAAGGAAACTGGATTTACATACCTGTTGGCATTTTGCCAATTTTCGCATTTCATTCCGAAGTATCTTTTAATAATATTTATAGTACTTCACATAAATAGTTACATCTAATTTATGTTTTAAGATAGAATTTCAGTATTGATACCATTCAAGAAAGAAAGATTTTACGAACATAAGTATATTTTTTTAACGGGAAAAAAGTATATTTTTGAACTACTTAGAGCAGTTTTAATTTATTCGTCGTTATAATACGCGTAAAATTGACGATTATTTCAGACATTTCTTCAATTATTTAAAAATTTATAACTACAAAACTAATTCGAAATTTCACAAACGCTCTGGACCGTTTGTAGCCAATAGTTCAATCTATATCCCTAATGTTTTATTTATTTTTTGTTGAAAATTGGAAGACAAGTATCCAAAAATGTATGAATTGTTTTCAAAATTTTCCAAAATTATGACTTTAACGTAAAATAACGTCTAATATACTTATCGTAATGAAAAACAAATATATTCATCTTATTACCCAAACATTTCTTAATAAACTGGCATAATTTCATAATTTTAGGACATTTACTTTTTGAGATGCAAGCGGAACAATGAGACAAAAAGTCGCAAATTAAGATTTGCTCGAAATATTCGACATTTTTATCCTTCTTCGCTATTTTTTATACCTATCTTAATTGACCATATCTAATTTAATTATAAAGATAGAAATATAATCTTTATAACATCGGAAAGAGGAAGTTTTAACAAACATTAATATATTTTTTTGAGTAAGAAAATATGTAATTTTAAACGACTTATAGCAATTTAGAAATCACGTTTCAAAAATGAGGGTGAAAAAACTTCAAAAAGTGGAGCGCGTTTAAATGTTTAAAAAATTTATAAATCCAAAACTAATTCGAATTAAAAAAAAATGCTTACTTGGATTTCCAGTTCAAACCTATTTGTACACTCCCTAAAAAAAATTGGATTTCTCCTTCTAATAGTGTTTCAGAAACTCAATGGACAAAATTACTTGTAAGCGAAATTTTAAATCAAGACGATTTTAATATTAAATAACTTATAAACAAATAACAGTATTGAAACAAAAATATATTCTTCTTATTTATCAAACATTTCTTAAAAAATTCACTTAATTTCGTAATTTTAGGACGTTTCCATTTTGAGATACGATCTGAATAACATTGACAGAACTGAAAATTTCCCCTAGGGCTTACTTTTCCCCCCAGGGCTTACTTTTTTTTTAAAATAGAGAGCTAATTTCTGTAATTCGTTGTTTGGTTTGGTTACTTAACGTCGTACTAGAGCTGCACAGTGAGCTACTTTTGACGGTTCGGGGCCTATCTCGAAGGAAAGACCCTGGAACCATACCTCCTGCTTTTGATCCATGGTCAGATGACGAGCATACACCTGAGAAAACACCTGAACTGGCACCCAACGCCTTCAATAGACATAGGGTCTTTGGACCACGATCAGATTTATAGTGCACCAGTCCCGTATACACACCGATAATTTTTGTGGACGTTCTGTACGACTTTTCTATTATTTTGTAGCGAAGCTGGCAACCCTCCGATCACAAGATCACTACTTTTTTACTTTTCTTAGTCAAGTCCGTCGCACAGGATCGAACTAGGTTTCCTCTGAATCCCAGCCGACGCCTTTATCCACTCGGCTCCATAATTCGTTGCAATGATGTTTCGCGTAAATCACGTTTGACCATGCCACTCGTTGACAGCCACACCTATTTTATTTTCGACAATAATAACATATTTGTTTTTCATATATTTAAAAATAAAAAAAAAAACTTTAATATTTTAGCAGGAGAAATTGATGAATCGACTCCATCCCAGGGCGGCGGATGCCCGGATGCAAGCAAATGCCAGAAAATATGTCAAAGTAAAGGCTACAGAATCGGAACCTGCCTGGGTTATAGATTTTTGTCATGTTTATGCTTTTATTAACAGTTAAAAAATAACAGAGAAAATATTTTAATTTGGAAAGAAAAAGCATTAAACGCATTTATTGTTAAATAAATTATTTTTAATTTTATGTTTTGTCGTTGCATTGTCTTATTTCACTTTTGGTACTGTTTTATGGAAATTTGAAGGCCACTACAGACGTTATGGGAGTCAAACTATATTATCCAGTAATATCAAGTGATCCGTAATTTAATAGATAACTGTACGACTATTTTCTATGTCCAGTTCACTGTTGAAAATAAATATTCAAAAATTATTAAAATGTACTCATTTTTGATTACATTTGATGCTCATATTTGCTTCGAATATTTGCTTCGAAGTTTTATTTTTGAAAAAGACATGTACTCAAAAATGAGTACAATGAGTAAAAATGGATAAATAGAGCAATAACTTGCCTACATAGGCTGTCATCATTTTTAAAAAAAAACCAACAACTTAAAACCGATTTTATTGAAGCTTGACAAGCTCAAAAATAAGTTTATAAGAAAGTTTTAACCTTTATTTTGTGTCGACAGCGTATATAAGAATCGAGTTATTGTAACTTATTACAGAGTTTTTGTTTTGTTTCATTAATATTTTTGATTTATCTTGTATTTACAAGTCATGATATTCAAGTCAGATGAAGAGATTCAATCCCCCCCATCAAAAACACCAGCTAAAAAAACAATAACAAAGTTATTCGTTGTAATTCTTTTACTTCCCGTGCTTTGAACCATTTTTTCAAAGTTTCTTTGGATTTAACCTTTATTTTTGTTTACCTTATTTTGATATTTTGAGGTGATTTATGCACCTCTGTTACTTGGTCTCTATTTTCCCCCATTTTGATTTCATCACTGAGCTAAAATGATATAAACACTGGAGCAAGGACTATCACTGAGCGTCAGTGTACTTTAACCGTTCCGCGCGGATGAATACAGTTAGAAAGAATGGTTGAGAAAACATTCTACCTTGACTATGCGGGTGTCTCACGTGACGTCACAGAAATGCTTAAAACTGTTTTTTCGGTGTTTTTTGTCTGCTTTATTTGTAAGTATGGAAAAACATTAAATATGTAACACTTAATGTATTTTTGAAAGCCATAAATGTGATTTTAAATTTACGCAAACCTATGCGAAAGGACTATTTCTTCTACCTTCACACAAAAAGGTGTGAAGGTAGAAGAACTACCTCACACTCTACCTTCGCTAAAAAAGGAGTAAAGTGCTTAGCAACGTACAGTCCTCGCTCCAGTGCTGACAGTTATATTTTAGCTCAGTGGATTGCTCAGTAATTTGAAATAAAACATCTGTTTACATTTTTTATAATAAATTTTCATGATACCGAAATTTACAAAATGTTATTTTCTGCCCTATTTTAATGGAAGTTTTTTTTTTACTGTACAGTTGTCTATTACATATTCTATTACAAAACTACCGCATATGCACTTGAACTTATTATAGGTAAAAAAAGTTTAACTCAAAACCGATTCGTATTGCTCATTTAAAAGTATCCAGTTTTTCAAAGGAAATATACCAACAAACTACCCTACTAAAAATAGGTACCAAAAATAACTAAAATGTACTTATTTTTGAGTACTTTCGATGATTATCATGGCTCTAAATACATAAGCTTCATTTTTGAAAAAGACATGAACCCAAAAATGAGTACAGTCAGTAAAAATTAATACATAGAGCAGTATCTTGCATAAATAGGCCGCCTTCATAAATCACTTTCAATAAATATCGACAATTATAACCAAGACTTACCGGGAATCGAACCCATAACCTCAGGCACTGTAGTCCATCGCCTTATCCCTTGTACTACAAGGGCGACTTGAAGAAGTTATAAACAGAAGAAATCTTAAAAATGTGTGCCAAAAGAATAGGGAGTAAGATAATAGAGTTTTAATACCCCAGTTCCCATTTAAGCAATCGACATCAAGTAATGTGGAAAACCATCTTCTGAAGAACTATTTTAAGATTTTCAGGTCGCTTTGTAATGAAAGCTTGAACTGAAACTGATATTAGCAATATTAAATTACACTGCTCATTTTGAGAAAGTGAGATTACTTATATTTGAGTACGTCATCGCTCATTTGCGATGAAATTGTACTCAATGAAAAACGAGTGGGTTCAGGTACTCATTTTTAACTACATTTTCTTCACAGTGTACACATTTTGTTATAGAAACAAAATCATCAATAAAACAACTCATTTTTCGAAATCTTTCACATCCCCATTTCCAGCCAATCAAAACACTTTCATCAATACACACACAACTAAATAATCGCAAGTTTGGACTTAATGTAAATACACCATTCTTTTTAAACATTATTCGTGAGTTAACATAAAATAGTGAACTTTAATCAGCATCGGATCATGTTCGCTGAGGTGAAAAAAGAATATCTGTAAGAAAATGCAGAATGACATGAGCAAGTTTGCATCTGTAAGCATTTTTAAAGTTATATAAACAAATGAACGTTTGAAATTTTACACTTCAAATCTTTGAGGCTCGGCTTTAGACATGTTGGCCGTGAACAGTTTGTTGTGTTTCCTGCTTTCAACAGGACTTACGTCCAATCCTGACCAATCCCAAGATGTTCAGAACTTCGACCATTTGAATGGAATGGGTAAGTACAATTAGTGCATAATAAAATAACGAAACAATAATTGACGAAACAATAATTATAAAATTTTGAACGAAAGTTTCTTATACAGATTCCTTTTCTGCCCTGTTCTGCGTCATCATCTTGGTTGTTGTACTTAAAATTCAAACGATTTTTCTTGGTCGAGTGGATAGAGCGTTGGACTTCGTGGAACGAGATGTCGAGTCATCTCGTGGATATTCAATTATTATATTAATTAAAATATTTCTCATTTTTGGCAAAATAAATTTCGTTAAAAAAGCGACAAAATGAATTTCCTCAGTTTGACGAAATATTTAATCGAATTGTTTAGCAGGCGTCTGTTTTGCCCAAAAAGACAAAACTTTCGTCAAATATGAGAATGCATGTTTAACAGTGAATGTTTCGGGATTCGTACTTTTCAAACAATTAGTTTATTTGAGTTAGCTACGTCATTCTATCAATTCCCAATGATCTTTGTGTAGCCGTTCTATCAGAAGACACATTGCTATAGAATAGAACACTTATTTTAGAAGTGAAATTTCCGGCTAATGGGCGTTCGGGACATACTGTTCAATTTAAATATGAAACAAAGCTAACTAATTATCAATTGATATAAATTGATAATTATTGATTATGACTATATATCGTAATGTAGTTGGAATTAAAGGGACGTTTAAACGTGAGAGTAACTAACTTATTAGAAGTAGAATTTTATAGGGAATTTTCCCGGAGAGACTCGTCGATCGTTAATAATCGAGTCGATTTATAATCTGAAAACTTCTGTAAGTTTTTGAAAGAATTACAGTAGAACTCCGATTATCCGAACTCCAGTTATCTGGATAAAACAAAGCGGATCGCATTAAGAGAAAAAAAATAATAAATCAGCAAAATCCATATTTTAAAAGTTTCTTAACGGTGAATGATATTGTTTTAATAGTTATTAATTTGAATTACATACTAAAGCTAATTTATTTTTCTACTGTGAAATAACCTTTTTTCGTAAATTATCCAAATATTCGATTATCTGGATGGAACCTGGTCAAAATTGATCCGGATAATTGGAGTTCTTCTGTATCTGATATAATAAAAGCGGATTTAAAGACTGTAATTCATTATTTGTTTGATTGTTTTGTTATTGCAGTTAGTTAAAAATAAACCGTTTCTCAATATGAATTAAAAACTTACTGTAAACAACAGCTCAGTCGCGATAACCCGGTTGAATGGAGGGCGTCGATTTTAACGCGGGGTCGGAGGGTTTCTAGTTCGACTCCGATGAGTCCCCTTACGCCCCGTGTAGAGGGATCTTATGAAAATTATTTATTTCGTAGATTTCATGTTCTCATGTTGAACTTGTTAGAGAAGTTTGTAGAATGGGCTGCATCAAATGTGTTCTTTGTCATAGTGAGTTTGTATTTCAAGCCTCCCATTAAAATCATGCATACTATTGTTAAACAGGAAAAATGTATCTTACTTACCCATTTTACTGATTAGATGTTTGTCAATTTCAGATTTGGTGAAATGTCCTCCGAAAGAACACATGAGCGAGTGCGAAGCCCACTGCCAAAAGAACTGCACCAACTTCAATAAGCCCATCCCTTGCACTAAAATTTGCATCAAGGGGTGCGTATGCGACGAAGGCCTGGTTCGGGCTGCAGACGGAAAATGCATACAGCCTAAACAATGCCCAGGTAAAGATCACTGTTAATCCACCTCACATCATTCTTTACTTAATTTTATACTGCGTGGACCCGCGTTGCCTGGGCATATGTTGAAGTATAAAGTTATCGAATTGGGAATGTTTTTATAGATATTACATATAAGATATTTTTTTATCTCTTACCCACTTTTTAAATAATTCCTTTTTATGTTTTTCGTTTCACTCCCTTTCCAATCATCACTTTAAATAACTATCTTTAATTTGTATGACACCCCTTTCTATAAAACTGATTTTTCCAAGTCCCAAAGCGCATCCAGGCTTCCGTGGCCGAGCGGTTAAAGGCGTCAGCTGGGAATCCTAGGATTCCCGGTTCGATCGTAGGCGGTAGACTTGACAAAGAAAAGTAAAAAAAAAGTAGTGATATTTTGATCGGAGGGTTGCCAGCTTTACTATACAAAATACTAGAAAAGTCGTCCAGAACATCCTCAAAAATTAACGGCGTATATACGGGACTGGTGCACGATAAATCTGATCGGGGTCCAAAGTCCCGACGTCTATTAAAGGCGTTGGGTGCCAGTTCAGGTGTTTCCTCGTCATCTGACCAGGGTTCTAAAAAATAACGAGGTACATGTATGAATGTGTGTGAATGTGTTCACGGGTCATTCCTTCAAGATAGACCCCGAACCGTCGCCAATAGCCCACTGTGCAGCTCTAGTGCAACGTTATTTAACAAAACTAAACCAATCATCTCATGATGCAATTTCCCAGCATTCACTAGATATCTGATGATTTAGCATACCACATATAACTGCTTTTTCCCAACGCATCTCCCCAAGCTTCCCACGCAACCTAAAAGGCGAACTGAAACTTTGATTTATCAATCAGATGTGTCCATAGTTTATTCTCTCTCTAGATTATCCGTGTATTGTCGTCACGCACGATGCAACCTCGAAACTGTAACGTGTCATGCTCCGGATTGGGAGTAATAAATATTTTGAACTTAAATTTTTGGCCCTTAGTTTTATACCTAAATGATTGAACCCCTGTCACAATCATAACGACTGCAATCTTATTAAAGAAATATCACATATATTATTTATATAATATAAGAAAGGCCTTAATTTTTTTATTAGACATGTTAGGTCAATGATGATAGTACTTTATTTATAGAGATTCTAACTTTTATTTCACTTACACAAAAAACATAGTTGGAAAATATGTTATAGTTAATAAAGCCTTTAAAACCCGTACTTAGCCGTTTTTATAATTAAAAAACTGTTCATTAGTTTTACTGACATGTATAGCAATAACTTAAATTATTTGATTTCCATTTTTTTTTGTAAAATAGAGTAATTTTGGGAAGTTTAGCCTTCTAATTAAGCTTTGTAATAAATTCACCAGTCCATTTAGGGTTCAATAAAAATTAAGGGAATCAGAAAAAAATGTAAATTAATTCTCAACCTTGCTAATAAAAGGGCCAATGTTTCAAATTATTCTTTTTGAGATATGCCTACCAATTAGTTGACATTGGTCTAGTACATTATTGACATTGACTTTTTTTTAAAAAGTATTACTCGGAATATAATTAAATATAATTGTTTTCTTTTTTTTCTGATAACTTTGATTAATTTAAATATTTTTAAATATTTAGTGGACATACTTTGAAAAGTCGGTGATAGATAATGAGTAACTACTCAAAAATACATAGAATTTTTTCAATCATAAACAGGCAAGGACACATGTCCTCGTGGCGAACACTACGACCAGTGCAACGTCCACTGCCAGAGGAACTGTACCACTTGGGGTAAACCTCTGCCCTGCACTCGCCAGTGCGTCCACGGATGCGTCTGCGACAGAGGAACCATCAGAGGGCCCAAGGGCCAGTGCATCAAACCGGACAAGTGCCCCAAGAAGTCCTTCTCCGAATCGGAATCTGGAGAAGTGAAGGAGGTTTCAGGTGAGTTGTTTTTTGTTGTTGTTGACCTGTCCATTAGAACTGAGGTTACAGCAATTAAAAAAGTCAACCGGTAATTAGATTAATCTACATATGACTCTGAGTAGTGCCAGTGGAGGCCAATTTTCCAAGCACTCTTGGGAACATGGTCATATATTTAATTTTTCTAACTCACATTTAATTTGCAAACCTAAATCTCCAGTTGAACTTGACTTCCTGGAGGCGTTTCATATTTTTAGCAATATTGATTCGGTTGTCAATGAAACGTTTTCGGTCCCAGTGTTTCCCGCTTGTTGGCACACAATAGTTAACTCCAACCGATTGTAATAGTTTTTTGGTCTTTGGCAACATTTTAGATTGCTTGAGTTTATTTATATTTCATTACACACAGACTTTGCATTTTCCGCTGATGAAGGGTGATGTATCTTCCGAAACATGTCCGGATTATACGGACTTTTAATGCGTATTTTAACGTTGCATTTGTATTTTAATAAAAGATAGAGTGGTTAACGATTTCATGAATTAATCTTCAAATCATACCGGTTTTTATTTGAAAAAAAATATTTAAATGAATGATTAATATATGAAAGAGTTTAAAAGGAGATTTTAGGCGACCACATCAGTGATTGCACGGAAAAATTCAGAAACAACCCAAAATGGTTTTTATGCCAAGAAAATTGTGTAGCCAGTTTCGGGGACATTGAATATTTCCTTAAACTTAAGCGAACTAAAATCACAATGAAGTCTTCCCGGATTACCAACTTTTATTTTTGTTTAGAACGCATTGTAATTAAACTACAAAACCTAATTTAAATTTTGGTTTTGGGATATAATTATTTTTTTTTGAAATAGAGAGTTTTTGTTTATTTTTGGACTAATATTATTGCCATATATGTTTTTAATCTAGTAAAACAACTAAGATTTAGGTTCAACATGTTGACTTTACACTAAACTGACGCTGCATAAAATAACGTTTTAACTGGAAATATGCTTTTTGAGAAAAATGTACCAAAATATAGAAAAAAAAATATTTCTTGAAAAACAGTAAACATAAAATCATTAGTAATTCTAAATTGATTTTTTGGCCTTCTTCTGCAAATATTTCTTAAATATCTAGGGTTCAGTGAGTTCTCAAAATAATTAGCTTTATTAAAAAAAAACTAGATTTAAAAATTTTAAATTAGCGACTACATTCAACAGGATCCTGCCCACTTTTGTTTAAAATTTTAATTTCGAATTTTATAGAACATATGGGAATTTTTTAAAATCTTGCTATCATACGATAGGTAAGGACATTATAAACCCCAAATTCTATTACTGAAATTCGATTTTTTGAAGGTTTGTACTGCACTGTCCTCTTAAATAGGTTAAAAAATGATGAAAGTTGAAGTTTATCTGAATATTGAAGAAGGATTGATGAATTGATGCAGAAGTAGTTGGGAACCTGCGACAAATGGCCCAGAATACAACCATATTACTGTTGGGATGTTGTCCAAGCGTAATTCCCTTACTCTTGCACTCTATAAGGGATTTGTCTACCGTATTTTTTCGTGACTTCTTTATAATTATATTTATTTAAATTATTATTTCTATAATTCGTTGTTTGGTTTGGTTTTGTTAATAAACATCGTACCAGAGCTGCACAGTGGGCTATTTTCGACTGTTCGGGGCCTATCTCGAAGGAAAGACCCTGGAACCATACCTCGTGTTTTTGATCTATGGTCAGATGACGAGCAAACACCTGAACTGGCACCCAACGCCTTCAATAGACATAGGGTCTTTGGACCAAGATCAGATTTATAGTGCAACAGTCCCGTATACACGCCGATAATTTTTGTGGATGTTCTGTACGACTTTTCTAGTATTTTGTAGCGAAGCTGGCAACCCTCCGATCACAAGATCACTACTTTTTTACTTTTCTTAGTCAAGTCCGTCGCACAGGATCGAACTAGGATTCCTCTGAATCCCAGCTGACGCCTTTATCCACTCGGCTCCATAATTCGTTGAAATTATGTTTCGCGTAAATCACGTTTGACCTTGCCACTCGTTCGACAGCCGCACCTATTTTATTTTCGACAATAATAACATATTTGTTTTTCATATAATTTATTAAAAAAATAAAATATAAAACTTTAATATTTTAGCAGGAGAAATTGATGAACCGACTTCGGCCCAGGACGGCGGATGCCCGAATCGAGCCAAATGCCGGGAAATGTGTCGCAGGGAAGGAGTAGGAGGCGGAACATGCATGGGTTTTCAATTTATGACATGTGTATGCGTGTAACAGTTAAAAAATAACAGAGAAAATATTTTAATTTGGAAAGAAAAAGCATTAAACGCATTTATTTTTGAATAAATTATTTTTAATTTAATGTTTTGTCGTTGCATTGTCTTATTTCACTTTTGGTACTGTTTCATGGATATTTGAAGGCCAGTACCGACGTTATGGGAGTCAAACTACATTATCAAGTAATATCAAGTGATCTGTAATTTAATGGACAACTGTACGACTATTTTCTATGCGCAGTTCACTGTTAAAAATAGATACTCGAAAATTATTAAAAAGTACTCATTTTTGTATGCATTCGATGCTTATCATAACTTCCAATACATAAGTTTCATATTTGAAAAAGACATGTACTCAAAAATGAGTACAATGAGTAAAAATGAATAACAAGAGCAGTAGCTTGCCTGCATACGCTGCATTCATACATCACTTTCAATAAATATCGACAATTACAGCCAAGACTTTTCGGGAATCGAACCCAAATCCTCATGCACCTCAATGAATTGCCATATCCGTTTTACTACTAGGGTGATGTAAAAACGTTATAAACAAAATAAATTTTAAAAAGGTGTTTAAAAAAATTGGAAGTAAGATAATTAAATTTTAATAATTCAGTTTCGACATCAATAAACAATCGACATCAAATAGTGTGGATTTATCGAACAGCTATTTTAAATTTGTCAGGTCTCTTTGCTAAGATGGCTTGAACAGAAGCTGAAATTAGCAATATTAAATCGCACTGCTAATTTGTTTTACAAAGAACGATTGCTTAAATTTGAGTAAATCATCGCTCATTTACAATGCGATTATACTCAAAGAAAAACGAGTATGTTCAGGTACTCATTTTTAAATACATTTTTTTTTACAGTGTTGAATATTTTAAAGTATATTTGTTATGAATTAGCTTTAAATCCACTTTATGGGTTTATAATCTGAAAAAGTATGTTGAGCGAACGAATTTTTGGAATTGTATTGGAAAAAGAGTTCTATGTATGTTAGATTCGTCAGATTCGTTTTTAACCGCTTTTGCTACTGTCCGGTTGACTACTTTGGTAATTTCTTATAACCGATAACAAGTTTTGAAGGAATTTTGGAAATTGCAAGATTGTGTTTTGTAATTTTAGATAGTTTTTTTTTATGTTGAAACCATTCGATCAAATATCACAATGAACACTTATTTATTAACGAGAGAAAAATCTCAACAAGGGTATCATAAAAAACTTGATTTTGGCACTAGAGCACTTCAAATTTGGGTCAACTTTGGTTCAACTGGGCCAATTTTCAGATTTCATTTGAATTTATTACTGGTATAATAACTCCAAAATTGTTTGATATGTTAACAAGTTGTGTTAGCATTTTTTAGCAAGGCAAATGAAATTTTTAGCAAGTCAATCTACACTAATAAAAATAAGTGATAAGGGGGGGGGGGGGGTGCGGGTGGTAGGATCGAATGGTACTTATCTTTTCTAATCTCAGAAACTAATGAACCGATATTAGCGGGACTTTTTAAAGTCATAGTTTCCGCTAAAACTTGACATTAATTCAAATTTTTTTTATCACATTAAAAAAAAACTTAATGCTGATTTTGTTAAAGCTTAAAAACTCAAAAATAAGTTTATAAGGAGATTTTCACCTTTATTTTGTGTCGATAGCGTATATAAGAATCGAGTTATCACAACTTATTATAGAGTTTATGTTTTGTTTCTTTTATATTTATGATTTATCTTGTATTTGCAAGTCATAATATTTAAGTCAGATGAAGAGATTCAATCCCACATCAAAAACACCAGCTAAAAAAACAATAACAACGTTATTCGTTGTAATTCTTTTACTTCCCGTGCTTTGAACCATTTTTTCAAAGTTTCTTTGGATTTAACCTTTATTTTTGTTTACCTTATTTTGATATTTTGAGGTGATTTATGCACCTCTGTTACTTGGCCTCTATTTTCCCCCATTTTGATTTCATCACTGAGCTAAAATGATATAAACACTGGTGCGAGGACTACCACTGCGCAACAGTGTATTTTAAAGGTATCGCGCAGTGCCAAAAGAATGGGAAGTAAAATAATTGAGTTGTAATAACTTAGTTTTCATTTAAGCAATGGACATCAAGTAATATGAAAAACCATCTTCTGAACAACTATTTTAAGATTGTCTTGTTGCTTTGTAAAGAAAGCTTGAACAGAAACAGACATTAGGAAATATTAAATCAAACTGCTGAGTTTTTGAGAAAGTGAGATTACTTATATTTGAGTACGTTATCGCTCATTTGCACATGAAACTGTACTAAATGAAAACCAAGTGGGTTCAGATACTTATTTTTAACTACATTTTATTTCACAGTGTACACATTTTGAGATGGAAACAAGATAATCAATAAAACAAATCACTTTTCGAAACCTTCCACATCCCCATTTTCAGCCCATCGAAACACTTTCATCAATACACAAACACCCAAATATAACCAAAAGCCAAGTCTGGACTTATTGTAAATACTCCATTCATTTTAAACATTATTGATTAGTTAGCATAAAATAACGAACTTTAATCAGCTTCGGATCATGTTCGTTGAGATGAAGAAAGAAAGTTGTAAGAAAATGCAGACTGACATGATCAAATTTGCTTCTGTAAGCATTATAAAAATTATATAAACAAAGGGTTGATTGGAATTTTACACTTCAAATTTTTGAGGCTCGGCTTTAAACATGTTGGCCGTGAACAGCTTGTTGTGCTTCCTGCTTTCAACAGGGTTGACTTCCAATCCTGACCAATCCCAAGATGTTCAGAACTTCGACCCTTTGAATGGAATGGGTAAGTACAATTTGTGTATAATAAAATAACGATTAGTCCTAATTTGGGTAAAAATTTACTGTACGGTCACCCTTGGCGACTTTTTTTAAAATCTCGCCAAAAGTCGCCATTTGGGCGACTGTTTTCTAAAAGGGTTGCTGCAATTCCTTGTCGGGTTAGAGGGGGGTTGCCATTTAAAATAATTTATTGACAAATGTGGAAAAATCGCGCCAAGGGTGACCGTATAGTAAATCTGACTCCTAATTTGTCGTACCATATAAGGTATTTCAAGGATCAGTACTTTTCCAGAATGCTCTCATTTTTGAGAATTCTGCGATCGTCAAGGCTACTTTCGCAATATTTGAAAATCGTTTCTTCATCGAATCACGTGATTTTTGACGAGACAATAATTATCAAATTTTGAACTGAAGCCAGTTACTCACATTCCTTTTTTTACCCTTTTCTGCGTTATCATAAATATGATAACGCAGAAAAGGGCAAAAAAAGGAATGTGAGTAACTGGCTTCAGTTCAAAATTTATTCTTATACTTATATTGTCAAAATTCAAACGAGTCTTCTTGGTCGAGTGGATAGAGCATCGGACTCTCTGGAATGAGCGGTGGAGTCACCTGGTGGATATTTAATTATTTTATTAACTAAAATAGTCCTCATTTGACAAAATAAATTTCGTTAAAAAAAGCGACGGAATGTATTTCCTGAGTTTGACGAAATATTTAATTGGAATATTAATTTTTCAAAAATGACCAAAGTTTCTTCAAATATGAGAATGTATTTTTAACATTAAATGTTTCGGGATTCGTACTTTTCTAACAATTAGTTCATTTTATTTCCTACGTTATTCTATCAATTCGCAATGATCTTTGTGCAACTGTTCTATCAGAAGACACATTGCAGTAGAATAGAGCATTTGGATTAGAGGAGCATTGTCCTGCTAATGGGCGTTCGTGACATGCCGATGTCCAATTTTCGATATAAAATGAAGCTCATTAATTATCAATTGATATAAATGAATAATAATTGATTATGACTAAATATCGTAATGCAATTGGAATTACGTAAGTATGGCAAGTTGTAAATCAATATTTAAAAGTGAGTGTAAATAACTAACTTATTGGAAGTAGAATTTTTTGGAACGGATTTGTGGCACCGTCCCACAATGCCTAGCTTTTTGTTATGCGCAGAACTTTTAAAATCGGTCGGAAATACTTAATATTCCGTCAGGGAGGAAGGCCTCTCCATCTCCTTCTCTCCTCCCTGATGCTTCATAAGTTATATAGAATAGAATCGAAGTTTTGAAAAAAAAAATCTATTGATTTAAAAAAAAAATTCAATAGTTAGTAAATTTATTTTTAACTTTTCCCAATTTTTTTTTTAGCTTTAAAAGCCTTTTTGGGGGCTTCCCTAAAAGGGAGGCCCTGGGAAAATGCCCTGCCGTAAATCAGTCTTTGTTTATAGTGAGTTTGTATTTCAAGCTTCTCATTAAAATCATACTTAATATAAGGGCAAATGTATCTTTTTTTACCTATTTTACTCATTAGATGTCTGTCAATTTCAGATTTGGTGAAATGTCCGCCCAAGGAACACATGAGCGAGTGCGAAGCCCACTGCCAAAAGAACTGCACCAACTTCAACAAGCCCATCCCTTGCACTAAAATTTGCATCAAGGGGTGCATATGCGACGAAGGCCTAGTTCGGGCAGCAGACGGAAAATGCATACTGCCAAAACAATGTCCAGGTAAAGATTATTGTCAATCCACCCCACAACATTTCTTTACTTAATTTTAAACCAATTGCAAAACCCGCGTCGTTTTAATATATGTTGAAATATAAAGTTATCCAACTGTGAATTTTTTTATAGATATTAATTCTTACCCACTTTTTATATAATTTCTTTTTATGTATTTCGTTTCACCCTCTTTTCATCATCGCTTTAAATAACTGTCTTTAATGTGTATAACGCCCCTTTCTATAAAAAAGAATTTCCCAGCCCCAAAGCATCCACCATATTTCATCTCATGACACAATTTCCCACCTATCATTAGAATTCTGATGAGTCAGCATACCACATGCAACTGCTTTCTCTCCAACACATTTCCCAAAGCTTCCCACGCAACCTAAAAGGCGAACTGAAACTTTGATTAACCAATCAGATGTGTCCAAAGTTCAGTCTCTCTCTAGAATATCCGTGAATTGTCGTTATTTCACGATGTAACCTCGAAACTGAAACTCATGAACTTAAGTTTTCAGCCTTTAGTTTTATGCTTAAATGATTGACCCCCTCTCAAAATTATAACGACATGCTATTAATTAAAGAAATATCTCATATATTATATTATACTATAATGTTAGAAAAGGCTTGATTTTCTATTAGACGTGTTAGGCCAATGATGATGGTATAGATATTCTAACTTTGAATTGTAGAGATGAATGAATTATGGAGATTTTAACTTTCAATTCACTTTCATAAAAATAAACCATTGTCGGAAAATATGTTACAGTTCAAAAAGCCTTTAAAAACCACACTTACACGTTTTATAATTAAAAAACTGTTTATTAATTTTATAGAAATATATAGTTATAACTTAAATCATTTGATTTGCATTTGGGAAGTTTAACCTTATATTTAAGCTTTGTAATAAATTCACCAGTCCATTTCGTGTTCAATAAAAATTAAGCAGATGAGAAAAAAAATTAAATTAATTTACAACCTTACTAACAAAAAGGCCGACGTTCAAAAATACTCATTTCGAGCTATGCCTACTAATCAGTTAACCTTGGTCTAGTATATTATTGTCATTGACTTTTAAAAAAAAAGTATTACTCGGAATATAAAAAACTATCATTGTTTTCCTTTTTACTTATAACTTTGATTAATTTAAATATTTTCAAATAATTAGTGGACATAATTCGAATAATCGGTGATAGGTAATGAGTAACTACTCAAAATACATTAATTTTTTTTATGACAAACAGGCAAGGACACATGTCCTCGTGGCGAACACTACGACCAATGCAACGCCCACTGCCAGAGAAACTGCACCACTTGGGGTAAACCTCTTCCTTGCACTCGCCAGTGCGTCCACGGATGCGTCTGCGACAGAGGAACCATCAGAGGGCCCAAGGGCCAGTGCATCAAACCGGACAAGTGCCCCAAGAAGTCCTTCTCCGAATTGGAATCTGGGGAAGTGAAAGAGATCTCAGGTGAATTTTTTTTGTTGACCCTTCCATTAGGACTGAAGTTACAGCAATTACACGAGCCAGACGGTAATTACACTGTTAAAAACAGGTATTCAAAAGTAGTTAAAATATAATAATTTTTGAGTACATGTGAGTACACTGAGTGTAAAAAACGTGTACTCAAAAATAAGTACAATGGGTAAAAATGAATAAAAATAGCAGATGATAGCCTACATAGGCTGCCTTCATAAATCACTTGCAATAAATATCGATAATTTCAAATGACTTATCGGGTATCGAACCCAGGTCCTCAAGAATCGCAGTCAAATTCCTTATCCGTTGTACTACCAAGGCGACGTGAAAAAGTTATAAATAGAAGTAATATTAAAAAGGTGTTCCAAAATAATGGGTTGTAAGATAATTGAATTATAATAACTCAGGTGTCCATTTAAGTAATCGACATCAAATAATGTGGAACAGTTATAAACAGAAGAAATCTTAAAATTGTGTGCCAAATGAATGGGAAGTAAGATAATTGAATTGTAATAACTGCGTTTCCATTTTAGCAATCGACATCAAGTAAAGTGGAAAACCGTCTTCTGAACAACTATTTTAAGTTTGTCAGGTCACTTTGCAAAGATGGCTTGAACTAGAAGCAGTGATTAGCAGTATGAAATCACACTGCTCATTTTGAGAAAGTAAGGTTACTTCAATTTGAGTAGGGTAAGTTTAATTAGAGTTTAAAGGAGCGGGGAAGAGAGAGAGAGAGAGAGAGAGAGAGAGAGAGAGAGAGAGAGAGAGAGAGAGAGAGAGAGAGAGAGAGAAGCACCAAAGAAGAATATTTTTTTTTTTGTGTACCGCTGTTTTCCTCCAAATTTAAAAAATAGTTCAATATCATCAGGATGTTAACAAAAATAAGTATTATCTTGCAGCACATTGGTTAACAATTGGTGGTTCGTGGATCTGCAGCATTGATCGCTAACTGTAACTTCTTGATAGGGCAGGACTTGAAGCCGATGTAGAGGCAGCCTTGATGTGCCCCACTTTCTTTGCTACCGCAATATTTCGTATATTTTTCATGTTAAAATAAGCCGACGTGTATTGCTTTTGGCTGAGTTTATTTTCTTTATAAACCCATTTTAAATGCAATCTGCTATTAAAATAGAAACTCATTTGCAAGTCAAAGTCGATAAAAAGCAAGAGCAAAAATTATTTGTTTGGCAATATAAAAATAAATTCTATAAGAACAAAATATAATATTTATATATATGTAATTTTTCTACAATGTTATGGTAATAAAAACAGCACTAAATCACTTAAAAAAAACATTGGGACACAGCATGGCTGCTTTCAATTGGCTTCAACGCGCCCATAGAGAAAACAAGGTTTCAGCTTTCCAGCAGTTATAGTTAGAGTTCGGTGATCCGCAAGGGTCCACGAGTAATGTTAGGTGGTCTGATATTGGTTCTAAAAATTACGAGGTGCATGTATGAACGTGTGTGTGAATGTGTTCGATAAGAGAGTCTCAATATGAGGACAGAAATAGGCAGCCGGAAACGTATAAATCAACAAATCAAATCAATCAAACGTTTTCAGCGTGGTTGAAGGGTATCTATATATGTATGTAATGTATATATCACTGTGTGATATATACATCTGCTATATACTGCTTTCTGTTTACAATAACCAAATTATACTATTGTGTAGAATACATTGTGTTTACACTACTGAAACCAATTTTAATTTTGGACAATAAAAAAAATGACCATATATTTTTTAAATGGATATTTTTGTATTTTTAATAAGTCATTCGCACACATATTTTTTATTCTAGTAAAACAACTGAAATTTAGCTTCAACATGTTGATTTTACACTAAACTAATCGTTGACTACTAATGTACAACTAATGTACATGAAATATCGTTTTGACTGGAAATATACTTTTTGAGAAAAATGTACCAAAAGATGTGAAAAAAAAAAACATTTCTAGAAAAACTGTAAACGAAAAATCATTAGTAATTCCAAATTGATTTTTTGGTCTTCTTGTTCAAATATTTCTTAAATATCTAGGTTCAGTGAGTCCCCAAAACATTGGCTTTATTAAAAAACATTTTTTTTTTAAATTGTTACTACTTCCAACAGGGGCCTGTCGACTTTTGTTTAAACGTTTAATTTCGAATTTCATAAAACATATGTCAATTTTTTTAAAAAATTGGTATCAGACGATAGGTAAGGACATTATAAACCCCAAATTCTATTACTGAAATTCATTTTTTAGAAGGTTTGTGCTGCACTGCTCTCTTAAATAGGTTAAAATATAATGAAAGTCGAAGTTAATCTGAATCTGAATATGAAGAAGTTGTTGGGAAGCCGCGACAGGGCATAACAAATGGCTGCGGTAATACAAGCATATTACAGGTTGGTTCCCAGCTGACGCCTTTATCCACTCGGCTCCATAATTCTTTGAAATGATGTTTCGCGTAAATCACGTTTGACCATGCCGACTCGTTTGACAGCCACACCCATTTTATTTTCGAAAATAATAACATATTTGTTTTTCATATAATTTATTTAAAAAATAAAATAAAAAACTTTAATATTTTAGCAGGAGAAATGGACGAACCGACTCCGTCCCAGAACGTCGGATGCCCGGATCCAGCCCAATGCCGGGAATACTGTCGCAGTAAAGGCAAAAGAGGCGGAATATGTATGGGTTTTAGATTTTTTAAATGTGTATGCTATTAACAGTTAAAAAATATCAGAGAAAATATTTTAATTTGAAAAGAAAAAACATTACACGCATTTATTTTTGAATAAATTATTTTTAATTTAATGTTTTGTCGTTGCATTGTCTTATTTCACTTTTGGTACTGTGTCATGAAAATTTGAAGGCCACTACCGACGGTAAGGGAGTCAAACTACATTATCAATTTATATAGTGATATGTAATTTAATGGACAACTGTACGACTATTTTCTATGACCAGTTCACCTTTAAAAATAGATACTCAAAAATTACTAACATCTACTCATTTTTGTATACATTCGATGCTTATCATAACTTCCAATACATAAGTCTCATATTTGAAAAAAGACATGTACTCAAAAATAAGTACAATGAGTAAAAATGAATAACAAGAGCAGTAGCTTGCCTGCATACGCTGCATTCATAATTCACTTTCAATAAATATCGACAATTACAGCCAAGACTTACCGGGAATCGAACCATAATCCTCATGCACCGCAGTGAATTGCCATATCCGTTGTACTACCAGGGTGATGTGAAGAAGTTATAAACAGAATAAATGTTAAAAAGGTGTGGTGCAAAAAGAATTGGAAGTAAGATAAATGTATTTTAATAACTCAGTTTCTGTTTTATTGTCGAATATCGAATACAGTCATGGCAAACCATTACGGTTGCGGTTACACATTTAAAGTTACAGATACAGTTACAAGTACATATACAACATCTCCCCTTTTCATTTTTTAAATTTAAAACATATAAAAAGTTCTTAAAAATATTACATTGCAAAACAATCACACAATTAAAACATTACAATGAAATTACACACTACTCATGATACTTGTAATCGATCAGGAGGTTTTACAATTCTCCCGTACCTGGTTACTTGATACCCAGGCTGACGATCAACCACTTCTCTCGACTTACACAAATCAGATTCAGTCACACTTTCATTACACACAGTATTTTCCTCATTCACCTGAAAGTTAGGGCTATTTGCTGATGGTCGCAAATGCACACGATTTCTCCTTAACACAGTGTTTTCCTCATTTCTTACATAATAGGATCTAGGAGTATCAGCAGACTTAATTACTTTACCTGGTTCCCAAAATTTACAATTTTGAATTAAGACATTTTGATTAGGCGTTAACTCAGGAAGAGGTCTTGAAGTTCTATCATAATAAGATTTAAAATCTTTTTGTTTTTTCATAATCTGCTGTTTTACGTTAAGCTGTACTTCAGGAACAAGTAAATTCTTACTTACAGGAACTTTAGTTTTAACCCTTCGATTCATTAAGATTTGGGAGGGAGAAATTTCTAACCCTTTAATTGGGGAATTCCTATAATCCATTAAAGCAAGTTCTACATTTTCCTTGCACTTCCTTAGAATGTTTTTAGCTATTTTAACAGCGCTTTCCGCCTGACCATTTGATTGAGGAAATGTGGGACTACTAGTAACTACTTCAAAATCCCACTCTTTAGCAAACTTTTTAAACTCAAAAGAATTAAAAGGCATATTATCTGATACACTAATTCTAGGAATCCCATGACAGGCAAAAATTCCTTTTAGCTTATTAATTACCTCGCTGGCACGTTTGTTATTTAAAACTAGCAGCTCAACCCATTTAGAGAGATAATCTATGACAACCAAATAATCTTTCCCACCATGTTGTAAAATATCCATTCCAATTTTCTCAAAAGGTAAATCTGGGATATCATGGGGAATTAAAGGCTCTTTAGTATTACTTTGTTTATACCTCTCACACTCAGTACACTTAGCTACTACATTTTCAATATCATTTGCCATTCCTGGCCAGTACAAAAATTGTCTGGCTCTAGATTTTGTTTTTTCCATACCAAAATGACCCTCATGTAGAATTGACAACATTTCCCTACGCATTGCTGCTGGGACAACAATTTTTTCATTAAGAAATACAATATCATCATCTACAAATAAATCATTTTTAAACTTAAAATAAAATTTCACATTTTCAGGAAGTCTTTCTTTAGTATCAGGCTATCCCTTTTTACACATATTTACAATTTCACTTAAAATGGGATCAGCTTTAGTTTTAACCTGAAATTCCTTCAATTTTTTGTCGCTTACATGCAAATGTTTAGTAACCTTTACACAATGTACAAGTTCTTCTAGAAAAGGATCATTATCAACCTCTTCTTTATTATATCTGGAAAGAAGGTCTGCTACAAACATGTATTTACCTGGTAAATACTGTACATTTAAATCATACCTTAGCAATTTTAGTTTCATTCTTTGTAATCTAGGTGAAATTACATTTACTACAGTTTTATTCATAATAGACACTAATGGTTTATGATCAGTATGAACAATTACATTTCTACCATATATATAATTATGAAACTTTTTTGTTGCAAACACAATACTAAGAAATTCTTTTTCAACTTGTGCATAGTTCTTTTCTGCATCATTTAACCCTCTTGAGGCAAAAGCAATTGGCTGCCCATTTTGCAATAAGCAACAACCCATACCATCTTTAGAACTATCACATTGCAAGACTATTTCTTTATTGCCATCAAAAGTACCCAAAACAGGAGCATTAATTATTTTACATTTTAATTCATTTAAAGCATCAGTGTGCTTAGGCATCCACTGAAACTCAACATTACCCTTAAGCAACTCTCTCAAAGGAGCAGTGCTTGTACTCATATTAGGAACAAATTTTCTTAAATAATTAATCATTCCTAAAATACTCTGCAATTGTTTTTTATTAGTGGGTATTTCAATGCTTAAGATAGCTTTTACTTGTTCTGGGTCAGGTTTCATACCAAATTTATTAAATACATGCCCTAGATATTTAACCTCAGAAACACAATACTGCAATTTATTAGGATTAAATTTTATGTTTACATCCCTAGCACTTTGAATTACTTGATTTAATATTTTATCATGCTGTTCTTTATTTTCACCTGCAATTAACAAATCATCAAAATAAACCAATACACCAGGAATATCACCAAAGTTTCTTTCGTTAAACTTTTGAAAGTATTCAGGAGCATTTCTAATACCAAATGGAAGTCTTAAAAATTTATAGCAACCAAAAGGTGTACTAAACTTACATAATTCACTAGAATTTTCTTCTAATTCTACATGATAAAATCCATCTTTTACATCAAGAACAGTAAAAACAGATTTATTACTCAATTTTGGAATTAATTCTTCAACAGTTGGTATTAAAACATACTCACGTTTTATGGCATTATTTAGATCTTGTGGATCCAAGCACAATCTTAAAGACCCATCTGTTTTTTCTACTAACACAATATTACTGACCCATCCTTCAGGATAGTCTACTTTAGAAATTATATCACTTTGAACCAGTTGATCTAATTTATCTTTTAACTTAAGTTTTAAAGTTTCTGGCACCCTTCTTGGGGGTCTAACAACTGGTGTGACAGTTTCATCTACTTTAATTACACATTTCATGTTAGATTTACCAACTCCTTCAAACACATCAATATTATCATTAATAAACCTATCTTTAGGATCGGTTATATTATGCACAACATTTCTGTTTACCAAACCTAGGTCTATACATCCAGATAAACCTAACAGAGGCTTATCACAAATGTTTGGTTCTACTACCACAAAATTTAAAATTTTAGCTACATTATTTACTTTACACTTTAATTTTACAGTACCTAAAGGCTTAATTTTAGCACCACCATACGCTTCTAATACAATGTTACTAGCACTTAATTTAACATCCTTAAGATCTAATATATTTATTGAACAGGTATTTACCTCAGCACCGGTATCCAACTTAAATAACACCTGTTTATTTCCCACTTCAACAAGCTGAGTCCATTCCTTTACACTAGATTTACCACTATTTACACTACCTATGTAGAACACTTGGCCACTATCTTGATTCTCAGAGCTCACTGAAGCCTCATTTTGGACTTCGGCAACCCTTTTGAAGCTTTTCTTATTTACTTTAACTAGTAACGGGCATCCGACTTTATAGTGATTCACACCATTGCAGTTCCTGCATAATTTTAAGTAAGCTGGACAATTCGCTTTTTCGTGACTTGTATGGCACTTCTTGCACAAATAACGATAGTTATTCCAGTTTTTATCCGAATGTTTCTTTATCCCATTACGGTCTGAATCGTTAGGTTTCTGTTTCGCTTTTGGTTTCAGAGCATTCACAGTTCTGTTTCCTTGTAGAGTTTCAGCTTGAGATTTACTTAATTCCGATGCTCGAGCTATTTCACAGGCCTTAGATAAACTGAGTTCTTTTTCTCGCAGCATCCGCTGTTGGAGCGATTTATCCTGAACACCCAAGACAATTCTGTCTCGTAATACGCTGTCAGTCTGCTCACCAAACTCACAGTTCCGTACTAATTTTTTTAACTCCGTAAAAAATGAATCAAAACTTTCGGCTTCTCCTTGACATTTACTATTAAATAAATATCTTTCTACCACAACGTTCCGTCGTGGAGCAGCATAATGTTCAAATGCTGCTAGCACCTTATCATAGTCGTTACGATCATTTTCTGAGAGTTCAAACGTATTAAACAGTTCTACAGCTTCCTCACCAATCACATTAAGCAGAATGGCTAGCTGTACTTCTTTAGTTTTTTCTCCATGACCGGCGGCCTTCATAAATATGATATAGTTCTGCTTCCACCGCCGCCATTGTTCACATAAATTACCGTCCAGGCTGAAACACTTCGGTGTCTTGAAACCACTATTGGAATTCATTTCTTCCTAGACGAAACGGCGTCAATTCCCGTCTTTGATTCGATTATTTTCAAACGATTTATTTCATCTTTAAAGAAGTTCGTTTTCACGTTTCACGTGTGACTCGACTTGACTGCGCCATGTTTTATTGTCGAATATCGCATACAGTCATGGCAAACCATTACGGTTGCGGTTACACATTTAAAGTTACAGATACAGTTACAAGTACATATACAACAGTTTGCACATCGACATCAAAAAGTGTGGATTTATTGAACAACTATTTTAAATTTGTCAGGTCCCTTTGCTAAGATGGCTTGAACAGAAGTTGAAATAAGCAATATTAAATCGCACTGCTAATTTGTTTTACAAAGAACGATTGCTTAAATTTGAGTAAATCATCGGTCATTTACAATGCGATTATACTCAAAGAAAAACGAGTATGTTCAGGTACTCATTTTTAAGTACATTTTTTTTTACAGTGTTGAATATTTTAAAGTATATTTGTTATGAATTAGCTTTAAATACATTTTATGGGTTTATAATCTGAAAAAGTATGTTGAGCGAACGAATTTTTGGAATTGTATTAAAAAAAAAGAGTTCTATGTATGTTAGATTCGTCAGATTCGTTTTTAACCGCTTTTGCTACTGTCGGGTTGACTACTTTGGTCATTTCTCATAACCGATAACAAGTTTTGAAGGTATTTTGGAAATTGCAAGATTGTGTTTTGTAATTTTAGATAGTTTTTTTTTTATGTTGAAACCATTCGATCAAATATCACAATGAACACTTATTTATTAACGAGAGAAAAATGAGAGAAAAAGCACTAGAGCACGTCAAATTTGGGTCAACTTTGTTTCAACTGGGCCAACTTTCAGAATTCATTTGAATTTATTACTGGTACCATAACTCCAAAATTTTTGGATACGTTAACAAGTTGTGTTAGCATTTTTTAGCAAGGCAAATGTAATTTTTAGTACGTCAATCTACACTAATAAAAATAAGTGATAAGGGTGGGAGGAGGGAATGGTACTTATCTTTTCTAATCTCAGAAACTAATAAACCGATTTTTGCGAGACTTTTTAAAGTCATAGTTTCCGCTAAAACTTGACATTAATTCAAATTTTTTTCTCATATTTAAAACAAAAAACTTAAAGCCGATTTTGTTAAAGCTTAAAAACTCAAAAATAAGTTTATAAGGAGATTTTCACCCTTATTTTGTGTCGATAGCGTATATAAGAATCGAGTTATCACAACTTATTACAGAGTTTTTATTTTGTTTCTTTTATATTTATGATTTATCTTATATTTACAAGTCATAATATTTAAGTCAGATGAAGAGATTCATTCCCACATCAAAAACACCAGCTAAAAAAACAATAACAACGTTATTCGTTGTAATTCTTTTACTTCCCGTTCTTTGAACCATTTTTTCAAAGTTTCTTCGGATTTAACCTTTATTTTTGTTTACCTTATTTTGATATTTTGAGGTGATTTATGCACCTTTGTTACTTGGTCTCTATTTTCCCACATTTTGATTTCATCACTGAGCTAAAATGATATAAACACTGGTGCGAGGACTACCACTGCTCAACAGTGTATTTTAAAGGTATCGCGCGGTGCTAAAATAATGGGAAGTAAAATAATTGAGTTGTAAAAACTCAGTTTCCATTTAAGCAATTGACATCAAATAATATGGAAAACCGTCTTCTGAACAACTATTTTAAGATTATCAGGTTGCTTTGTAAAGAAGGCTTGAACAGAAACAGAGATTAGCAATATTAAATAACACTTCTCATTTTTGAGAAAGTGAGATTACTTATATTTTAGTACGTCATCGCTCATTTGCACATAAAACTGTACTCAATGAAAGCCGAGTGTATTCAGGTACTTATTTTTAACTACATTTCACAGTGTACACATTTTGTAATGGTAAACAGGTTTATCAATATTCATCATCGGGCTTTGGGGTACTCATTAATTTAAGAGAAAACATATGTTTAAAATTTTTTAAATTATTTTTTATGATACATAATTTTATAAAATACTATTTTTTACTATACTTCGATGAATGTTGCCCTTTCTCAGATTAACTGGAATATTTTCAAAAAATTTGTTACTGTATAGTTGATAATTTTTATTGTGTATTGTAATTTACTGGCTGATTGACCGCGAGTGGCTGGGAAATCCGTTTAAGCAAGTTAGAGACTAAACTACAAATGAACTTTGATCTTGGAAATATTTTTTAAGATGTTTATTTATGCAATAGTTTTAAAATTGTAAAAATATTAAAAAAAAGGAATTTTACAAATATCAGCCTCAGGTGCACATCTTAAGGATGCATAGCACTTATTTATAAATTTTCAGCCCTTTATACGCACAGGAAATAGGCGCTTTGCGATCTAAAGACAAGCTGTTTATTTTATTTTTATAGAATAAAAGTTTTAAAGGATCTTTGAAAGTTATCAGATTTTGATTTGCAATTTCAAATAATTTTTTTATGTTGAAACCATTCGATCGAATAGCGCACAGAGAGCTTATTTATAAACAAATAGGAAAATATCTTATAAATTGATTATGAAAAGTTTAATTTTGACCAAGGATAGTGAAGACCATATATATATATATATATATATATATAAGGTGTGCTCGTACTCGCGCTGCCTGACGGAAGGCGGAGAGAACAACTATTTGACGTCATAGTGACGACTTCCTTCTCCTACTGTGGGCGTGTCTATTGCTCTCGTTTGAACCAATGGCAAGGCTGAACTAGATGCGCGCGCGTTGGTTGATGGTGCTGCCACGTATTCGTTTTTTTGTGAACTATTAAAAAGTGATAAGCTAACTTTATTTAGTTACTTTTACTGCATTTTATGAGTTTAAATTATATTTTAAGGATTGCATTTAGTATGGAAAAATTGCAAAAGAGTTGCTTAATAAATTAAGCGTATTAAAATAATATTAGCTGCCACGAGAGCATGCCCATGAATTTTGAAAGAGTAAAATAGTGGTCGGAACTGTCCGGTCAATGCATTTGTATTGGACATATTAAATGAGTTACAATTTCAATCAAGTTAAATACGGGGACATAACGAAACAAGGACGGATTAGTAGTGAAGTTACCTGAACACAATTATTTACAGATATTTACATTATTTTGCTCATTAAAAATTAAATCACCAGTTGTTACCCAACCGGGATCGAACCTAAGTAGCAATGCTTGAAACACACAGCCAATGAGAATGATCAAAAACCGATAGTAAGGCGGAGCTATAATGATGTCAAAAGTAAGACGGAGCTAAAATGACGTCAAATAGTTGCCTTTCCTTGCCCACTTTCAAAAAGCGAAAAACGAGCGCACCTTCTATATATAGTCTTCACTATCCTTGAATTTTGACAGTGGAGCAATTAAAATCTTATTTTTTTATGCACCTAGCGTATTCTAGGTCAATTTTGAGAACTCATTTGACTGTCTGTTAACAAGACTTTTTTAAGATAAAAACTCGTCTTATAGAGCATTGCGTTAAGAATATTAAAATACAAATGCAACGTTAAAATACGCAATAAAAGTCCGTAATAATCCGGACATGTTTCGGGAGATACATCACCCTTCATCAGCGGAAAATGTAAAGTCTGTGTGTAATGAAATATAAATAAACCCAAAGAAATCTAAAATGTTGCCAAAGACTAAAAAACTAACTAAAAACTATTACAAACGGTTGGAGTTAACTATTGTGTGCCAACAAGCGGGAAACATTGGGACCGCAAACGTTTCATTGACAACCGAATCAATATTACTAAAAATATGAAACGCCTCCAGGAAGTCAAGTTCAAATGGAGATTTAGGTTTGCAAATTAAATGTGAGTTAGAAAAATTAAATATATGACCATGTTCCCAAGAGTGCTTGGCAATGGAGGACTTCTTTATTTCTTGTTTAACAGTATGTGCTTGGTGCTCCTTGATACGAAATCTTAATGCTCTCCTTGTTTGACCAATATATGACATGCCACATTGACATGAAATACTGTATATGCCCCAGTTATTAAGATCGTCAATAGGGTCTTTAAGTTGTGTGAACGTGATCTTATTGATAGGTGAAAATATGGAACGTATGTCGAACCTACCGAGAATTTTAGAAATTTGATGGCTGATCTGGGGATAATATGGTAAAACAACTAAAGACTTAGATCGCTCAGATAGACTAGAATTTTTAAATGGATTTTTAAGTTTATGTAGGGCCTTATCAACGACGTTGGGTGAGAAACCTCGATCCACGGCGACGGCTCTCAAATAATTAAGTTCAGTCTGGAGTGAATCGGGTGTAGAACAGATGTTAAGAGCACGATTAACAAAAGTGTAAAATGCAGCCATTTTTTGTTGTATGGGGTGGCAGGACTTAAAATGAGGGGGCAAAGAAACTGCGAAGGGTTTTCTATATACGGTGGTGGATAAATGGTCATCTTTACGAGTAATTAAAACATCAAGGAAAGGAAGAGTATTGTTGGATTCGGATTCGGCAGTGAATTGTATTTTAGGATCTATGGAATTTAATACAGGGAGAATTCCGTCAACTTCTCCGGTGGAGTTGTTTAATAGGGCGAAAGTGTCATCAACATAGCGGATCCAAAGGGGAAATTTAATAATGGTGAAAAGTTTTTCTTCAAAATAATCCATATATATATCACTGAGTATGGGTGAAAGAGGGCTTCCCATAGCCAAACCCTCCGTTTGTCTATAAAAATTACCTTCAAATACAAAAGTGGTTTGCCAAAGACAAGTCTTTGTAAGGGAAATCAAATCATCTATTTCAAATTGTGTGAAATGAAAAACTCTGAGGCGACCTTCAAGGCACTTTAATGCGCCTTGAATAGGAACGTTGGTAAATAAAGATTTTACATCGAAAGACACCATGTGGAGATCTTTGGCGTTTATGTCTTTGATAAGTGAAACGAATTGCATAGAGTTTTTAACAGTATATCTATTGGATTTCAAAAGAGGTGAAAAAATGGTGACAAGATATTTGGCTAGTTTGTATGAATCTGTTTGTATTTGTTTCCCGCTTGTTGGCACACAATAGTTAACTCCAACCGTTTGTAATAGTTTTTAGTTAGTTTTTTAGTCTTTGGCAACATTTTAGATTTCTTTGGGTTTATTTATATTTCATTACACACAGACTTTACATTTTCCGCTGATGAAGGGTGATGTATCTCCCGAAACATGTCCGGATTATTACGGACTTTTATTGCGTATTTTAACGTTGCATTTGTATTTTAATAAGACTTTTTTACTTATTAAAACTTTTTACTAAATAGGCGAAAAAATTTAGAAACGTTTTTTTAAATATTGGCGCCATTTAAAACTTTTTTTTATTAAGTGTAAAATTGATTTGAAATAATTCCTGTTTTTCCACTTGTTCGTAAAAATAAAAATTATTTTTTTACTTTTTATCGCATTTTTCTTAAATTCGGTTTTCTTTTTTTTTAAGAAAGATTATTTTATTTTTAGCTTTTTAGTTTTTAATTTAGTAGGGGGGTTCATCCCTTGCTATTATTCACCAAGAAATTAGAGTTGTTGCTGACATGTTTCAACATCTCGGATCCAGTTTAATAAATGTTGGATAAACAAAACTATATTGTCTCAATAATGTATATTGCAAAACAATCTATATGCAGGCCAATAATTTCGGATGAACGATATCATTGTTGCATAATATTTATTCAACAATAAAAATAATTAAAGTTTTTTTAAATACATAAAAAAATAAATTTTCAAAAGTGTATTTTTCTCTATTTAATAAAAAATAATTTTAAAAATAGGACAATATTGTTTTTTAACGGTTCTGTTAATTGCAAGTTTCGGATAGTTAAATGCTGTATAAAAGGATATTTTTAACAAAAAATGCCTAAGGAAGATGTCCCCTGACCAACAAAAAAAAAATTTAATATCAGAATTAGAACAGAAATTTTGCGCGAACATACATAAATTTAAACAAAACGTAATAGTCGAATTGATGGCCTCTCACCTTGTTTTTTACTTTCGGCGGTTATGGTTGCCACCCTTTTCTCAGTCGTTTTAAAATAAAAAAATTCTTTGATACAGGAATAATATTTATCAACAATTTTTTAAAACAAAATCTTGTTTAAATCGAAACCTTTTATACTGGATAGCAGTTCTATTACTTAATTTGCACATCTTAATTACACACTAATTAAAATCTTATACTGAATTTTATACTATGGAAGTTATTCAAATTAATATATATATATATATATATATATATATATATATATATATATATATATATATATATATATATATATATATATATATATATATATATATATATATATTCAGGGACTGCGAAGATTTTGAGGATTTATTAGTTTTTCTGGTCAGGCTTTAGTAAAATAAGATTTATTAAATGTAATTAGATCATCTACATATCGAACAACTGTTAATTTGAGAAAAAAAAATGTTTTTTCATACCAATTTACAGATTTCGGAAATATAACTGTTCTTTTCAAAAAATATTTTTCTGTTTTCAATGTTCTATTCGCAAAGCAGACAAATATCCCTCAAAATTGAAGTCCATTCCATTATAATATCTCCGCTATTAACAGAAATTACTATTCGTCGATAAAAAATATTATCTTCTATATAACGCAGAAAAAATTATTTAGTGGTGTGAATACTTTAAAACACGAGCTTCCTTTTTTTTACAGAAATATTTTTATATTAATTTCTAAAAGGTAATAGGTCAAAACATTAACGCCATGGAGATCGCAAAAGTATTCAGTGAACTGCCTACTGAATCATCGCAAAAATAGCATTTCTGTATTTTGAATATAATCATGAAAAAGGAAACCGTTAACATTTGAAAGTATACTGTTTAAATAGGTACTAGGCAAAATATTATAAAATGTACTCATTTTTGATGACATTCGATGATTATCATAGCTACGAATACATAATTTTAATTTTTGAAAAAGACATGTTTAAAAAAAATGAGTAAAATAAACAGTTACTGGCCTAATAGACTGACTTCATAAATCACTTTCTATATATTTCAACAATTGTAACCAGGACTTACCGGGTATCGAACCCAATCCGTCTACCTGACGTCGTCCGCACCGTATTCCAGAGCCATATCCGTTGTACTATTAGACTTACGTCAAGAGGATATAAACAGCTTTAGTATTAAAAATGGTTTACCAAAAGAAGGGGAAGTACGATAAATGAGTTGTAATAACTCAGTTTCCATTTAAGCAATCGACCTCAAATAATGTGGAAAGCCATCTTCTGAACAAATATTTTAAGTCTGCCAGGTCGACTTTTTAAGATGGTTTGAATAGAAGCTGATATTAACAGTATTAACCCATACTGCTCATTTTTGCAAGTATACGATTACTTAAATTTGGGTACGTCATGTCTCGTTTAGAATGCAATTGTACTCCTTTTACAGTGTATGCATTAATGTAATTGATACAAACAAATTTTTTTTATTAAACTTACCAAGCCATTTCTTACAATGTCTAGTGCTTAAAAGTGTTTTTAGTGCTATTTTATGTTCACCTTTTGAGTAGACTTTTCGCGGATTACGTTTGTCCTTTAAGATATAACTTTGTACAAATACGTTTAAGTCGTCAATATATCCGACAAAACTTAATTATACATTGTCTGTGCAAACATAATTATTAATATGTTTTTTGTCAGTTAAATTGAGGCGTTGACAAAGATAATAAAGACGAATACCACGCACACACATTTTCAATCAATTTCAAAACATCTGATCTTAGCAAATGTTTTTCGATTATAATTCCCATATTTCGTAAATTGAATTTCAGTATTTTACTCGTTTGTCATGAAATAAAAATTGTATTATTCTTTATTGTTATGTACAAAGCTGAGATAGGTCATCATAAAAATTGATTGAAATCGAGCTTATTTTTCTTATATATAGTAATCTAGAAAAGTTGAGAGAGGAGCAAGAGTGCCTTTTAGAAAATTAGTTCACTATTTCATCAAGATGATTAAAATACAAGTTATCATTGGTGCTGTACTATCCGTTGCTTATTTGGTGGCCTTAGGTAAGACAACTTAACTTTAACTTAACAAAAAGATATTGTTATTATTGTTAACAATTATATAGTTATATTTTTACAATTCGTTTTTATAAAGTCAGGTGTTCAAAATTTCATCAAAATTTTAATAAAACTGTAGATTTGTATAAAAAACGTACACGCAGACACTCTATATACATGTATATAGATGGTTCTATTTATTTAACTTTTCGCGTCGTCTTTTCGCAATTATAAAAAATTAAAATTTAGTTTACTTTTAAATAAAACAATTACTGAAATTTGTTCAAAGATTTTCATGTACTAAAAAAATTAAAATAATAGCAAAACGTTAATAATAATAAAAGGTTAATTCAATATAAAATCTAGAAAAGTTGAATTATTCCCCCTTATTCATGTGTTTTGAATAAAAAAAACATTTAATACATTCCAATGAAACAATTCGAAAAAAATTAAATTTATTTATCTTTTTCTCCACGTTTTGGAAAATTAACAAAATGGCGGTTTTGAATTAATAATGCTGAGACTCGTAAAAACTAACGATCTTCGGCAAAAGCTTTATTATTCTACAAAATTATGAATTTCGAAGCTTTTAAGTTACTAGAGTTAACCGCAATATATTTTAAACTGTTTATTTGTTAATATCATGAAATTACATACCCGTTTTTTGTTTCAAACTAACGTCATTTGCTTGTTTTGCTGCAAGTAACACATCATGTTTTAAATGCAATAACAAATCATATGTGAAACAAATTTAAAGAAAAGTAAATGCAGCTTTGTTTTATGAATCAAATAAAACAAATTACAATAGACCGTGTTTGCTTTTTAATATATAAATAATTAAAAAGTCGAGTTTTAAAAATGCCTTATGAAAACTTAGTTTTAGAATAAACTGTCACAAAACACTCTGTAAATAATCAAATGTACCAAGTTTTTAAAAGTTGAAAGCTGATTTTATTCTATTTTATATTAGTTAGTAATTTGATTAAAATTTTTGTTTTAATAATATTTTCACACGAAAAAATTCATATATCCCACAGAAAAAAAATTCAATTTTACCCTAACCAAGAATTTAGGTAATTTAGATTAGAAAACAAATAATTTAAAATATTAAAATTAAATGTATTTTTATACGACATAATTGTAGTCACTTAACAATTGAATGTTTTTGTCAGAAAGTTAAAATTTTACACTTATTTTAGAGGGAGAAATTGGACTTTGAACGTGAAAAATCGAATTTTTAAACTCATTCTCCACACCTTACTCTATAAGTTATATAATCCTTTTATCTTAAAAATAACATAACTTTCCGATTTTTTGTATATATAAAACGAGAAATATTTGAAAATAAAAGCAATATAAAATAACAAAAATTACACTTCTTATCCATACACTTTTTTTAATGCAATCTATAAGTAATTTTTTCAAAATAAGGAAAAAAAGCCGAAGTGGAACTGCGTTTGGCTTCTGAAACACACTGCTAAAAATTATTACGACCTTGAACCGAAATTTAGTACCCATTTTTTGCAAGCAACCAACATTTGGTGCATAGTTTCACCATTTTACGGGTCTGCAACGGGTACCATTTAGTGGTGAAACTCATAACGTCGCCTAAAACTCAAAATTCGAGTTTTGTTAGTATTTCAGTAGCAAACTTGGCAACCCCAGATCACAACCTTTTTACTTTTGTTTGTCAAGTCCCCCGATCGGGCTCGAACTAGAAATCTTCTGATTCATAGCTAAACGCTTTTATCCACTCAGCCACGCAGGACCTTGTTCGTCGTTGCCTTTCTTGTAGGGGATTCCTCGGCTTGTTGATGCAGCTATAGCGAACATTTTGGTTAAAGTTAAAGAGGTCGAACCTATTATCGGTGAAACCTACGTTTTTTTCCCAATAAAGGATTTTTGGTTCAACCTAGCTGGCACCATAATATGGTGAAAGCTGCCGTGGAGAACCAAGATATGATGCAACGTTTAACTGAAATTTTTAACAGTGTTTTAGGCGTTTAATATTTGAACGAAATTTTACTTTTCTTTATTTTTATTCCACACCTCTGTAATTATTGCAGTAAAATTAACCTACATTATTTTCCCTTTTTATTTTTAGTTCAAGCTGATCCTAACCTTGAAAGTAAGTACATTCATTACGAAACATTTACGTAATCAAATCAATTCAGGTGAAACAATCACGGTATTTATCATTTCAGAAATTAATAACCTTATTTAATAACCGAATTTTAACCGTAAGAACTAATTAAAATAAGTAATTTAGTGACAAATCACTTCATTAAACGTCATTAATTTATTATTATTATTTACTCAGGAATATTCCGTGAACAACGGTAAAGTTTGCACTTTTGAAGATTTAGCCTTAAAATTACAAATAAAATGCTTGAAGTCATTGAGTTTTGTTTCAGGATGAATCTGCAAAGTATTAATATATATATATATATATATATATATATATATATATACAACTAAATATATATATATAAAACTAAAATTTGTGTTCAACATGTTGATTTTACACTAAACTAACGGTACGTGAAATATCGTTTTGACTGGAAATATTGTACCATCCCAAGAACTCTATCTTACCATCATCAAGGACTATTATCTCTATCTAGTGACACTGGGTGGAGCCACCAGCTTGATCCTTTAACATCTTATTTTCCTACCCCTTAAAAAACTAAAAAGCTGTGCAGAGACCCGTAGGACACGGAGCTGGAATGATGTTTACGTCGTTTAGGAAGGACCAGACACCAGGAGTCCTTTCTATTTTTCTTTTGTTTTAATTGTAAATAATCTGTAATTTAAATGTTTTTTTCTAAGATCTAAAAATTTAACTTTAATTAAATGTTTTAAAATTCAAGTTTGAGTCTCATTTTTGGGACAGAAATTTTGGTATGGTATGCGTGTAGCGTATTTGCAGTCAACACAGGAGCTCTAGTCCTTATGTCAAGGGAAATGCTACATGCGAACTAAATTGGTGGCAGCGCAGAGATTCGACCCAACGTCTATACGGCCAGCAGTTTCCAGTATCAGGATCCAGAGTCCGGCAAAGTGATGTATATATATTCTGAAGCCAATCATGAAAAAACTGCAAGGACAACCTCCTGAAGACCGGCAGGAGAATTTTAAGTACTTTCCATTGGCATACTTATTAAAAAGAAAGTGGATAAGCTCGGAGTGGAGAGGCCTTTATTGGTCATACCAGAAAAGTATCGAGAGGAATTGAAGTCTTTGTGCCACGGGGGAACTTCAGGTCATTTGGGAGTGACCAAAACTAAAGATGTGTTCTCCAGGTATTTCTTTTGGCTTCATTGCTATAAAGAAATTGAAGAATATGTCAGAAGTTTGTCAACGGGCAAAAGACAGATGTCAACGGGTTGGGAAACCTAATGACAAGAAGAAGGCCTCCATGAAGATAGTTCCTGTGATACAAGGAAGTTTTCTCAAAAATCAATGTAGATGCTTGTGGACCTCTACAAGTTACTCCAAGTGGCAAACGATATCTCATAACTGCCAAAGTGTCTAGCATCAAAGTATCCAGACGCCGTTCCGGTTGAAGATATCACATCTGTTTCTGTTGTGGAAGCCGTAATGCAAATATTTAGTAGGATGGGATTTCCTAAAATACTGCAGATGGACCAAGGAAGCTCGTTCACTAGTGAACTCACCACAACCTTTCTGGAAAAGTTTGGAATATCTGTTGTTCATAGCTCCGTTTATCATCCTAAAAGTAATCCGGTAGAAAGATTTCATCGAACGGTCAAAAGGATTTTAAAAGTACTATGCTTGGAGGCTGGAACTGATTGGGAAAAAGCTATAAGCACAGCTTTATTTGCCCTACGAACTGTTACACACGAAAGTACAGGATTTACACCAGCAGAGCTAGTTCACGGAAAAAATGTGAGAACTCTTATGACGCTGTTGTATGAGAAATGGATGAATAAAGACGACGAAAACGAACCTGTGACGGATTATGTTTTCGCTTTAATAAACAAAATGAAACAGTGTCAAGAACTTGCAACCACGGAGATGAAAAAATCGCAATAGAAAAATAAAACGTGGTACGACAAGAGAACGATCAAAAGAGAATTTCGCGAGGGTGACCAAGTACTTATATTTCCGACATTCAAAGCGAACAAAATGAGTCCCCATTGGACCGGTCCCAAAACAATTCTCCGAAAGCTTTCTGAAACAAATTATGTGGTCGAACTCTCTAACGAAAAGGCTACTTCCAAAGTCTACCATGTGAATATGCTCAAGCCTTATTACAGAAAACCTGAACAGGTGAATTTTCTGCTCTGTGAGACGGACGACAAATTGAATGAAACTGAGATGGAAATTCCTTATGTGGACGCTGATCCGAATATCCTGGATGAGATGTTTCAGGACCACTACAAGGAAACCAAATTAACTGAAGAGCAAATCATTCAATTAAAGAAATTAGTTTGTAAATATGATACATGTTTTTCAAATGTGCCTGGAAAAACTGATCTTGTGACTCATGATATCGAACTCAACAACCGATACCCCACTTCTTTCAAAACCATACAGAAATTCTCCTAGACAGAATGCTATTCTGAAAATCGAGATCCAGAAGATGTTGGCTATGAAGATCATTGAAGTCGGATTTTCTGATTTCACGTCTCCGATGATTTTGGTTGAGTCTCCAGGGAAAGATCCAAGACCGTGCGTGGATCACCAAAATCTCAATAAGGTCACCAACACTATTTTTTTCCATTGCCAAACATAGAAGAAAGAGTTGAAATAGTTTCATCGGCCCAGTATATAACGGTGTTGGACTTGTCAAAAGGGTATTGGCAAATACCACTAAGTCAACGCGCCCAAAGACGCTGCCTTTCTTACAACATTTGGACATATCGTCCTTTACGAATGCCATTTGGCTTAAAGAATGCGCCATACGAATTCAGCAAAATGGTTGCACATTTATTGGAAGGGTGTGAAGAATTCGCCGTGCCATATCTTGAAGATATTGCAGTTTTCTCAAGATCCTTTCCGGAACATATGAAACAAGTCGACATAATACTTGAAAGAATAAAGGATGCTGGATTGACCATCAAACAGTCAAAGTGAAAGTTTGCTCACGGTCAAGTGCAGTATCTGGGACATGTAGTCGGACAGAGTTGCAGACAGCCGGCAGAATTGAAGATAGAGGCAATCAAGAATTATCTACCACCCAAAACCAAAACTGATGTGAGAGGTTTTTTAGGACTGGCTGGATACTATAGCAGATATATTTCGATGTTTTCCTCCATAACCTCTCATTTGACGGATACACTGAAAGGAAAAGTTCGTCAAGGAAATATCAAGTGGACTGCCGAGTGTGAACAAGCGTTCAACAAACTGAAAGAATCGCTTTGTGACTTTCCTGTTCTTTACGCTCCTGATTACAACAGGTCCTTCATCGTGCAAACAGATGCATCAGACCACGGAATGGGAGTTGTCCTATCCCAACTTGACGATAATGACCAAGAATATCCCATTATCTATCTAAGTAAAAAGTTTTCGAGTGTTGAGAAACGGTACAGTGTGAGTGAGAAAGAGTGCGCTGCAATCATCTTTGCTGTCCAAAGACTGAGGTGCTATCTTGATGGGAACACTGATCATAATCCGCTAGTGTGGTTGAACTCTCATGCCAGTACAAATGCCCGTTTTATGCGTTGGTCTTTGGCTTTACAATCATTCAATTTTGAGGTAAAACACCGCAGTGGATCAAAGCATCAAAATGCTGATGGATTGAGCAGGATCCGCACTCTTAGGGAACCTACATAATATGTGCATTTGTAAAACTGTATTATGATATTATTTCTGTTATTGTATCATCATATATAATATGTCTATATCATTAAATATTTAGTTCAGTGCTGATCCCACTGGTAAAAGTACTCTCTCATTTTTGTCATGCCATGATGTTCTCACTAACTTTCTTCCTCGTTAACCTCCGGCAGAAAGTTCTCCAAGGGGGAAGAAGTCTGTACCATCAATATAACTCTATCTTACCATCATCAAGGACTATTATCTCTATCTAGTGACACTGGGTGGAGCCACCAGCTTGATCCGTTAACATCTTTTTTTCCTACCCCTTAAAAAACTAAAAAGCTGTGCAGAGACCCGTAGGACACGGAGCTGGAATGATGTTTACGTCGTTTAGGAAGGACCAGACACCAGGAGTCCTTTTTGTTTTTCTTTTGCTTTAATTGTAAATAACCTGTAATTTAAATGTTTATTTCTAAGATCTAAAATTTTAACTTTAATTAAATCTTTTAAAATTCAAGTTTGAGTCTCTCATTTTTGGGACAGAAATTTTGGTATGGTATGCGTGTAGCGTATTTGCAGTCAACACAGGAGCTCTAGTCCTTATGGCAAGGGAAATGCTACAATATACTTTTTGAGAAAAATGTACCAAGACATGGGAAAAAAACATTTCTAGAAAAAAAGTAAACGAAAAATCATTAGTTATTCTAAATTGAATTTTTGGACTTATTGTTCAAATATTTTTCAACTATTTAGATTCAGTAAGTCCCCAAAATATTGGCTTTATCAAAAAAAAAAATTTAAATTTTCAATTATTGAGTGCTTCCAACAGGGGCCTGTCTAAAATTTAAATTTCGAATTTTATAGAACATATGTGAATTTTTAAAAAAATTGGTATCAGACCAATCTTTGGACCCCGATGAGATTTATAGTGCACCAGTCCCGTATACACACCGATAATTTTTTTGGATGGTTATGTACGAATTTTCTAGTATTTTGTAGCGAAGTCAGCAACCCTCCGAAGACAATATCACTACTTTTTTACTTTTCTTAGTCACGTCCGTCGCACAGGATCGAACTAGGAATGCTCTGATTCCCAGCTGACGCCTTTATCCACTCGGCTCTAAAATTCGTTGAAATGATGTTTCGCGTAAATCTCGTTTGACCATGCCACACGTTTTACAGCCACACCTATTTTATTTTCGTCAATAATAACATATTTGTTTTTCGTATAATTTATTTAAAAAATAAAATAAAAAACTTTAATATTTTAGTTGGAGAAATTGATGAAACGATTCCGTCCCAGTCCATTAGATGCTCGAAGTCAGACGTATGCCGGGTTTACTGTGGCAGTTATTACAAAAGAGACGGATTATGCTGGGATTTTATATGTATATGCTTGTAACAGTTAAAAAATAACAGAGAAAATATTTTAATTTAGAAAGAAAAAGCATTAAACGCAGTTATTTTTGAATAAATTATTTTTAATTTAATGTTTTGCCGTTGCATTGTCTTATTTCACTCTTGGTACTGTGTCATGTAAATTTGAAGGCCACTACCGTCGTTATGGGAGTCAAACTATATTATCAAGTAATATCACGTGATATGAAAATTTAATGGACAACTGTACGACTATTTTCTATGTGCAGTTCACTGTTAAAAATAGATACTCAAAAATTATTAAAAAGTACTCATTTTTGTATAAATTTGATGCTTATCATAATTTCCAATACATAAGTTTCATATTTGTAAAAGACATGTACTCAAAAATGAGTTCAATGAGTAAAAATGAATAACAAGAGCCAGTAGCTTGCCTGCATACGCTGCATTCATAAATCACTTTCAATAAATATCGACAATTACAGCCAAGACTTAACGGGAATCGAACCCATATCCTCATGCACCGCAGTGCATTGTCATATCCGTTGCACTACCAGGGTGATGTGAAGAAGTTATAAACAGAATAAATGTTAAAAAGATGTGCAAAAACAATTGGAAGTAAGATAATTGAATTTTAATAGCTCAGATTCTATTTAAACAATCGACATCAAATAGTGTGGATCTTTTGAAACACTATTTTAAATTTGTCAGATCCTTTTGTTAAGATGACTGGAACAGAAGCTGAAATTGGCAATATTAAATCACACTGCATATTTTTTACAATGTACGGTTGCTTAAATTTGAGTACATCATCTCTCATTTACGATGCAATTGTACTCAAAGAAAAACGAGTATATTCAGGTACATATTTTAAGTACTTTTTTTACATGTGTTGAATGTGTTATACGTATATTTGTTAGATTTTAATTTTAAATCCACTTTATGGGTTATGGGTTTATAATCTATAAAAGTACTTTGTGAGATCGTATTTTTGGAATTGTATTAAAAAAAAAAGATTCTATATATGCTACTTTTTCTCAAATTCGTTTGGTTATTTTTTTTCCCATTTTTTTTACTGTTCGTTTGATTATTTTGGTCATTTCTTATAACTGATTATAAGTTTTCAAGAAATTTTGAAAGTTACGAGATTTTGTTTTGCAATTTTAAGCAGTTTTTTTATGTTTAAACCATTTGATCAAATATCCCAATGAGCACTTATTTATAAACAAAAGAAATACTTCAACAAATTATCATAAAAAAAACTTGATTTGGCAGTAGAGCACTTTAAATATGCATCAACTTTGATACTTCATACTGGGTCAACTTTGTGATTTATTTTATTTTATTACAGGTATCATATCCTATTTTTCAACCGGTTTTCCTACTGTTCAGTTGATTACTTTGGTCATTTCTTAAAACCAATAAAAGTTTTGATAGAATTTTGAAAATTACAAGATTTTGTTGTGCTATTTTAGATAGTTATTTTATGTTGAAACCATTCGATCAAATATCCCAATGAACATTTATTTATAAACAAGAGAAACACTTCAACAAATTATCATAAAAAAAAACTTGATTTGGCAGTAGAGCACTTTAAATATGCATCAACTTTGATACTTCATACTGGGTCAACTTTGTGATTTCATTTATTTTATTGCAGGTATCATATCCTATTTTTCAACCGTTTTTCTTACTGTTCGGTTGACTACTTTGGTCATTTCTTAAAACCAATAAAAGTTTTGATAGAATTTTGAAAATTACAAGATTTTGTTTTGCAATTTTAGACAGTTATTTTATGTTGAAACCATTCGATCAAATATCACAATGAACACTTATTTATTAACGAGAAAAAAATCTCAAGAATGGTAGCATATATAAAAAAAACTTGATTTGGCGGCAGTAGAGCACTTTAAATATGCATCAACTTTGATACTTCATACTGGGTCAACTTTGTGATTTATTTTATTTTATTACAGGTATCATATCCTATTTTTCAACCGTTTTTCCTACTGTTCAGTTGATTACTTTGGTCATTTCTTAAAACCAATAAAAGTTTTGATAGAATTTTGAAAATTACAAGATTTTTTTGTGCTATTTTAGATAGTTATTTTATGTTGAAACCATTCGATCAAATATCCCAATGAACATTTATTTATAAACAAGAGAAACACTTCAACAAATTATCATAAAAAAAAACTTGATTTGGCAGTAGAGCATTTTAAATATGCATCAACTTTGATACTTCATACTGGGTCAACTTTGTGATTTCATTTATTTTATTACAGGTATCATATCCTATTTTTCAACCGTTTTTCTTACTGTTCGGTTGACTACTTTGGTCATTTCTTAAAACCAATAAAAGTTTTGATAGAATTTTGAAAATTACAAGATTTTGTTTTGCAATTTTAGACAGTTATTTTATGTTGAAACCATTCGATCAAATATCACAATGAACACTTATTTATTAACGAGAAAAAAATCTCAAGAATGGTAGCATATAAAAAAAAAACTTGATTTGGCAGTAGAGCACGTTAAATATGCATCAACTTTGATACTTCATACTGGGTCAACTTTGTGATTTATTTTATTTTATTACAGGTATCATATCCTATTTTTCAACCGTTTTTCCTACTGTTCAGTTGATTACTTTGGTCATTTCTTAAAACCAATAAAAGTTTTGATAGAATTTTGAAAATTACAAGATTTTGTTGTGCTATTTTAGATAGTTATTTTATGTTGAAACCATTCGATCAAATATCCCAATGAACATTTATTTATAAACAAGAGAAACACTTCAACAAATTATCATAAAAAAAAACTTGATTTGGCAGTAGAGCACTTTAAATATGCATCAACTTTGATACTTCATACTGGGTCAACTTTGTGATTTCATTTATTTTATTACAGGTATCATATCCTATTTTTCAACCGTTTTTCTTACTGTTCGGTTGACTACTTTGGTCATTTCTTAAAACCAATAAAAGTTTTGATAGAATTTTGAAAATTACAAGATTTTGTTTTGCAATTTTAGACAGTTATTTTATGTTGAAACCATTCGATCAAATATCACAATGAACACTTATTTATTAACGAGAAAAAAATCTCAAGAATGGTAGCATATAGAAAAAAAAACTTGATTTTGGCAGTTGAGCACTTCCAATTTGGATCAACTTTGATACTTCATATTGGGTGAACTTTGTGATTTCGTTTATTTTATTACAGGTATCATAGCTCTAAAATAATTGCTTTGATACGTTAACAAGTATGTTAGCATTTTTCAGAAAGGCAAATGTAAATTTTAATATAAATAACCAATAAAAATAAATGATAGGGGTGGAGGAGAAAGTAGCTATATTTATCTGTGTTAATCTCAGACACTAATAAACTCATTTTAACGAGACTTGTTAAAGTCTTAGTTTCCATTAAAACTTGACATTAATTGGATTTTTTTTTCTCATAATGATTTTTAAAAATAAAACGACTTAAGAATGATTTAATTAAAACTTGACAAGCTAAAAAATAAGTTTATTAGAATAGCCCAGTAGAGATAGGATTTTGGATTTCAAAAAATGGAATAATTTTGATTTTCAAGTATGTTGTATGTATCGACCCCCTGGTGAAAAACCAAGATTTCGACCTCCCACCCCCTGTGCGTTTTCCGCCATCTTGAAAAAACCGCTAAAAAAGGCAATGTTTTAAGTTTTTCCTCAATAACTCGCTTCAAGTACATTTTAGGCTAAAAGTAACTATTACAATTTTAAAGAGCATTACATTTCCTACAAGTTTTATGCATAACATATTGGAAAATTCTGAACATATACTGAGATAAAGAACCGTGAAAATCTATAAAATTAAAAAAAAAAAATGAAAAAAGTCAGATATGTTGTTAGTATTACTTGAATAACTTTTTCTGTGCAGTTTAGCGTAAAATCCATAGTAACCAATCTTGTAGAGGATTAAATTTACTACAAGATCCATAGAAAATATTTATAATTACTACGAATAGATGCCGAGAAATGTTGAAATAACAATTTTGGTGAAATTTTGGGGTAGGAAAAGTAAGTATGGAAAAACATTAAATATGCAACATTTAATGTAATTTTGAAATCCAGAAATAAGCTTTTAGACCTACGCAAACCTATGCGAAAAGAATATTGTGTCTACCTTCACTCAAAAAGGTGTAAGTTTTTCTATCTTCGCTTAAAAAAGGAGTGAAATGGTCGGCAACGCTTAGTCCTCGCTCCAGCGCTGATAGTTATATTATATCCTAGCTTAGTGGGGGTACTCAGCAATTTAAAAGAATTTTTTTTAAATTATATATTATGATACCTAACTTTGCAAAATACTATATTTTACTCTATTTCATTGGATGTTGCTTTTTCACAGATTAATTGGAATATTTTCAATTTTTTTTTACTGTATAGTTGATACTTTTTATTATTTCTTATAATTTACTAGTTGTTTGATACCGAATTTCTGGGGACCCCGATAAAGCGAGATGCCGACTAAACTACAAAGGCACGTTCTTTGATTTCGGAAATATTTTTTAAGATGTTTATTTATGCAATACTTTTAAAATTGTTAAAATAATTAAAAAAAAAGGAATTTTACAAATATGAGCCTCAGGTCCAAATTTTGAGGATGAATTGCACTTATATATAAATTTTCAACACTTTATACGCATACGAAATAGACGCTTTGCGATCTAGAGACAAGCTCTTTATTTTATTTATATTGAATAAAAAGTTTGAAGGATCTTTGAAAGTTATCAGATTTTGATTCGCAATTTCTAAATCCTTTTTTTTTATGTTGAAACCATTCGATCAAATAACACACAGTTAGCTTATTTATAAACAAAGCGAAAATTATCTTATAAAATTATTATAAAAAGTCTAATTCTGGCAGTGGATTAATTCAAATCTTATTTTTATGTGCATCTGGTGTATACCAGGTCAATTTTGAGATGAGAAAAATATTTTTAAAAACAAAAATAGATTAAGTTTAATTTAACTTATGCATACATTAACATAATGCAGTTGCATTATGAAATACAATAAAAAACTAATATATTTTGATTTTAGAAAAAGTTTATTTAGAAGGTAGATTTTTAAAATTAATATTATGTTGAAATGATATATGAAATTAATATATGCTTAACTGGTTAAAATTATATTATTTTTCACTAAATTAAAGTTGAAACTGTTTTGATCACTACGACTCATTCCATTCCGAATAACACATAAAATTATTTGAAATAAGTACGAATCTGTGTTACTGATTAAACGTTTGATAAGAATAATAAATGTTGTTCGTTCCGTATTATTGAATGAATATTGAAGTTAAAAAAATTCCGAAATAATTTTGCAGTAGTAAAACAATAATTTGACCTTTATTATCATAATCTTCTAATAACAAAGGCTACGTTACACATCACTTAAAGTTTTTCTCAATTATTTCGGAGTTAGACGGATAGAAAATCACTACAAATTATATGAACATTTCAAAGAACTGAAACGTATTTCGATAATGAAAAGACATTAATAGACGACAAAATATATCGTGAAACGTCTAACCGTTGATATGGACATTTCAAAGCATTTGCATTAATTCGATGCATTAGAAATATTATTAAGTAATAAAATATGCGAGCAAGCTGAGGTTGGTCCTCCTGGTACTCATAATGAAAACGAGAAAATGTCGAATTAAAACAGGTGCCATTGGCGTATTTGGCTGTATTGGTTGGCGCTAAGGAGTAGGCTAAAAGAGTGTAGAAGTAGGTTATCACCTCATTAAAAAATAACAATCAAATTATTATAACAAAAACGGAGTTATTGTCTTATTTTGTTATTTTTATATTTTTGTTTTATTTTGTGCCAAGCTCGATTTTATAAGTAATGATTTTTAAGTCATATAAAGAAGTAAGTAGCTACGGTATGACCTTGTTCAATTTCACATGAAAAACTTCTACAAAACAAAAACAACCTACCCTAGATCTACCTACCTAGATATATCTACCTAGATCTACCTATCCTATAGGTTTTAAAAAAAAATCAAGAGTTTTGTCCAAAAATTAAATTTTATTGAAAGAAAATTAAAAGAAAAACAAAGCACTTACAAATAACGTTAAAAATTAAAACTATCAAAGATGCAATAAATGTATTATATATATTCTATTTTATTATCATTAGAAATATAATTATCAAAAAACACCAATACATGTTAACAAATAGCAAATCTTATACTACAAAAAAAGATGTCCAATAATAATACTAATATTTAATTATATTTAACAAACACAAAGCAAGTGATGCTATAGTTGGCGGCAAAATCTACGGTCAACGTTCTTTCTTCTCTACAGGTGCAGCACCCAGGACATTCACATTTTGAAATTTATCGCTTTTATTTTGTCTCCAACTACGACTGGTAAATCTTTGTTTTAAATATACGTGGTTACACATACTATTTGTTAACACTGCTTTTGTATTATCTTCTCACCGCCAATGTTATTTCAACGCAAGTGTCTATTATCATTTCGCAGAGAGAAGTGTTAAAGAGAGTTCGAGAGTTTGAAACACAAGTGTAAGAGTATAAATTTTAAAGTCAAGATTGCATATTGAAACTGTTAATGATGTTTGAAATATATCAGCACATATTTAGGACCTCCAGTTAAGCATAAATTAGGTATTTTTTAAAATACTCCCTAATGAATTTCATTATAAGTTGATACTACACTCGTAATAGTTGGTTTGTTTCATTAAACTTTGCCCCAAACTCAGGACCGATCGAACCTGCCTCCATCGGATGTTGAGTCTGAAGCATTAATCATTTGGCCACTACTTAAGTTGTATAACATTTAAAACTGATTACAATAAGAAGGGCCTTTCTCCGTTCTGTCGTTAAATCAGCGATTACCAATTCGGCAATCCCGAAATCTATTCTCAAAGACGATGTTCCAATTAAATGGAATTCTTATAGTAAATGTAGAATAAGGAAGAATTATAAGAAAAAAAAGTTTTGATGACACTCACGTTTATACCTCTAGACAGAACCGGGCGCTTGCGAAATGGTTTCGAATTTAAGGCAGAATTCTAATCTGATTAAGCAATCATGATCGATCATATCGAAACCGATTATCTAACCCGTTAAATATGACATTTGTTATGGAAACTAAAACATCAAACAATGCATTTTCGGAAACCTTTTAACTCAACCATCGCCAACCAATCGAAACACCTATAGCAACACCCAAACACCCAAGAGTCTAAAGCATAAGTCTGGGCAAAGTAAATACCACTTCCCTGTAGACATTATTCATCAGTTAGCATCAGCAAAAACATTCGAACCATACTCAGCATCGGATCATGTTCCTGGAGACGCAGGAAGAATATCAAGAAAAGAATCTAGACTTACTTGAGCAAGTTTGACCTTGTAAGCATTCCCATTAAGTTATATAAACAAACGCATTTGTGGTGGGACACTTCAAATTTTAGACAGGCGCGGCTGTAGACATGGTGGCCGTTAATAACTTGTTGTATTTCTTGCTTTCAGCAGGGCTGTCGTCCAATCCTGATCAAGCCCAGGATGTTCAGAACTATGACTCTTTGAATGGAATGGGTATGTCAAATAATCTAATCAGCAAGGACCACTGAACTCTAACTGTAACTTCTGGAAGGCTCAAAACTTGTTTTCTATATGGGCGCATTGAAGCCAATGTGGAAGCTACTGTGTCCCAACATTTTTTTAAAAGTGTTTTGGTTCTGTTTTTTAATACCACAGCATTGTAGAAATATTAAATGTATATCAATATTATATTTTCTCCTTACAGCATTAATTTTTATATTGCCAAACAAATAATTTCTGCTCTTGTTTTTCAACTAGTTCGACTTTGACTTGCAAGTGATTTTTTATTTTAATAGCAGATTGCATTTAAAATAGATTTAAAAAGAAAATAGAAAATAACTCAGCCGAAAGCAATAAATCTCGGCTTTTTTTGACTATCTTTAAGTCAACCAAATGTCTTATCCAATCCAGAAGTTACAGTTAGAGATCAGTGGCCGGGACCATGGAGGAAAGATAACAAGATATATAGTCAATTGTATTCGTTGAAGCTAATATCGTAATCGCAGAATATATACTTTCTCACCAAGTTGGCGAAAATAAGAGAGGCCAGCTACAAATTTTGGTTTCCCCAGAAACCTTCTTTTATATTCCGTTACAATTAATACATGACCCCTAACGGAATTGGCAATACCACAATTCGGCTATTACAGAATTTCTCAATTTGCCCAGACTCAACGCTTTGGTTTGGTTTTTGTTAAATAACGCCGCACTAGAGCTGCAGAGTAGGCTATTCCCAGCAAAAAAAGTCAGCATGAAACCTTCATCAAAATTGTTAAAATTGAAGGTGTTTTGAAGGTTTTATAAAGGATATTGAAAGGTTTTTAATTTTCCTGCATAAAACCTTTAAAATATCTGCATTTTCCCTTCATGATTAAAAATTGAAGGTTTTTTGCAGGTTTTTATGAAGATTTTTTGCAGTTTTTGTGAAGGACATTGAAACAAAAACCTTTAATTTTATAGATCTTCAAAAAAACTGCAGTTTTCCTGCATAAAACCTTCAATTTCAAAATTTTGATGAAGGCTTTATGCTGACTTTTTTTGCTGAGTTGGCTGGCCTATCTCGAAGGAAAGACCCGGGAACGATGCCTCGTATTTTTGAATCATGGTCAGATGACGAGAACAACACCTGAACAGGCATCCAACGCCTTCAATAGACGTCGGGACTTAGAACCCCGGTCAGTTTTATCGTTCACCAATCCCGTATACATGCCGATAATTTTTGTGGATGTTCTGGACAACATTCCTAGTATTTTGTAGAGTGACAACCCTCCGATCACAAGATCACTACTTTTTACTTTTCTCAGTGAAGTCCGTCGCACAGAATTGAATCAGGACTCTCAATGCTTTGGACATACTATCAAGTTAACTTCATTTTATCGCAATCGAAACTTATCTCTCAACGTCCCCAGTTATCATTTCTCCACAGAAGGGACAAAATCTAATTTTTTTTTTTAACATAATCGATTATCATTTTAGCGCCTCTCGCTTTTTTGTATAAAGTATCATTTTATACGCAATCAGAGTGCTTTGTTACATATTTTTATGTTAGAAGGCTTTAAACAAGCCGTCTAAAAATAACACATTACATTTATTAAATTTTTTGAATATTTAAGTTTAAGACTATTTTATGTAGATGTCTTCTGGAAAGGTAAGAAAAATAAGACATAAATTCTTCTACGAAATGTACAAATATTTTGAATAATAACGAAATAAATAAGTTTAGAATAAAAAGTTTCTATAGTTACACTGTAAAAAAAAGAACTTCAAATTAGTATCTAAACCAACTCGTTTTTCTTTAAGTATAATTGCATTGTAAACGAGCGTATGACAAATTCAAATGCAAGTAACCCAAGTTTCCCGAAAAGTAGCGATGCGATTTTATATTGCTAATCTCAGCTTCTGTTCAAGGGATTTTAATGAAATATGACAAACTTAAAATAGTACTTTAGAAGACGGTTTTTCACATTTTTTTTAAGTCGATTGCTCAAATAGAAACTGAGTTATTACAATTTATTTTATCTTACTTTCCATTCACTTGACACACCTTTTTTAACATTTCTTCTGAATGTCGCCTTGTAAGTTTAACGAATAAGTCACTGGACTGCTGTGCTGAAGATTTGGGTTTGATTCCCGATAAGACTTGGTTGTAATGGTCGATATTTATTGAAAGTGATTTATGAAGGCAGCCTATGTAAGCAAGCATCTACTCATTTTTACTCATTGTACTAATTTTTGGTTATATGTCTTTTTCAAATTGAAACTCATGTATTTGGATCCATGATAAGCATTGAATGTAATAAAAAATGAGTTCATTTTACTTATTTTCATATACCTATTTCAACAGTGTGTCAACAATTATTTTTTACACTCAAATCTGGCGCCCTCCTTCGACGAGCGCCCCAAGTGGCGGAACGCGGCCCACTTGGGCCTTAAGCCGCCCATGCTAATCATATAATTAATTAGTTTCACTTTGTCAGGGTCACGGAAAAATTGCTTAATCGGAATGTTCTAGGATTATTGACTTATTTTAGAAATTAATTCATTTATTTGGAGAATAAAAAAGTTAGACTGCACCATATACCTTCACTAGAAAACTAAAAAAAAATGTAACTTAAATATTTATCACATAGCTCCTTAATGCTGATGGTTTGTTTTCGAATATCGCCAATGTCCGTTTTTTAAAATTTAAAGTTAATGAATTATTAATGAGTTTGATATTAGTAAAATTGTTACTTATTGTGATTAAAAATTATATTGTTACTGGGATTACGGAAGTGTGCCAAGTTACATGTCTAAACTGTTAAAAACAGTTATTCGAAAATAAGTAAAATGTACTCATTTTTGATTACATTCGATACTTATCATAGCTCCGAATACGTAAGTTTTATTTTTGAAAAAGAGGTGTACTCAAAAACGGGTAAAAAGAGCAGTAGCTTGCATACATAGGCTGCCTTCATAAATAACTTTCAATAAATAACAACAGTTACAACTTAGACTTACAGGGAATCGAACTCAGGTTTACAGCACCACAGTCAACTGCCTTATCCGTTAAGCTATCAAGGGGACGCGAAGAAGTTATAAACAGAAGTAATGCTAAAAAGGTGTCCCAAAAAATGGGAAGTCAGATAATTGAGTTGTAATAACTCAGTTTCCATTTAAGCAATTGACATCAAATGATGTAGAAAATCATCTTCTGAACAAATATATGAAGTTTGTCAGGTCGCTTTGTTAAGTTGGCTTGAACTGAAGCTGAGATTATCAATATTAAACCACACTGCTCATTTTTGCGAAAGTACGGTTGCTTAAATTTGAGTACGTCATCGCTCATTTACGATGCAATTGTACTGAAAGAAACAAGTACGTCCATGTACTCATTTTTAAGCACATTTTTTACAGTGTATATGACATTCAAATGAAGGTTAACATTGATGTTCAAGGTTTGATGATACAGTAACATCATACTGACCATACTAAAAATAAAAAAGTAGTTTAACTTACATTTATTTTTTATCTACATCAGAATATTTTGTGATGAATATCACGCTTGGGTTTATCTGTGTAACTAAATAAAATCGATATGATTTTACGCAATCTAATCTTGATTGTGAATCCGAAACTCAGACAAGCCACAGATCGCTAATCTGCCGCCATCTTTGAGAAGAAGCATTTTTTTTAAAATACTAAGCAGTTACTCTTCTTATCGCCATTAATATCCGAGATTTTGTTTTTATCAAAATTTAAAATCAAGAACCGGAATAACCTTCATAAATGTCACAGATAATCTAATCTCTGATATTCAGTATTAAATTCCAGTTAAAATTAAATGCTTAATTTATCATGTTAAGATTAGTTAGTTATTTTAAGGATGCCTTAATGTCAACTTTTAACTAAATAATTCACTTTTTTGAGGAGTATACATTTTTATTTATATGGATTTATATTGCATTTAATTACACTGTTAAAAATAGGTATTCTAAAATAACTAAAATGTACTCTTCTTTGAGTATTTTAGATGCTTATCAGCTCCGAATATATAATTTTCTATTTAAAAAAAGACATGTATTAAAAAATGAGTAAAAAGGAATAGAAAGAGAATATTCTAGCCTACATAGGCTGCCTACATAAATCACTTTAAATAAATATCTACAATTACAACCTTAGACACCCAGAACCAACTAACCCAGACTTTCAGGCACCGCAGTCCAGAGCATCTTATCCGTTAAACTATCAGGGTGACTTGAAGAATTTATAGACAGAATAAAGAGGTGTGCCAAAACAATGGGATGTAAAATAATTGAGTAGTAATAACTAAGTTTCCATTTAAACAATCGACATCAAATAATGTGGAAAACCATCTTCTGAATACATATTTTAAGTTTGTCAGGTCGCTTTGTGAAGATGGCTTGAAAAGAAGATGATATTTGAAATATTAAATCACACTGCTCATTTTTGACAAAATACGGCTACTTAAATTTGAGTACGTCATCGCTCATTTACGGGGCAATTGTACTCAATTAAAAACGAGTAATTTGAGATACTTATTTTTAAGTACGAATTTTATACATTGTAGAAATACGTAATTTTAGATATAACTTGTTATAAACACAATTTCGGTCTAGATAACCCGATTAAATGGAAATACTCGATTTAGGCTTAAGATCGGTTGCTCTTGAGTTCAACTCCCAGACATCCAATTGGACTTTCCGTGTAGAGGGATCTGGTGTACGTTAAATCTGTCGCATCTCAAATGTACTCACGTTGACGTGTTATGGGAGTTTGGGGAGAGGGTTCCATCTCAAGTATTGTTCTAGTCGTTGAGAATTTGCGTTTCCAAGCTTTTCATTTAAATGGTGGTCGAAAATTGTAGTTATTGGTCATTGTTTGGCTGTTTAAAAATACATACAAATCCTTTGTTTTTTGCTATGCTTCAACTACTTTGTTTATTGCTTTTACAGCTAAGCGACTCTTTTAAAAAATAACCAAAGTAGTTGAAGAAAATAATATTTTATTATACCAACACAGCTTACTGTAATACAGCTGCATAATGACACATTGCTCAAATAATTTAAAGACAACTTTGTATAATATTATTAAACATATAATGGGAAATTGTATATTACCAACCTATTTCACTGATGAGATGTCTTTAAATTTCAGATTTGGCGAAACTATGCCCGCCAACAGAACACATGAGCGAGTGCGAAGCCCACTGCCAAAAGAACTGCACCAACTTCAACAAGCCCTTCCCTTGCACCACCATATGTGTCAAAGGATGCGTATGCGACGAAGGCTTGGTTCGGGCTTCCAACGGAAAATGCATACAGCCTAAGCAATGTCCAGGTAAAACAGACAATATTTTATGCTATTAGTGGCTGTCTTGGCCTGCGCGACGATGGAATTTTGCCATTGTGATTAATCGCTAGCCAATAATCGATATTTTCCGATTAATCGATATTTTTAATATATTGCTATTTTCAATATATACATATGTTTTACATATCGATATTTCTGATATATCGATATTTTATTAGTAGAATAAATACAGTATCATTAAGTTAACATAAAGAAAAAATCGTATCTATTCGTGTTCTAAGTAAAAATATTGATTTTATATTAAATTGCAATATTTCTAAAGACACCCTTGTGTTTTCTTCGTGATATACCCCTGCGACACTGGCATATTCCTGTAAATCAATTAATCGTCAAACCGATTAATCGTTAAACCGATTAATGATCAATTGATTAATCGTCAAATCGATTAATGATCAATTGGTTAATAGTCAAATCGATTAATGATCAATTGATTAATCGTCAAATCGATTAATGATCAATGGATTAATCGTCAAATCGATCAATGATCAATGGATTAATTGTCAAATCTATTAATGATTAATCGGTATAATCTTCAAATCGATTCATGATCAATTAATTAATCGTTAAATCGATTAATTATCAATTGATTAATCGTCAAATCGAAAATTACAAAATCGAATTCGTGATGTTTTTCTACTTCCGGAATTTCGATGTATATCGAAATTAAACTAAAAAAAAAATTCTAAATATTTTAGGGCTTGTTTTTTATTAGACATATTAGGCCAATGATTACGGTACTCAAATTATGGATATTCTATTACTTTCTATAGAAAATGAAGATTCTTGTTTCATCAAAAGTCAAGTGATTTAATGACAAAACGTATATTGATAAGCAAACTTTCTTTTTTCCGAGGTGTAGCCGAGGTGGTATTTGTATTTAAATTATATTACGTAATGTAGGTTCTTTCAATAATTTTCATTACCAAGTGATTAACGTGTGGTATGTAAATTCAATTGAAGAGGCCTTTCTCAGACATCACAGCACTTACTACAAAGACGCATTTAAGTAAGTAAATTATATTAAATGTTTACTAAATTTTAACATGATATCAACTTCAAGAGCAGATCTGGATCTATCTTGTTCTGACCAGGGACTTCTCCGTATTCCTCCGCAGTCGCCAAAGGTTGGCTGCTAATCGCCCTTTTGGATAGCAAGCACTACAGTAACAAGAACTGATCCGGCTTAAAAATCTAAGGGTTGATCATAAAATCTATGAAGTATGTACAGCAAATTAATTGCAATAACTTATTAAAAATATAATGATTTTTCATCACAAACAGGCAAGGACGTGTGTCCTCGTGGCGAGCACTACGACCAGTGCAGCGCCCACTGCCAGACAAATTGCACCACTTTGGGCAATCCTCTTCCGTGTCCTCGCATGTGCGTCCACGGATGCGTCTGCGACAGAGGCACCATCAGAGGACCCAAGGGCAAGTGCATCAAGCCGGACAAATGCCCCAAGAAGTCCTTCTCCGAATTCGAACCTGCGGATTTAGAGGAAGTGTCAGGTGAGTTTTATGGTTGCTATTCATTTGTTTGAAACGCTTATTGGACACATTGTGTCGAGATTAAATTGTGAATTATAAACAAACTAGCATGGTTATATATCTTGTTATATGGTTGAACATTTAAGAAATTTTACATTGTTTAATTCCATCTATGCTTTCTTTGTAATACATCTTAACTAAAATATGCTAATAATAGCTTAGCTCAGTAGAATATTTGGAGCTGAATTCAACAATTTGATTTTTTTTAGATAAAATATGTTTTGAAAGTGTAATTCTTAATTCTCAAATCTCCTTTCCATTAACCAGGGTTCCATTCTTGAAAGATTTCGGAGAAGCTTACAAGTTACTCGTATTATGAAAGTGTTGTTCTAAAAGTTCGATCCTAGACAATTAAATATAGTTACAATTAACCTGCATACAAAAAAAACAAAAGACACAAAACATTTATAAACCATTTCCATAAGGTAAATTTCTAGCTATTTTAATTTTTGTAATAATCCATATTGTAGCAAAAAGCCTAATGTACGGATATTTTCTGTAATTATTAAATCAAACAAAACTTATGACGTCAATTTTATAGTGTCAATAACGAAAAGAAAATTCTTTAAAATCGCAAACGATATTGTCATCCGTGTTAAGTGAATGACATACATTAAAATAGTTATAATATACGAATGGAACGTTGTAAAAACTTAAAATTTATCACAAAAAATATCTTAATTTTCAAGTAAAGTGCTCTGTACATTTCATAAAGCTATGTTTTGCAGTTATGGAATATTACAGAGAAGACTAAAACGGGGTTTTGTCAAAGAAAAATATTCATGGTAAAGTTTGTGCGTGGGTTGTTCCCTTTTCATATATTATTAAAATTAATAATAGATCCTGTGAATGATTTTTTTAGTAGATATGTGAATATTACTACAACTTATGAACTAATTAATTGTGTATTTTCTCAATATTACTAGAATATTAACTAACTAGTGTGCGCCGACTGGGCGATAATTCGCCAAGTCTGTCTTCGCACCCACGGGGTTACCTCTAGGAGGAATAGCACTTCGAGCTCGGATCTCGCCTCGATCGGTAAGCAAGCGAAGCTCCGTTATAAACTTCATGTAAACAACCTTCTGATATATTAATAAACCTAAGTCACCTCATTGGCGACCCGGACGTGATGTGAATTAAATTAAAAAGGAAAAAGCGAATCCTGATTGAGAAAAAAAATCAACGATTCAACGGAGTTCTAAGCAGAGTTTTAGAAGCCGTTCTACGGGGCAACAATTCTGAAAGAAAGGAAAGAGTTCAGTTCGATTCAAGAAGCGATGCAGCAGAAAAATGGAACTAACCACCGGTAATCCTATGTGTATATGAAATTGATGTTGTGTTCAGATGTTTGTGGAGTGCATAAACTGATGTATTGATTTATTCATCAAATATATTGATCATTCACCACAAACAAATTCGAAATGACTGAAGGAACTGTTAACGCGGTGAGAATACCGCCATATAATCATGGTGATCCTTCGTTATGGTTTATCATGGTCGAGAGCACTTTCGAACTGGGAACACCCAAGGCAATTACGGATTCCAAAACGAAATTCAACTACGTGGTGGCACATTTACCACCGGAAACAGCGTCACTAGTTCGTGACGTGTTAATGAAACCTAAGGAAGAGGACCCATATATTCATTTAAAAAATGAACTAATAAAGAGAACCGGTGAATCATCGCAGCAGGCCATCCGAAAACTGCTCACTGGTGAACAACTTGGCGATAGGAAGCCGAGCGAGTTGCTTCGAACCATGCAGCGCCGTGCTGAAAACCAAAAGGTTCCTGCAGACCTCATGTTGGAATTATTCTTGCAACATATGCCGGCGCAAGTGCAAACAGTGCTAGCGGCTATTACACCACTCACGGTAGATAAAGCAGCTGAAATAGCCGACAAAATGTTGGATATCACGCCAGTAGCGGTAAGTGCTTGCTCTGCTCCTTCTCTACGTTCCATTGAAGCTACGTTATTGGGAGAAATAAAAAAATTAAATTTGCGTATTGACAATATGTCCCGAAGTAGGGCTCCTAACCGCAATGTAAACACAAGGTTTAGGCGGCGGAGTAAATCTTTTAATGGGGATGTTGATATGTGTTGGTATCATCGCCGATTTGGGGAAAAGTGTTTGCCCGAAAAATGCATTCCGCCCTGCAACTTTCAGGGAAATGCAAACGGCAAGGAGTAGATGCGGCGAATTCTTTGCCTAAAATTTCACGTCGCCTATTTATTCGCGACCGGACAACAAATGTATCCTTTTTGGTCGACACTGGCTCTGACGTTTCAATTCTTCCGGCAAATAATTTCCAAAAACGAAATCAACCAATTCAAACCTTAAGTGCTGCAAATTCATCTCCCATACATGTCTACGGACAAAAGAGTCTTGCTGTTGATTTTAAATTGCGCAGAAGTTTTTTATGGACATTTCTAATTGCAAATGTAACAACGCCAATTCTTGGAGCCGATTTTCTCCATTATTTCGAATTGGTACCAGATCTAAGAAACAAATGTCTGTTAGATCTAAAAACTAAAATGCAAAGTATTGGTCAAATGAAAACAGCTAGTATTCATTCGGTAAAAGCCGTGATTAATGAATCCGATTCTAATTACCACAAACTTTTGTCGAAATTTCCTTCGATCACCAAATTACCTGATCCAAATAAACCGGTAATGCATAATACTGTGCATTTCATTAACACAGTAGGTCCTCCGGTAGCAGCAAAACCTAGAAGGCTTGCACCTGACAGACTTAAAATTGCAAAATCAGAATTTCAAAATATGATGCAATTGGGTCATTTAAGACCGTCAAAAAGTAATTATGCTTCCCCACTGCACATGGTACCCAAAAAGGGGACTTTACAGTGGAGACCAGTGGGAGATTTTCGATCTTTAAATTCTCAAACTGTAAAAGAAAAATATCCAATTCCATGTGTACCCGATTTTACTGCTGAATTGCATGGTACCCAAATTTTCAGCCATATTGATCTTATCAAGGCATACCATCAAATCCCCATAAATCCTGATGACATACACAAAACTGCTATATGCACACCTTTTGGTTTGTTCGAAAGCACTCGCATGCAATTTGGGTTGTGCAACGCAGCATCAACCTTCCAACGGTTTATTGATGAAGTCACGCGAGGATTAGAGGGAGTATATGCTTTCGTAGACGATATATTAATTGCATCTAAAGATGCAGATGAACATATTCAACATTTAAAGGCATTGTTTGAAAAACTTCAAAATTATGGACTTTGTATTAATGTTGACAAATGTACTTTTGGCAAAAAAGAAATCGATTTTCTGGGATTTAAACTTTCAGGGAACGGGATAGAACCACTCTCAGACAGAGTTAAATGTATCCTTAACTTTCCTCAACCTACAACGTTAACTCAACTTCGTCGATTTTTAGGAATGTTCAATTTCTATAGACGTTGTGTTTCCAAAGCTGCGCATATACTTTCTCCTATGGTTAAACTTTTAGAAGGGATTAAAAATCAAAAATCTAAACGTTCAACAAAAATCAAACCTGGGGATTTACTTCAATGGAATGAGGCAGCGGAGCAGTCATTTACTGATGCTAAGCAAGCACTAGCTTCAGCCACTCTTCTGCATCATCCAATTCCTAGCGCAAAATTAAGCGTGTATGTTGATGCCAGTGATTTAGCCGTCGGTGGTTCTCTTCAACAACTCAACCAAAATAAATGGGAACCTATAGCTTTCATGTCAGTTAAACTCACAAAGAGTCAAAAAAAATGGTCCACCTATGATCGAGAACTGTTGGCCATTTACACATCTGTAAAACGTTTTCGTCATATGCTCGAAGGTCGTGACTTTACAATCTATACCGATCAAAAGCCACTAATTTACGCCTTTAAGCAAAAGTCAGACAAATGTTCACCTCGTCAACTACGCCACTTAGACTACATCTCGCAGTTTTCTACTGACATTCGACATACGAAGGGTACAGATAACCAAGTAGCAGACACATTGTCACGCATCGAAATTGATAGTGTGTCTTCGACTATATTAAACTTCAAACAATTTGCAATCGACCAGGAACACGATTCTGAATTAAAATCACTAATTCAAGGAAACTCATCACTAAAACTGGAATCAACATTTATTCCTATTCTAAACGTGAAACTCTTCTGTGACATGTCCACAGGACAACCTCGTCCTTTTGTTCCTGAGTCATATCGACGTATTATTTTCGATCAACTTCACGGACTTTCCCATCCAGGAATTTCTGCAACAAAAAAGCTGATCAGTGCACGTTATGTTTGGCCCAATATGTACAAATACATCCAGGAACAAGTCAGATGTTGTGTTCCATGTCAACGATCGAAAGTTCACAAACACACGAAAACTCCACTAGGCACATTTTCATTGCCTGATTCACGCTTTTCACATATTCATCTGGATCTAGTTGGCCCTCTTCCACCTTGCGATGGTAACACTTACTGTCTAACAATCATAGACCGTTTTACCAGATGGCCAGAGGCAATTGCCATCCCTGATTCAAAAGCTCCAACTGTGTGTAAAGCCCTATTTTCGGTGTGGATATCACGTTTCGGTTGTCCATCTATCATCACAACTGACCAGGGTAGACAACTGGAATCTGCATTATTCCACGAACTTCAAATTCTAACTGGTACCAATCGAATTCGTACCACAGCTTACCATCCAATTGCAAATGGTATAATCGAGCGTTTTCATCGACATATGAAGAGCTCCTTGAAAGCTCACGAAAATCCAAGATGGACGGACACCTTGCCCATCACCTTACTTGGTATTCGAACTGCTTTCAAGAATGACTTACAAGCGACAAGCGCCGAACTGGTCTACGGAAAAACTCTCACGTTACCAGCCGATATGTTCAACTTATCGGACAACAAACAATCGTTGGATACCACATTCGTATCCAATTTAAAAGAAGAAATGAGAAGGCTGAATCCTATTAGTGTTTCACGTCATGGACAAAGCTCTATTTTTGTGCATCCTGACTTAAAATCATGCACTCATGTGTTCTTACGCACTGACTGCCATCAACCTCCTTTAAGTCAACCATACACTGGACCCCATAAAGTGTTTCAGAGATCCAATAAAACCATCATAATTGATGTAAAAGGTCGTCAATGCACAGTTTCACTAGATCGTGTAAAACCAGCATTTCTTTTGCATGACGACACAGAGCCACTTGCCACTGACTCAAATGCTTCGGAAAAAGTATCTGATCAGCCATCACTGAGTAACTCTAAGCATACTACAACCAAAAGTGGTCGCAGAGTTCATTTTCCAAATAGACTAACCTATACTTAAGTTTTGTCATTTTATAGGCATATTAACTTCATTTTCTATTGTTAACATTGATAATATACTAGTGCAATTATGTTAGACATTTTCGAATTGAATTGTTACACGTTGCTATATTTGTATACAGTGTGATGTTATGCACATGCTTCATTGTTATGTATCGTTCGGGCTTCCTCACTGGGGGGATACTCTGTGGTGTGCGCCGACTGGGCGATAATTCGCCAAGTCTGTCTTCGCACCCACGGGGTTACCTCTAGGAGGAATAGCACTTCGAGCTCGGATCTCGCCTCGATCGGTAAGCAAGCGAAGCTCCGTTATAAACTTCATGTAAACAACCTTCTGATATATTAATAAACCTAAGTCACCTCAGTCTGTAACATCCCAGCTATAAAAAATCAAATTAAAAAAGTCATGATTGTTTTGTAATTGAAGGTTTTGTGTTGGGGTTAAAAGCTAAATAATCCAGTATGACATTTTTGAAATTAAAATTGCAGTTTTTTTAAAAAAAAATTCATGCAGGCAAATTAAAAACTTAAAAATAATATGCAGGTTTTAGAAAGATATTTGGAACAACATGCAGATAACATGTAGATATGTTAAAGTTCATATGAATGTGTTTGTGAAGGTTTTATGCTGATTTCTTTACTAGTTTCGTTAATTCGTCAGAATATTTATAAAGCAACTGAACATTTGCTGTTTCCATACTCTTGCTTGATTGACGTGTCTACGTAATTCCAAAAGTAATAATATTACAAAATCAATTTGATATCGCAAAATTTACAAACGACTGTGAATTTACTGTAAACTCACGCCATTATTTACAAAAGAATGTGAATTTACTGTAAACTCACGCCATTATTTACAAACGACTGTGAATTTATTGTAAACTCACGCCATTATTTACAAAAGAATGTGAATTTACTGTAAACTCACGCCATTATTTACAAACGACTGTGAATTTATTGTAAACTCACGCCATTATTTACAAAAGAATGTGAAATTAATGTAAACTCACGCCATTTAGACAGGCCAACACAAAAACATGTTCATGTTTTAAAACGCTCCTATGGCAGCTGCCAGGAAAATATAGACGTGACTCACCATCTCTCTGACAGGTAGTTATTTAACCAACAGGTAGTAACAGGAAGGAGCGATTTTAAACAGTTTTTTGAGTCAGGTCGAAGCAGGGTCCGATTAAGACATCGAATCAAGGGAAGCCTCCTTTAAATTATACCCTGGATAGCAGCTGGAAGTCGGTTATGGTGCTTCTAGCAGTCGATTATGGTGCTTCAGGAAAACTTTAGAACAGTTGTGAACATTTCGCACTCAATTGTTTTGTGTTTGTAAAGAGCAATGTGTGTGAAACTACTGCATTCACACAAGCAAGAGTAATTAGTATTTTTTCTTACGCAAGTTGAACTTAATTTTTATTTGTGGCAAGAAGGACATATAAACTACATAAATCCATACAGGACAGAAAGTCTCTTGCATGATCCTGCTAAATTTACCGGCTTCCGCTGTAGGAGCGTTTACTTCAGCAATACAATGGGATATTTGAGACTTATCCCTTTTATATATCACAATATTTTGGTTGGTCTATAAGCTATTTTCTTCAAAACATTTTTGGAGATTGTATTGAAATCTCGTCTCTCACCAGCCACCTTCACTTGCCCGCTCGACGAGGAATTCACGCCATGTAACGGTCACTGTCAGAAGAACTGCAGCAACTACGACCAAGAGATCCCGTGCAGGAAGATCTGCGTCAGGGGCTGCGTCTGCAAAAAAGGGTTCACCAGAGGGCCCAACGGAAGGTGCATCGAGATCGAAGACTGCCCAAAACATGAATCGGAATCCGTTTCAGGTAGGACAATAAACTTCATATATCCCTTACAACTGCTCGCACTTGAGTTTCACTTTAGCCCCACCTTGCGTATCATGCGATACGTCCTTGGTTCAAACCCGGCGCTGCTCAAGGGTCAAATATTGCCTGATGTCAAAATTTATTTATGCATTAATCTTCTTATTTCTAAAAACAAGTTTTCCAACTCAATTATCTTTCAATTTTTTTTAAAATTATCTTCATTTGGAGAAATGGATAAAACTGTCCGATGGACAATATTTTTTCCATTTGACTTCTAATTTGAGTACCAAAGGCGAGTTTTTCACACTATTACATTTCGATTTGAATTTTTTTCATTTTTTTTGGCCCAAGTATGCAGGTCTTTGAAAGGAGTGCCTATTTTAATACAAAATTGGATAAAATTGAGATGATTCCTTTAAATATCACACAATATTTTAATCAGTCTATGTACTATTTCCTTCCCATTTTCGGAGATTGTTTTGAAATGTCGTTTTTCACCAGCCACTTTCACTTGCCCACTCAACGAGGAATTCTCGCGATGCGGCGGCCTATGCCAGAAGAACTGCAGCAACTACGACAAGGAGATTCCGTGCAGGAAGATCTGCGTCTGGGGCTGCGTCTGCAAGGAAGGGTTCACCAGAGGGCCCGATGAAAAGTGCATTGAGATCGAAAACTGCCCAGAACCTGAATCCCAATACGTTTCAGGTAGGACAAAAAATACTTTTTGTTCGAATACGAGAAAGTAAACTTTTTATACACACAATTATATTACACTTTCCTTACCATATGAGTTGTATTTAACACGCGCATTATTTCTGTACCTCAGAGCCAGGCATAAGTGACATTTGGGCAATTTGATTGGCTGGATTGTGGATATTTTGCTTCTTGAATAAAAACAAGATGTCGTCTTCATCCAGTTGCAAAACGAGCTGTATGAAAATTAAAATTTAGATTATAACTTGTTCAGCATTCTGAGTTGCATGAACAGTACTTAAGTTTTGGCTACTTTTTTTTCTAAATTTACTCAATAAAGTTAAAAGTGCATATACATAGCTGCTTTTGCAACTGGGCTACTGATATTTTCCGCGCAATGTCATGTGTTTTGCTAGTTAATTAATATTTCCCTGTCTCAAGGCGAGAGTTTCACGTGACGTATATACATAGAAACTTGCTAGTACTTTCGATTTCTTCCCTACAGCAGACAACTCTGCTTTTATTTGTTTAGTCGCTACTGTCGTAATTATGGAAAAAGTTTGCTTATAATATTAGTTTTTGCCAAATAAGTAATATTTTTATTCCATATAAATGAATAAATTAAATACAGAAATACTTATATTATATCTGTATATAATTAAAATTACAACGAAATACGGAAAAATACTTTTATTTCAACGAAAAAAATGCTTCATAAACGATGAGTGTAATCTATCTCAGCGTATTAAGTAAATATTTATGTATTGAGGTAGTATTTAAAGACTGCAACTTAAAATTCTAGTACAGGGATTAAAGCTCCATACAAACCCTACGGAACTTCTTCGGCGTCTCGGATTTTTCTCCATGTTCAGTTGGAACAGCGGTTTTCTTCTTCTCGGCGTGAAACTCCTCCATTAATATTTCTCCCGTCTCTGTTTACAGAAACTGATGTAGTCTGCCCACAAAAAGAGCACTTCAGCGAGTGCGAAGCCCACTGCCAGAAGAACTGCACCAACTACAGAAAACCATTCGCTTGCCCTGACAAGTGCGTCAAGGGCTGCGTCTGTGATGAGGGTCTGGTTCGAGGTCAGGACGGGAAATGCGTACTTCCTAAACAATGCCCAGGTAAACAGTAATTTTTCTTTTTATGACCTCAATGTTTTATTTTAGGGTGATGAACCATTTTTGTATTAGTATATAGAAACTAGCTGAAGTTCACGGCGTTGCCAGAGTTTAACGAAGAGGGTGGGCCGATTTTTTAATCGTGGCGGCATCTTGTGGTTTTTGTAAGAATTAATTTCTGCTTTAAGGGGGGAGAAGAGGAATGGGGTGTTTTTTTTTAAATCTCATGAACCATTTTTGTATTAGCATATATAAACTAGTTTAACGCAGAGGATGGGTGGTTTCTTCACCGTGGCGGCATCTTTTGGTTTTAGTAAGAATTAATTTCTGCTTTAAGGGCTGGTAAGAGGGATGGGTGTTTTTTGAAATCTAATGTAGATAATGACCTTCCTTATGTTTTGAAAGTAAAGTGTGCAAAATTTCAGTAAGTTCGGAATAAAATTGTATATTTGTATAAAAATCAAACCCACAGTCACTCTTCTTTATATGTATACAAATTATTACTTTTTACGCTAATATTTTGGGCGTGGGAGGAAACATTACTAAGTCCATACCAAATGACTGTTCTGAACAAAACATTATTACATATTTGGGTTACACAATCTTCGAAATCTCTGTATGAAGACAAACTCTATTATCTCAAAAAAGCCACGAATTAATAAATGAGTTGTTAGATCATGTCCACGAATCTGTGGCTTGGTCGCCAACTGGCATAAGTCCGTAAACCAGAGTTTCGAGTAAGAGGGTTTCAAGTTTGCACTTGGCGCCTTGACTTCAATGATAATTGGAAAGACATTGAACTCTTTAATGGACAATTATACTTGGAGCACACCACTTGGCTAAATGGTATAAAAAAGAATGTTAGCTTATTTTCATATTATAGTGACTTACACCACCTAGACGTTCTTAGAGGCTCCTTTATACGTTGCCATGTTCTGTTACGTCAGTTAAGGTATTCCTGGCGATGCTAGCCGCAACTGTGAGGGATAGGCAATTACCTGTTTATACGCTGATAGTAACTGACTTTAAAAATGAGGTTCTTTCCTGGCTAATTCCAGCTACTAATATATATTTAACAACAACATGACTGACGAGACCTGATTGTCTAGTGCCAACAGCGAGGCGCCAGTTACAAAAAGCGATGGGGGATGAGTGCCAACGTGACAGTAAAATAAAAAATAAATATATTTGTTTCACTGGTGTCGCCCCAATGACTGGCACACTGGTCTTATCAGTCACTGGAAGTAAAGTGTTTATACGTTTCCAGTCACTACTTGACATTCATTGGCAACCTCAACTGGCACGCTTATTGGCGACGTGTAAAAACACCTTGTGGTGGTATCGGTTGTTGATTTTGAGTACTCGTTGTTTCTTCACTCTATTAAAACCATGACTTAAATTACAAGAATTCAAAATGGTAAATAAAGCAATAGATAAATGTGTATGGTGAACAGGCAATAGAGTGATGGGCCTAAAGAAAACTAATTGGTTTGTTAATAGAGGTTTGGTGGTGGGTTTGGAGGGGACTGAAAGTATAAAATGGCCATGTCTAATTGTTTCATGTTTAGATTCATCGATATCAAAGAATACAGTTTAACACGAGCTTTATACTAAATACAAATGAATATCGTGGCAATCGAATCTGAAAACAGAAAAATACTTTATAATACAAGTAGACCAATATGTCGACACATGGGATAATGAAAATTTTGAAACTTTCTTAAAACCAAACACGGTGGTCATTGTTTTGTTTGCATCAGACCTTCAATTGGTTCTGTAAACTGGAAATCTGTGATATCTGTATAGTTAGTTGTAAGCACCTGGAGGTTATATATTGTTCTTTTGCAAACAGGTAAGAACATCTGTCCAAGAGGAGAGCACTACGACCAGTGCAGCGCCCACTGCCAGAGGAACTGCACTACCTGGGGTAAACCCCTTCCATGTCCCCTCATGTGCGTCCACGGATGCGTCTGCGACAGTGGAACCGTCAGAGGACCCAAGGGCAAGTGCATCAAGCCGGACAAGTGCCCCAGGAAATTCTTCTCCTGGCTGGAATCCGAGGAACAAGGTGAAGTTGTAACTGAAGGTAAGTTTAATATTTTAGTGACGACAGTGGTTTCTAACCATTAGATACGGTATTTAGATAACCATCCCCAAATTAAAAAATAGATTAATCGCGATCTACCTTATTGAAAATAAAACAAAGTCTGAACCATGAAATCGGAATTAAACAAAATAGGGGTTATCAAATCGAAAATTATAATAAGCGTAGACCACTAAATTGGAAAATAGACAAAGAAAGAACTACCGATTAGGAAATTAGAATAAGCGTGGACCACTAAATAGTAAATTAGACAAAGAGTGTACTATCAATACATAAACTAGAAAAAGCGTGGACCACTAAATTGGAAGTTAGACTGAAAGTGAACCACTACCTCTTAATTGCAATAAAAAAATTACACTGTCAAATAAAAAATCAAATAAAAAAATCAAAATGTATTCCCCCAGTCTATCTAACCATTATTATTTAATTCAATTAAAATAATATTTCAAAAATTCAGTTGCAGGAATTCAATCAACTCAAATTCAATTCAATGTATTGCAATGTTCAAATACCGAAGGAGATGCTTCTCTCTATACATTTCAACAACTTTGATATTCTTGCATGCAATTAATATCAGAAAGCGTCAATAAATTTAAATAAGTATTATTCAATTAAATACATAGGAAGAAAATTAATACTTGTTAATTGGAAAGTATTTCTAAGTATCACTTTGGACAGTGTTGAGGTCTTTGAGTCGGGAAACATTACATGAGGGCAATACAAATTTGGGGTTTGATCAATAGGAAACATTAAAAGCAAAAAGTAAGGTATTTTTACTTAAGGATAATTGTGTTTAATTTCAGATGAAATGGAGTGCCCAGCAAAAGAGCACCTGAGCGCATGTGGAGCCCACTGCCAAAAGAACTGCACCAACTACGACAAGCCCATCCCTTGCCCTTACATTTGCATTAAGGGATGCGAGTGCGACGAAGGTTTAGTACGAGGAGTGGATGGGAAATGCGTTAAACCCGAAGAATGTCCAGGTAAACGCTACTGTATATTTTTGCTGTGTATTTTTAAAACACAAGAACTAGTTTAGTTTTTGTTGATAAATAAAATTAAGTTTAATGCCTACAATATTTATGTTTTTTTATTGTTTCTCTTGAAGTAAGGAGTTAGGAGTTAGGAATTTCTTTGTTATGGTGGCAGTGCACTGTGCTGTCTGTCTATGAATTAATCTTTTTAGCACACTAGTAACAAAATAATTCTCGAATTTCAAGATTTTATAACCAAAAAACACATAAACACATTATTTTTGTTTGTTGTTCTGTATAGTCAAGGATGTTTGTCCACGTGGCGAGCACTACGACCAATGCGGCGCCCACTGCCAAAGAAATTGCACCACCTGGGGAAAACCTCTTCCATGTCCTTTTGTCTGCGTCCACGGATGCGTCTGCGACAAAGGAACCGTGAGGGGACCCAACGGACAATGCATCAGACCGAACAGTTGCCCCAAGAGATTCAGCCCCGAGCTGGAATCCGCAGAACAAGTCGAAGTTGCAGCTGAAGGTAAGTTTAATTTCTTGGCGACGACAGTGGTTCCTAAGCATCAGACAGCCACAGATCACCAAAATGAAAATTAGATTAAGCGGGGACCAATAAATATGAAATTAGACAAAGCGTGAACTACCAATTCAGAAATTAGAATAAGCTTCAAACACTGAATTGGAAATTAGACAATGCGTTAACTATCAAATTTCAAATTGTAATACGCGTGGATCAATAAAAGGGAAATTATCCAAAGCATGAAATATACATACGGAAATTAAAATAGGCTTGGAACACTAATTTGGAAATTGAACTCTTTGTGAACTACCAGCTTTTAATTACACTAAAACAAAGTTACCATATAAAAATTCAGATCTTTAATTTGAAAATAAATCCATTAGTAAAATTAATTCTCTCATACTATCTAACTTTATATTTTGAATTTAAAACAATATTTCAAACAAATGCAATATTTTAAAATTTAATTAAAGCATTTCAATCAATTCAAACTAATGCAATGTTCAAATAATGGAAAAGATGTTTGGCTCTATACATTTCAACAACTTTAATATTCTTGGATACAATTAGTATCATAAAACGAAAATAAATTTAAATATTATTTATTCAAATACGTAGGCAGAAAATTAATACTTGGTAACGTCAGCAGCAAAGCATGGTTTTATACTTAAGGAGAATTGTGTTTAATTTCAGATGAAATTGAGTGCCCAGCAAACGAGCACCTGAGCGCATGTGGAGCCCACTGCCAAAAGAACTGCACCAACTACGACAAGCCCATCCCTTGTCCTTACATTTGCATTAAGGGATGCGAGTGCGACGAAGGTTTAGTACGAGGAGTGGATGGGAAATGCGTTAAACCCGAAGAATGCCCAGGTAAATGCTACAATATTTTTTGTTGTATGTTTTTCATTTCAAATATCACTAAGTAATTATAGGAGAAACTCACCAGCACACCAATCGCTTTAAACGTAAGAAAACATTAAATTATCATTCCCTCCATTTCAGTCTGACGCAAACTCTAAATTTTCACTTTGATGAAAGGTCCGTTTACACGCTGCCAGTTGAGATAGTCAATAAGTGGCAAGTATGGATTGACAACCTGTAAACGGCTTGTTTGCCAGTAATTGGCAAGGCAGTGCCAATCACTGGTGACGACAGTAAAACAAATATATTTGTTTTACTGGTACGTTAGCGATCTCCGCCACCATTTTTAGGGACTAATTCCTTGCTTCTTGCAGTGTGTAAACAGTCTTGCTAGCCGTGTTGTTGTTGAAGCTGTATTAGCAGCTTACAAATGTCAGCTTGGACCTGAACTTACATGCCAGTTACTAGCAACTTGTAAACAGCTTTTTTCCCGTCCCTCACACAATGCAGTGCTGGAATTGCCAGAAGTACCTCATTTGGCATGATAGTTATAGTCACAAAAAGAGTTATATATAGAGACTTCATAGTCGAATATTAAAATTTTTATTAATGGAAACAGCTACATCACACTTTTAAACAGAATCTATCTCAGAACTTAAGTTTGGTCCTCGATTTTCTAGTGTGCTTTTGTACTTCAAAATCTTTACAAAACCTTTGAATGTACAAATGTGCCAAGCCACTAGGTTTCTGAATTCCAAAATTGGTGTATCGGTGGATTATATAATGTTGCGGTTTATATTTAAAAAGACAAGAACTAGTTGATTTTTTGTTGACAAGTAAAATTAAGTTTAATGACTACAATATTTACAATTTTTTTATGTTTCTTTTGAAGTAATGCTTTGTGGAGTTAGGACCTTTTATCTTATGACGGCAGTGCACTGTGCTGTACGTCTGTCTATAAATGAATCTTGCGAGCACATAAGTAACAAAATAATCATCGAATTTCATGATCTTATAACCAAAAAATACATTTTTTTTGTTTGTTGTTCTGTATAGTCAAGGATATTTGCCCACGTGGCGAGCACTACGACCAATGCAGCGCCCACTGCCAAAGAAATTGCACCACCTGGGGAAAACCTCTTCCATGTCCTTTTGTCTGCGTCCACGGATGCGTCTGCGACAAAGGAACCGTGAGGGGACCCATCGGACAATGCATCAGACCGAACAGTTGCCCCAAGAGATTCAGCTCTCAGGAGATCGAGGGTAGTTTTGAGGAATCTGCTTTCCCACGTAAGTTTCCTCGTCATTTAACCAATTTTTATTTGTACTCATTTTTAAAAAAAGTCTCACGAATGAAAACGTGTTTAACACCACCTACCAATTATCTGGAAAGAGTCACTATGTTATTCTTTTATGTTGATATATTCCATTCCGACATTATGAATCCTGGACAAATAAATGATATAAAGTTGGTCTTGCTCTATATGAAATCAAATGCTGACGTAAAAAAATCTTGCATAATATCTTGAAGTAAAGGAAAGAACGTATAGGCGTTGGAGTTCCGCGGTGTTAAATGGAACCGTTTGCATACATAAAATACAAAATGAATTTTCTCAGTTTGACGAAATATTTAATAGGAATTAACAGACGTCTGTTTTGTCAAAAAAGAACGAATTTTTTACAAAAATTAACTAGTGTTTTGTCAAGTTTCTCTTGTGTGGTGTCGCGGTGATCTCTGCCAATCAGTGTCCCGTTCTATAAACTCGGTAAATAAAATAACTTCATTGGATAAAAAAAAAGTGCCTTTTTAAGTAAAAGCTAAATTGAAATTGAATATTATGTGTATCGATTTACTTATTTCAAAAGAAAAAAAAGTGCTTTTTTAAGTATAAACTAAATTGAAATTGAATATTATGTATAGTGATTTCCTTATTTCAAAATATAAAAAATTATTCAATTTTCAGAAATGTGAAGAATATACTGATTATATATTCAGATAATGAAAAGGAAAATGTAACGTTAATTTGAAAAAGAAATGCTCTGCGTTATGTGCACAAAAATCAGCATACGTTGCAAATGAACACGTCGGAATATAGACCCATTGTAAAAGAGAGATGTTTTTGGCTAGAATATGGATACACAGTATACGTTTAATTCAAACAATTTAGTACAGAAAAATAAATTCCAGGGTTCGTTTCGAAATCGTGATTTTCCCACTGTTAAGTTTATTACATCCCCTTGTTTGCAATGAAATGAAATTTCAAACAATATCGATTGAGTCTTTCAATTCCAGATGCAGTGGAAAAATGCCCCCTAAAAGAGCACTTCAGCGAGTGCGAAGCCCACTGCCAGAAGAACTGCACCAACTTCAACAAGCCCTTCCCCTGCACTAAAATTTGCACCAAAGGATGCGTATGTGACGAAGGACTAGTGCGTGCCGCTGATGGAAAGTGCGTAGCACCAAAGCAATGCCCAGGTAACACTGAATTTCACTTTTATTAGAATTATTAGAATTTATTAGAATTATTTCGTCATTTTTTAACCGACTGAACAGCGCGCCAACCCAAACTCCAAAATAAAACCGCCTGAAGTTTAAAATTAAAACCGCCAAATCGCGCGCCAAGTCGAGAGGTTATCAATTCGACCGTTATGTATTTTTTTATGTATATTCGCACAGGATTTCGGTTCCAATTAAGATATTTGCACAATATCTTTTTTTGTTGGATTGGGGATCTTTCACTTGGGAGCAATGGAAAAAAAAATATCCGGTTATCTGGCATTTAAATATCCGGAATTCCCAATTAACTGAACAATTTGAAAAAAAATATTGTCCGATTTCGAAAATTCTATTTTTGTTGGAGAGAGAAATATGCACTTAGACAAAATCTACAAAAAAATAATCGGTTATCCGGTTGTTATATATCCAGAAATGTCGATAAACCGGACTTTTTTTAAAACAATTTATCCGATTTTAAAATATTTTCGTTGTTTAACAAAAGTTGTACAACAATGACATTTCGTTTAACCAGCATTTATTGGAATTGATAGGGATTGTTTTACAATACACATTGTTGAGCACAAATTGCTACTTGAATTTCTTGATGAATAATAATAGGGGGCGAAGGCCCCTGCTAAATTAAAAACTAAAAAGGGAAAAATAAAATCTTTAAAAGAAAAAGAAAACCGACTTTAAGGAAAATACGCTAAAAAGTAAAAAATAATTTTTAATTTTACGAAACAATTGAAAAAATTGAATTATTAAATATCAATTTTATGCTTACTACAACTTTTTGAAGTTAGCGCCAATTTACAAATATCATGCATAAATTTTGGCGCCAATTTCAGAAAGTTTTAATAAGTATAAAATTGATATTAAATAATTGAATTTTTTCAATGTGTCGTAAAATTAAAAATTATTTTTTACTTTTTAGCGTATTTTCCTAAAAACCGGTTTTCCTTTTTATTAGAAAGATTATTTTTTTGAACACTATTTGATAAGTACAACTTTAGGATAATCGTTTTAAAACAGTTCATTAAGAGCTCGAAATCTTACTGTATTTAAAAAAATTATCTCTGAACTTTCGCTATAGCTAAACAGTGTCAAAAGGTACTTAACATGAGTACCTGAACATACTTGTATTTCTTTGAGTACAATTGCATCGTAAATGAGTGATGACGTACTCAATTTTAAGTAATCGTAATTTCTCAAAAATGAGCAGTGTGATTTAATATTGCTTCTAATTTCAGTTTCTGTTTAAGCAATCTTAACAAAGCGACCTGACACACTTAAAATAGTTGTTCAGAAGACGGATTTTCGCATTATTTGACGGCGATTGCTTAAATGGAAACTGAGTTATTACAACTCCATTATCTTACTTCCCATTCTCTTGGCACACCTTTCTAACATTACTTCTGTTTATAACTTCTTTAAGTTGCCCTGGTAGTTTAACGGATAAGTCTTTGAACTCCTGTATCTCATAATATGGGTTCGATTCCCGGTAAGTCTTGATTGTGACAGACATAGAAATTGGGAAAATGATAGGAATATAAATGTATGTTTTAAAAGGAATAAAAAACGGACTGATATGCGATTTTAACCATATTTCCGTTTCTTGCTGCAAGATAATTTTTTCATATTTTTAAGAATTATTTGGCAGGGACATGACACCATATTTTTAGGGGTTAGGTTGTCATAGTAAATGACTTAAGGTTTACTGTTCAAAAGTTCTTTTAAGGCAAATAATATAAGAAGTTAGAGAAGCTTTGGGGAGGTTTAATTTTGTTTAGATAAAAATATCAACCGTTAGTCGTAATTAGACGATTAGTCATAATTTTTACATGTTTAGAAATTGTGGACCATTTCACAAATTGTCCTCATTATGAGATAGTGTTTTGTAACTATGATACACTGCTGTAGGATATTTTATTTTAAATAGCATCCTGAGAATTGTCAATAGCTCATCAATATGTCTAAAATGCCGAAAATTTCCACTAATAATCGTTGTATATATATCACTATAATCAAGTCCTTTTTGTCTGTAATATCACTGCATCGAACATCTGCATTATCACGGCACCTACCATATGCATTATCACAACACCGACCATCTGCATCATCACTATTTGTTCCTTCGAGCATGGATTATTTGTAGTAGAGGAGTCATAACGTCACTCTCGCTAACATCCAAGTGAAGCCAACATGTATGGCCTCATATACGTGGTTAATTACGTCATTCCATCCATAAATTTTCACTGTTACACATTTTCCAATTCATTAGCCAATCGCCAGTATTTTTTAATTCATAATTTTGAAGAGATGGCACGTGATATGGGCCTTTCGCTCTGAGATGTGGGCTTCACGATTATGACGTCATATTCTCTCAGACCATTCGTGCTTGAAGGTTTGTTCTAACTGTATTTAGTTTATACGTAGTTATGTGAGGCAACAGCGGTAATATAAATATGACAGCATGTCGTACTGTGTAGCTTTTTGTTAATAAAAATCACTCTTTGCTTGACGCTGTCTATGAATATTGACTTGAATATATTAGATTGTCTAATTCAATTAGTAGGTAAAAATTATTTTACATCAGATAAATTATGAATCAGAATACATAAAGGAAAATTAATAATAAGTTAATTGCTTAATCATCATGTGCATTCGGTATGCGAAAAATAAAATGTTTATATTTTATGATCAGGCAAGGACGTTTGCCCACGTGGCGAACACTACGACCAGTGCAACGCCCACTGCCAGAGAAACTGCACCACTTGGGGTAAACCTCTTCCCTGCACTCGCCAGTGCGTGCACGGATGCGTCTGCGACAGAGGAACCATCAGAGGGCCCAAGGGCCAGTGCATCAAGCCTGACAAGTGCCCCAAGAAGTCCTTCTCCGAATCGGAATCTGCGGAAGATGTATTTGAAGGTAAGTTTAACGTTAAATTAATTTTCGATTACTCTATGTTTAGATGGTGATAATAAAATATCCTTTTCCTATTTGAAAGCATCTGTAGCTGAAACTAATAAACGAAGTTACAGCTAATTTGATAATAAGGATCTTAAAGTCATGAAAAACTGATTTTACAAAAAAAAATTGGTTATAGTTAATTAACGTGAATAATAATTGAATTTATAGGAACTCTGAGCGCACTATTCGTTGTATACTTCAGCGTATGGAATATGGAATTTATTAATAAAATAAATTTTCCCATATTAGCTAACTTTATTATTTTACTTAAGGTAATATTTAAAAGATCCATTGTAAAAGAGAGATGTTTTTGCTAGAATATAAATACACAGTATACGTTTAATTCATACAATTTAGTACAGAAAAATAATTTCCAGGGTTCGTTTTGAAATCGTAATTTTCCCACTGTTAAGTTTATTACATCCCCTTGTTTGCAATGAAATGAAATGTCAAACAATATCGATTGAGTCTTTCAATTCCAGATGCAGTGGAAAAATGCCCCCTAAAAGAGCACTTCAGCGAGTGTGAAGCCCACTGCCAGAAGAACTGCACCAACTTCAACAAACCCTTCCCCTGCACTAAAATTTGCACCAAAGGATGCGTATGCGACGAAGGACTGGTGCGTGCCGCTGATGGAAAGTGCGTAGCACCTAAGCAATGCCCAGGTAACACTGAATTTCATTTTTAAAGAATTATTTTATCCTTTTTTAAACGACTGAACAGTGCGCCAACCCAAACTCCAAAATAAAACCGCCTGAAATTTTAAATTGAAACCGCCAATTCACGCGCCAAGTCCAGAGGTTATCAATTCGACCTTTATGTATTTTTTTTATGTATTTTCCGCAGGATTTCGGTTCTAATTAAGATATTTGCACAGTATTGTTTTGTTGGATAGAGGATGTTTCACTTGGGAGCATTTAAAAAAAAATATCCGGCATTTAATTATCCGGAATTCTCAATTAACCGGACCGTTTGAAAAAAAATATTGTCCGATTTCGAAAATTCTTTTTTTGTTGGATAGAGAAAAATACACTTAGACAAAATCTGCAAAAAATAATCGGTTATCTGGCTGTTATATATCCGGAAATGTCGATAAACCGGAATTTTTTAAAAACAATTTATCCGACTTAAAAATATTTTCATTGTTTAACAAAAGTTGTACAACAATGACATTTCGTTTAACCAGCTGGAATTGATAAGGATTGTTTTACAATATACATTGTTGAGCACAAATTGCTACTTGAAATTCTTGTTAAAATATAATAGGGGGCGAAGCCCCCTATTAAATTAAAAACTTAAAAAGGAAAAATAAAATATAAAAAAAAGGAAAATCGACTTTAAGGGGAATACGCTAAAAAGTAAAAAATATCTTTTAATTTTACGAAAGAATTGAAAAAATTGAATTATTTAATATAAATTTTAAGCTTACTACAACTTTTTGAAGTTGGTGCCAAATTACAAATACCATACATAAATTTTAGCGCCAATTTCAAAAAGCTTTAATAAGTATAAAATTGATATTAAATAATTTAATTTTTTCAAAGTGTCGTAAAATTAAAAATTATATTTTACTTTTTAGCGTATTTTCCTTAAAGCCAGTTTTCCTTTTTATTAGAAAAATTATTTTTTTGAACACTATTTGAAAACTACTTCTTTGGGATAATCGTTTAAAAAAGTTCAACAAGAGCTCGAAATCTTACAGTAATTAAAAAAAAATTATCGCTGAACTTTCGCTGTACTACACTGCCAAAAAAGTTACTTAAAAATGAGTAACTGAACATACTTGTATTTATTTGAGTACAATTGCATCGTAAATGAGTGATGATGTACTCAATTTTAAGTAATCGTACTTTCTAAAAAATGAGCAGTGTGATTTTGTATTGCTTCTAATATCAGCTGCTGTTCAAGCCATCTTAACCGAGCGACCTGACACACTTAAAATAGTTGTTCAGAAGACGGATTTCTGCATCAGTTGATGTCGATTGCTTAAATAGAAACTGAGTTACTACAAGTCAAATATCTTACTTCCCATTTTCTTGGTACACCTTTTTAACATTACTTCTGTTTATAACTTCCTTAAGTCGCCCTGATAGTTTAACGGATAAGTTTTTGAACTCCTGTACCTCATAATATGGGTTCGATACCCTGTAAGTCTGGATTGTGACAGACATAGAAATTGGTAAAATGATAGGAATATAAAGGTATGTTTTAAAAGGAATAAAAAACGGACTGATATGCGATTTTAACCATATTTCCGTTTCTTGCTACAAGATAATTTTCCCATATTTTTAAAAATTATTTGGCAGGGACATGACACTATATTTTTAGGGGTTAAAGTTGACTTAGGTTGTCTTTGTAACGGACTTAAGGTTTCTTGTTCAAAAGTTCTTATAAGGCAAATAACATAAGAAGTTAGAGGAGATTTGGGGAGGTTAAATTTATTTAGGTAAAAATACCCACCGTAAGTCGTAATTACTCCGTTAGTCATAATTGTTAGATGTTTAGAAATTGTGGGCCAGTTCACAAATTGTCCTCATTATAAGATAGTGTTTTGCAACTATGATACACTGCTGTAGGATATTTTATTTTAAATAACATCCTAAGAATTGTCAATAGCTTATCAATATGTCTAAAATGCCGAAAATTTCCACTAATGATCGTTGTATATTTATCACTATAATCAAGTTCTTTTTGTCTGTAATATCACAGCATCGACCATATGCATTATCACAACACCGACCATCTGCATTATCACAACACCGACCATCTGCATTATCACGTCACCTACCAGATGCATTATCACAGCCACGACCATATGCATTATCACAACACCGACCATATGCATTATCACAACACCGACCATCTGCATTATCACGGCGCTGACCATCTTCATCATCACTATTTGTTCCTTCGAGCATGGATCCTTTATAATAGAGGAGTCATGACGTCACTCTCGCTAACATCCAAGTGAAGCCAACATGTATGTCCTCAGACACGTGGTTAATTACGTCATTCCATTCATAATTTTTCACGGTTACACATTTCCCAATTCATCAGCCAATCGCGAGTAATTTTTAATTCATAATTTTGAAGAGATGTCGCGTGATATGGGCCTTTCGCTCTGAGATGTGGACTTCACGATTATGACGTCATATTCTCTCTACTACAGACCATTCGTGCTTGAAGGTTTGTTCTAACTGTATTTAGTTTATAAGTAGTTATGTGAGGCAACAGCGATAATATAAATATGACAACTCTGTGATTTTTTGTTAATAAAAATCACTCTTTGCTTGAGCTTTATATTGTCTATGAATATTGACTTGAATACATTAGATTGTCTAATTTAATTAGTAGGTAAAAATTATTATACATCAGATACATTATGAATCGGAATACATAAAGGAAAATTAATAATAAGTTAATTACTTAATCATCATGTGCATTCGGTATGCGAAAAATAAAATGTTTATATTTTATGATCAGGCAAGGACGTTTGCCCACGTGGCGAACACTACGACCAGTGCAACGCCCACTGCCAGAGAAACTGCACCACCTGGGGTAAACCTCTTCCCTGCACTCGCCAGTGCGTGCACGGATGCGTCTGCGACAGAGGAACCATCAGAGGACCCAAGGACAAGTGCATCAAGCCGGACAAGTGCCCCAAGAAGTCCTTCTCCGAATTGGAATCTTCGGCAGATGTATTTGAAGGTAAGTTTAACGTTAAATTATTTTACGATTACTCTATATTTAGATGGTGATAATAAAATATCCTTTCCCATTTGGAAGCATCTGCAGCGAAACACACTGATCTCTAATTGTAATTTCTGGATAGGGCAAGCCATTTTCTTGACTTGAAATCAATTGAAAGAGTAACAACTATACCCTATTTTTATTGCTATAGCAATATTTTATATATTTTTCATGTTAAAATAAGCCGAAATGTATTGATTTTGGAAGTGTATTTTCTATTTTCTTTTTAAATCCATCTTAAATAAAATCTGCTATTAAAATAGAAAGTCATTTGTAAGTCAAATTTGACGTGGTTAAAAAAGTAAAAGGTAAAACTATTTTTTTTGGCAATATAAAAATTAATTTTATAAGAAGAAAATACAATATTGTTTAATAATTTATTTCTCATAACCATTTAATAACTCTAGTATTAAACTAACTATTAAAAAAATACCACTAAACTCTTAAATTTTTTTTTTTGGGGGGGGGGGGGGGATTCAGCATGGCTGCATCTACATTGGCTTCCTCTCTTCCATAGAGGAAACAAGTTTTAAGCCTTCCAGAAGTTATAGTTAGAGTTCAGTGGCTAAAAGTAATAAAATGAGTTTTACCAAATTTGATATTGAGAATATTGAAGGCATAACAATGAAAAGGCAAGGCAAGATGATTTACAATAAAAAAAATGTGTTCTATTAATTAACGTAAATAATAATTGTATATCTCTGAATATCAGTCCAGGGATTCTCAATAAGATAAAATTAGGATTACAAATTAGTTTAGAAACAAATCGTTGCAAATACGGAGAGTTATTTTATGGTCACTCTGTATTTCTGTTGATTAGTACTAAATTCCATTCATGCATTTTTTGCTTGTCCGTTTTAATTGAAATCAGGTTTATTCTTAAAAAGTTTATTTGTTAATGTTTTCTCTTTTAGTATTTTAATGTTTATGAAAAAACAAATAGCCAATATTAAAATGGGTTATTTCGGATTAGTTAACAATTGCTCCCAGTTGAATATCGTATACCATTGACCACCTGACATTTTTAAGGTAATAAAGGTATATATAAAAATGAAAGATGCTTTCTTTCACCGTTAGTAGAAGAGTTTTATTCGAACAGGTATGAGTAAAAACACGATTTGACTGAATTTGAACGTGGAACCACTGCATATGTAAAATATTCATGAGCTGAAGTTTTAAAGACTTGATTGTTAATAAATAATTGTGTCTCAGTGTGTCTTCTGCGATCTTCAGCGGCTGCTGAATGATTGAGTAGGAAGAAATTGTCCTAGTTTTTAAGGCACAAAGGGCAAAAGTTCAGCAAATTACAGCAATTCTCAATCAAGGATCTTCTCTAAATATCTCTGAACTTAAAATTCACCGTAAACACGATTCAGCGTATAGAATATGGAAGCGTATGAGATATAGAAGTATATGGGTACGGTCATAATAGTGTGACATCTATGTGTATAATACCTCTACGATATTCTTTTAATCCCAACCGTTTGTCTCTCTCTCTCAATGCATAAGTTCAAATTCACTCACTATTTCTATTAGGATTGTCAAGAATTTAACGAATGAATACTTTGTGTCCAGGCACGCAGGTATAGATTTTTAATCAATAGGAGGGGTTCGGTGACCGAGTAACCGATTTCTTTAGGCAACTTATCCCCCCCCCCACCCACACAACCACCACATTGGGGAGAATCCTCCCCCAAATCAACAAACTCTTATTCCGCCCCCCCCCCTACACTTTTTTAAAAAAACTTATTCATTTTTATTTAAGTAAACAGGAATACGTTGCAGATAAATATCGTAAAAGCAACAGTAATCTTTTATTTTTTATTACTAATTTTTAAAATTAGTATATATCACTTCCTAATTATAAAATAAATTTAGAGAACAAATTTAATTTTTGTGAAGACGAATATATGGTTTTGGAGCATCTTGTTTATACGGTCCCGTTTGTCGATCTTTTCACTTTGTCGCCGAAATTCAAATGCTAGGATAATGAAGCACGATAAAGTAATGTTAGGCCTAGTTTGAGATAGAAATGACTTCAAAACATGTGTTTGAAGCCTTTTAAAATTTATTTTCCAGGATAGGAACCTCGGAAGATATCAGGTTTTCCCTCATGGAACTTAACAAAAAGTATTATACGAGAAAATGAATTTTTTCTAGTTTTTTAAAGTATTTTTACAGAAATTCAATTTTTTTTAATGGGAGGGGTTTGAACCCCCTGAGTCACCCCCTTACCTACGTGCCTGTTTGTGACCCATGCCGTTTTTATGATTTCCCTCCATAACGTACTTTACATTAGACACTTGTGTTTCAGCCGACTTCTGTCCAGAGAACGAGGAATTCAGTCGCTGCAAGGCAAATTGTCAAGGCAACTGCAGGTACAAGGAGAAGGCCTGCGCTGGAGTCTGCGTACCAGGTTGCAAATGCAAGGAAGGCTATGTTAGAGGACCCAAAGGAAACTGTATTCTACCAAGGGAATGCACTTCTAAGGAAATACCCAAAGGTGTGTGTATTTAAAAAATATTTTTATTGGACTTGACCCTGACAATAGCTCGTTGTTTTCGGATATTTTTAAACAACTTTGCAATTATTTTATGGAAAACTCACCGAGTCACGAAAGGCTGTTTTGAGACATTAGGCGTTTTGTGTTGATCTTAGTCATTGAATAATGTGTAAAGCTCAATATGAAAAGTGTTTTAAGTCTTAATGAAATAAAAATATGTTATACATTAACTTGGAAAAAGGCTTGGGCGATAATTCGATATATATCGAAATTCCAGCAGTAAAAGATAATGGAGGTTTCGATTTGACGATTAGTCAAAAGTACGCTCGGTAATCTGAAAGAACAATCGGGATGCCAAAGTCAACTCCAGAATAATTGCATTTGATTGAATTTAACAAAAGTGGCAAAGTTTCTATATTTTTAATAATAAAAGGAGAAAACAATACTGTACTATTCCTTGATTTGAAAACAAACAAGTAAACCAAAACAAAAAGCATAACGTATGTTTAAGGTATACACCTTCGTATTTACTCAATACTACAGAACTACTTCTTATCATAAAATATTGATATATCGGAAATATCAATTTAAGAACCATACGTGGTTTGGAAAATATCGATATATTAGAAGTATAGATTTATCGGACATTTTGATTAATCGGAAATTTTGATTAATCGGAAATATCGAGAAATCGGAAATATCGATTAATCGGAAATGCTTTGTAACCGGAAATATCGATTAATAATGAAATATCGATTATCGGCATTCGATTAATCGCGATGGCAAATGTCATAATCACCGAAACCTACTTGGAATTACAGCTGAGATTTTTTCCTCCTCACATAACTGCTGCAACCTCACGTTAACTAGTTAATATACAAGAACTTTCGAATAGTTAGATCACATCGATGTCTTTGATCGATGTGACTATTTACTCATTTTTCCTAGCAGCCATATGTAAGTTTGTAGTGCCATTGTAAGAAACATTAAACAGTAATTGTCTGAGGTTATATGACGCGTTCAGAGCTAAAGTCGATGAAGCCCATAAGTTTTGAGATAATCGAGTTAAAAGTTTATTAACACTAGTTGAATCTTAATGGGATTTAGAGGATAATAATGACATCTGTTATAAAATAGCAATAGCAGGGATTTGATTCACTGTGGCTATGAAAATATACACCATTAACAAGTATTAATCCGCAACAAACACATTTTTTTTATGCTTTTGGACTTGACCTATTTAGCTTCATAGTTTACGAATTGAGGATTCATAGGAGCTCTTAACCACAAATTCGCTAACAATCTTTGGACTAAGCCCTCGATATCAAGAACATGAACATGGAAATGAGCTTAAATTAGAAATTTGTTCAGATTTTTTCTAACTTCATTGAATAACCCCAATGGTCTTATTTCAGAATATATTTGCCCTACCAACGAACACTTCGATCGCTGCACCGCCCATTGCCAAAGAAACTGCACCACCAAGGACAAGAACATTCCATGTCCTCGTATCTGCGTCCCAGGCTGTATCTGCGATAGCGGATATATCCGAGGCATGAATGGAAAATGCATCTTGAGAGATCAGTGCCCACTTCGAAGTGAGATTTCAACATCTAGGGAAGAAATCTCCAGCAGCGAGGAAGAATCCACAAGGATTTATAAAGAAATCTCGTCGCTAGAAGATGAAATAAGGTCCCAGGATGAGCTTGGTAAGTTAAAAGATTTTTTGCATGGCAATGTTTATTAAAATACAGTTAAGATATTATTTTTTGCGTGTGATTTTAATTTATTGCGGCATGAAAATACCGAATTTCCCAACACCGAAATTTTGACTTATGTTTCACTATTTTTATATCTGGCTTTTTTACTGGTTTTTCTATACTTTTTTATGGTAATTTTGATAAAAAAGTTACATTATTCTTTGTTTACTATAAGGTAATAAAAAAATTATCTTTTAACATTAATTAATTTTGACAGTTTAAGTGGGAACATATTTTTTTTATATTACAAAAAAAAGAATGATATTAAATCTATTGTTATAACTTTTCAAAATAGTTTGTATGGTATTAACTGTGATATTAATATCTATGAGGAAGACCTGCCAAACTGGAAAAGATTTTATGGGGGAGATTGACAGATAGATAAGATAAGTTTATTGTATTGGGCCGTAGCCCACTTACAATGGTTGGCAGCATAATTTAACAAAGGAGGATACAAAATTAAACAGCACAAAATACAAGATAATAAATTTTTTAAAGATTAAAACGCACTTTGAACAAATATAAAAAAAGACAAAAATAAATTACATGGACAATTGGAATTAGGGTTTTAATCTGTTATTCCGTCACAAATTCACTTATCAAGTCCTCCCGGAATTTTACAACAGAGATTGCGCAAATTTAAAAACAAAAATATTCTTGTTTGCGAAATTTTAGGATTGTTGAAATGTTACTGGATTCAATTAACGATAAGTATTTTCATCTGAATGCATCGTAAATTGGACAGATTAAAAATACATATTCCCAGATTTCATTTTCTGTTGTGTTACATAATTTACAGGAATTATAAGACAACAGAATGAAGGAGATTGATTGGTTAGGTGAATGACTAGCAGGGCGTATTAGGGGAATGAAATTTATTGTACAAAAATAAATTTACAACATTCCATGTTAGTCAGACAACAAATTTAGATATCAGTAAAAACAAGCCATTTCTTCCTGATTATGTGGGAGAGTTGGCAGGTTCTTGTAAGGTGACTTTTTATAAAGCAGATCAAACACATATGACCTGTTTGCATTTCATGAAAGTTCTTTGAAATGTGTTCCAAACCCGTGAATGATATTTCAGCTGTTACCGATTTTTGTCCTGTGAACTCGGAATACAGTTCTTGTGAGGCCCACTGCGAAGGAAATTGCAAATACCTGACGGTCGACTGTCCGAAATATTGCGTTTCCGGTTGCAGGTGCAAGAAAGGGTTTGTCAGAGGTCCCAAGGGGGATTGCATTGCACCCAAAGACTGCCCATCAAAGGAATACCCTAAAGGTAAGTGTGGCGTGCTTAATTATTAAAATTTTTGTTTTAATTAACTGTGGAATATCTACCAATTGTGTGACTCACAGAAATACGTAAATAGACTAACACTATTTTCCATTACTACACTGTAAAAAGTTATTACGACCTTGCACCAAAATTTGGTACCCATTTAGCTGCAACCATTATTTGGTGCTTAGTTTCAATATTTTATGGATACCATTTAGTGGTGAAACGTTGCACTAAAATATCTACCCCATAAAAAATTTATATTAGATCAAATATTCTCATATTTTACCCTCCGACTACAATATCAATACATTTTGTTTTTATCTTTGTCACCGCACGGGCTCGAACTAGTAATCCTCTGATTACCAGCTGAACGCCTTTACACACTGAGCAATCGGGTCACGGTACCACTGTTTGTGGGTCTGTTGATGTAGATTCAGCGAAGGTTTCGGTTGCAGTTTAGGAGATTCCACTATTTTTTTGGTAAAAGCGGCGCTATTCTCGATCAAGGATTTTTGGTTCAACCTAGATTGCACCATAATAATGTGAAAGTTGCTGCAGAGCACTAAGATAGGGTGAAACGTTGAACTGAAATTTTTAAGAGTGTAGACAGGTAGACGTATCACTTGGCCAATTGGTATGGGTCCTCGTTCAATAGGCTGCCGAATAACGCTGTGAATGTACTTCCATTTAACATTACAGCCAAGGCCAATTACAAATTTTCACTGCTCTTTTCTCAGAACTCTCTATTTATGGATTTAAACTATTTGGGACCTGCTCAGCAGTAAGGCTGTCCTCCCACAAGCAACAGTTGCACTGCAACTTTTAATCAACAGAGCAACTAAAAAATCCCACCACACTAACTGCTTTGATAATAAATTGCATTCAAATCAAGGCTGCCAGATATTGGGTTTCTTAATCACCAGTGTGAAAGTGAAACATTGCCAAACTCGTATTACAGCAATCCATACAAAATCGCCGAATTGTCGATTACTTGCCAAAAGTGTTAGAGCGGTATTGAATATATTACACAACAAAAAAATATTAGAGAGGTTGAGTCTATCGTGGCGGTACAAGGTTCCACAAGCAACAGTTGCACTGCAACTTTTAATCAACAGAGCAACTAAAAAATCCCACCACACTAACTGCTTTGATAATAAATTGCATTCAAATCAAGGCTGCCAGATATTGGGTTTCTTAATCACCAGTGTGAAAGTGAAACATTGCCAAACTCGTATTACCGCAATCCATACAAAATCGCCGAATTGTCGATTACTTGGCAAAGGTGTTAGAGCGGTATTGAATATATTACACAACAAAAAAATATTAGATAGGTTGAGTTTATCGTGGCGGTTACAGGATTGTAGGCGAGTAACGCCAAATTCGACTGTGTATTCGGGTTCAAATTTATTGGGTATTTCATCCAGAAGTTCGCGATTATAGCATAGTTTTCCTATTTAAGATATAATAAACCACTCTGACAAATTTCATCTTCCTGGGTATACATAAAGTAGAAGAATGAATGAATTTTATTTTAACCCAGTGCGTAGAATGGTTATTTCAACTAGAAGTTCGCGAATAGCTTTTTCTTTCTTTAAGGTATAAAGATCTGCCGAAGTTCTTCTTCGTGGATATATGGAAAGTAGGAGAACGTGCGTAAATTTTTTCGTTTCATTTTCGGTAACCATTTTCCGTTTAATTAATTTTACCGACTTTCCACCTTTTATTGGGACCAGGAGGGTAGGGGGGAAAGAAGTAGCCCTATAAGTGACAGACTGTGAAGTATTGCCAAACGAATCAGCGCAGCAATTCTGTATCCCAAGACGCATTGCGCCGATGATTTTTTTAGTGCCCTCCGACCAAGGTTAGTGGAGACTATATATAAAAGGTGTGCTCGTTTTTCGCATTTTGAAAGTGGGCAAGGAAAGCAACTATTTGATGTCATTTTTGCTCCGCCTTATTATGGGTTTTTGATCATTCTCATTGGCTGTGTGTTTCAAGCATTGCTACTTAGGTTCGATTCCCGGTTGGGTAACAACTGGTGATATAATTTTTAATTAGCAAAATAATGTTAATATCTGTAAATAATTGTGTTCAGGTAGCTTCACTACTAATCCGTCCTTGTTTTGTTATATATCCGTATTTTACTTGATTGAAATTGTAACTCATTTAATATGTCCAATACAAATGCATTGACCGAATGGTTCCTAACCTCATTTTACTCTTTCAAAATTCATGGACATGCTCTCGTGGCATCTAATATTATTTTAATACGCTTAATTTATTAAGCAACTCTTTTGCAATTTTTACGTACTAAATTCAATCCTTAAAATATAATTTAAACTCTTAAAATTCAGCAAATTCTAAATTAAAATAGCGAATATCATTTTTAAATAGTTCAGAAAAAACGAATAGATGGCAGCACGTCACGAACCATTGGTTCAAATTGGCTCAATTAACATCGAGATATTTTAATAACTAAACTACTCTGAAAATCGATTCAAATTGTTTTTTGAAGCAAATTTTAACTGTTTTCTTTTATATAAATTCATGATTAGTTATAAACAAGAATTCTTGTTAAATTAAGTTTGGTCTGTAGACACTAAAACGACTGTATAAACGAGAGCATTAGACACGCCCACAGTAGGTGAAGGTAGGCGTCACTATGACGTCAAATAGTTGCATTCCCCGATCCCGGAACGAGCACACCTTATATATATATATATATATATATATAGTCTTCACTATCCTTGCCCTCCGACCGGTTTTCAAGTTCTGCGCATAACGAAACTGTTGAGTGTACCCCAAGATGCATTGCGCAGAAAGCTTCATTTGTGCGCTACTGCGCATGTATTAAGGTCTATCTTTCTCCATCTATTATTTTTGATCGGGACACGATTTTAAAGATGTTACACGTCAAAAGTTGTTAGGTGAGGGAATAGATTGTAAGTTTCCCAACTGTGGGCAACTAAACAGTATTGTTGCATGCCCAGTATAGTTGCCAGTGCGCGGCTAGTAATTAATATTATAATTGCTTTCTACATTATTAAAATATATATATATATATATATATATATATATATATATATATATATATATATATATATATATATATATATATATATATATATATATATATATATATATATATATATTCATTCAAAATTTGACACGGTTAAAGATAGTTACTCAAAAATAATTAAAATGTACTTGTTATTGAGTACATTCGATGCTTATGCTCCGAATACATAAGTTTCGTTTTTGAAAAAGACATGCACTGAAAAATGAGTAAAATGAATAAAAAGATTGGCTGCTTGCCTACATAGGCTGTCTTCGTAAATCCCTTCCAATAAATATCAACCGTTACAACCAAGACTTACAGGGAATCGAACCCAGAACCTAAGACACCGCAGTCCAGAGTCTTATCCGTTAAACTACAATGGCGACTTGAAGAATTTATAATCAGGACTTGTTAAAAAGGTGCGTCAAAAAATGGGAAATAATATAATTGATTTGTAATAACTCAGTTTCATTTGAGCAATCGACATTAAATAATGTAACAAAACCATATTTTGAATATTTGTTTTAAGTTTGTCATGTCGCTTCATTAGGATGGCTTGAACAGAAGCTGAAATTAGCAATATTAAATCACACTGTTCATTTTTGAGAAAGTACGGTTACATAAATTTGAGTACATCATTGCTCATTTACGATGCAATTGTACTCAAAGAAAAACGAGTAGGTTCAGGTACTCTTTTTTAAGTACAATTTTTTTTACAGTATATATTCTTTTACTTAAATTTGAGTACGTCATTGCTCATTTACGATGCAATTGTACTCAAAGAAATACGAGTAGGTACAGGTACTCATTTTTAAGTGCATTTTTTTTACAGTATATATTCTTAAAATGTATATTTTTTAATTCACAATTCTACCAATGAACCCCATTTGTTTCAGAATTTGTTTGCCCTGAAAACGAACTGTCCACTTTCTGCGGCGCTAACTGTCAAAGAAATTGCACCAATATCCACCGGCCATATCCGTGCCCCAAAATTTGCATCAAAGGTTGCATTTGTGAAACGGGACTTATAAGAGGTATCGACGGAAAGTGCATTCTAGAAGCCAAATGCCCTACGAATGTGTTATCAAGCAGCCAGGAGGACTCGACGAGTATTTACGACAGTGAATTTGCGACGTTTCAGGACGAGGAAGACTCAAGAAGACCGTATGAAATTAGACACCTGGAAGACTACTGAGCTGTCGAAAGCTGCGTTGACAGAATTTGTGTTAATTTAAATATGTACATGTAGTTGTTGATTTCGGTTGTTTTTTAAGGGTCCGGAATTTTTAAATTATTCAATAATTTTTATTTATAAATCATTATGACTGATAATTTATATTACACAACAATATAATAGTTAACATTTTCATAAGGTGATATTAAATTTGTGAAATTGAAAACAAATTCAAAATGTTATTAAGGAATGCTATGCTGAGTATTTCTGAAAACTGTTATAAGTACATAAGTTATTTATTTATTAAAGTACTTATACCTGTTTTTAAAATATTAATATTAACATATTTAAACAATGAATATTTATTATATAATGAATTTTGTGCTTTTTAAACATAATTAAAAATATTAAGTTAAGTTCTAATACTGAAAAAATTTACTATCTATGGATATTTATGAATTACAAATAAATGTAAGATATAAAATAAATGTATTATGTTTCATTTCATGTAACCGAATTTTATTTATTTAATAAACAATCAGAGGAGTCACCACATTTCGGGTTTTAAATAAATTACTTCTACGTTTAATATTAGTTTTATAAACTATTTGTAAAGTGATTCAAGGTTTGTTTAGGGAATACACTTTGTGAGGTATTCCAATAAAAAAACTTTATTAAAAGTACCTTATTTTTTTTTTAGAAACGGAAAGTATGTGATTTAAAATGTATTAGAAATATTATTATGCATGGGTTGATATCGAATGGAACATACTAAAACTATACAATGTTAGAAATTACCAGTAATGTTTTATTTCATAAATTAAACTAGATACAATAAGAATATTTTATACATTTTTAGAAAAAGCCAGCCATTACCGGCCATTGCAGTATTATGACTTTTTATGTTTTATTTGATTAATTAAACTAGATACAAAAATAATCTTATAAGCAGTTTTAGAAAAAAAACCAGTCATTACTGTACTATTGACTTTTTATGTTTTGTTTGATTAATTAAACTAGATACAGATAAGTAAAAAAATAGATATATCAGAGGGAAATAGAATTTGTAACACTAATATAAATTACCAATGGATACAAACAATGTACTTCTGTTATTTGATAATAAGTGCAAGGACATAATATTTTTTTTCAGGCTGAAGATTTGGACTTCGCAATTTTACTCTTTCTTCCATCAGTTACAAAAGTATCTTTAGCAAATTGATATGTGATTTGTTGCTGAATGCGATAATAAGTGCAAGGACATAATATTATTTGATAATAAGTGCAAGGACATAATATTTTTTTTCAGGCTGAAGATTTGGACTTCGCAATTTTACTCTTTCTTCCATCAGTTACAAAAGTAACTTTAGCAAATTGATATGTGATTTGTTGAACAATATAGTTCAAGAATGCCCAAAGCTACTGTTACCAAATTTGGTATACATAAGTTACAAGTGGTCATGGCATGTAGTGGCAATGCTAAATTGCAAACACCAATTCATTTTCTAAAGGGTATCATAAGACTTCATTTAGAATTTTCATGAGAATTCTCGAATAAATTTAAATGTCTACAATAACGTGATGAAATAGTAAAAGTGAAACAGTTCTTATGTCAGTATGCTTTTTGAATTTTAAATGCAATGCATTTCCTATTTCTAACCTCATTAGAGTTCCTATTTAAAACTTTGATTTAAGAGTAGTAATTTATTGAAAACTTTACTGAGAGACAAATGAAATGCAAGGTATACTGTAAAGTAAGTATCGAAAAATCTTAATCTTCTTTGCGTGCAGATATTAACAGCTTGATGACCTTCGTGTGAACGAACTGTTTTGATACAATGTAAATTGAACTGCTTGGGATTTCTGAAGCGAGTTCACACTATCTGGTATGAATGCTGTCTAATGGTCTAATTCAGTGGTTCTTAACTTATGGTACGTATACCCCTAGAGGTACGTGGCGTTCCGGTTTGGGGTACGCGAAAAAAATAATAGTAATTGCGGAAAAAACCTTAAATAAAATATATAAAAGAAATAAGCAAAATCTAAAATATCATCGCCTCAGGGCAACAGTATTATATGTGAAAAAATAGAGTTGCCTATAAAATTGATTTTAAAATGTGCTGTTTTTTCAATGCTAAATATCTAAGGCTGTAGTTCATGAATTTCAAAGAAGACATAAAAATGTCCGAATGTTCCACTAACTAAAGGCACATTTGGTAATATCAGCAAGACCGAAAACTCATTTTTTTAGATGTCTTACCGTTGCTCTGAGGTGAAGATATAAGCCTTTAAGTCACCAATTTGAGTCGTTTGTTTAATTTTCCAGCTAACTTAAGAATCTTACTACTTAACAAAAACAAATATTTTTTTTGGCGTAGAAGAGTGGATGAGAAGGATTGTGTGAGAAAGGGGATACTTATAAGTTATAATATAAAGTTTTATCAAGAGGTTCGTGAGAGAAAAAAGGTTGAGAACTGTGGGGTTCATTGCTTCTACCCGATACTCCCTCTTAGGCGAGAGTGATCACTTTGGCCTGACTGGCAGAGTATGGGCGTAGCAAGCCGAAGTTCCTCGGATCGAAACCGAGCGTAGCCAAGTTGTGTGCATCGCGCTACAGAACAACTGGTCTAATGGAAAGATATGTGAACAAGGTGATATTAGTGTGAAATATTTAGAGTTCTTTTATTTTGTTCCAGATGCGCGAGAGTGTCCCATCAACGAGCACTACGACAGGTGCAACTACAGGTGCCAGAGGAATTGCACCAACTGGGAACGAGAGTACATCCCTTGTCCGAAGATCTGTGCTGCGGGGTGCGTCTGCGATCACGGGTTCGTAAGAGGTCCAGATGGCTCATGCATAAAACCAGAGAAGTGCTCTGAATTTGAAGAGGCCCATTCACCTCTAGGTATGATTATTGGCAGCTCCATACCCTAAAATATACCTACTGGATTTAAATTAAATACAATTAGTTTTGGTTTGGTTAATTAACGCCGCACTACAGCTGTACAGTGAGCTATTGGCGACGGTTCGGGGCCTATCTTGAGGGAAAGACCCTGGAACACATACACATTCACACACACATTTATCTCGTAATTTTTGAACCATGGTCAGATGACGAGGAGAACACCTGAGTTGGCACTTGACGCAACCTCAATAGGTTTCAGGACTTTGGACCCCGATCAGACTTATCGTGCACCAGTTCCGTATACACGCCGTTAATTTTTTGTGGATGTTCTGAACGACATTCTAGTATTTGGTAGCGAAGTTGGCAACCCTCCGATCGCAATATCACTACTTTTTTACTATTCTTAGTCTAGTCCGTCGCACAGTTTTCAACCGGGAACCTTCGGATTCCCAGCTGACGCCTTAACCCACTCGGCCACGGTGGTCCCATAAATACAATTCAATATTTTACAATTTCTAGTTTGGTTTGGTTAATTAACGTCACACTAGAACTCTACATTGGTTTATTGGCTACGGTTCGGGGCCTATCTCGAAGGAAAAACCCGGGAACGATGCTTTGTATTTTTGAACCATGGTCATATGATGAGAACAACACCTGAGTTGGCTCCCACGCCTTCAATAGGCGTCAGGACTTTTGACCCGAACAGATTTATCGTGCACCAATCCTGTAAACACGCAGGTATAATTTGTTGGATGTTCTTGACGACTTTCTAGTATTTTTGTAACGAAGCTGGTAACCATCCGTACACAAGATCACTACTTTTTTTACTTTTCTTTGTCAAGTCTACTGCACGGGATCGAACTAAAAATCCTCTGATTACCAGCTGAACGTCTTTATCCACTGGGCCACCGGGCCCCCTATAATGTCTTAGAGTTTGGCTAAATTGATTATCGTTTTCTGCATCTTCACTCTGGCTGAATCGCCATCGTTTTCTCCCTTGTCGCTTATTTATTTAAATAACTACAGTAGAAATCGATGCATTCGGATTAAACAAAGCTGTTCTCCAATTGTACGGAGACAGATTGGTTTATACATAAAAAAATCTGCAAAATCCACATTTTAAAAGTTTCTCATCGGTGAAAGATATTGTTTTGATAGTCATTAAATTACATTACATACTAAATCAAAAATCGATTTTTTATTAAGTAAAAATCTTTTTTTGTGAATTATCCAATTATCTGGATAGTAGATAATTCGGATGGGATCTGGTCCTAATTGATCAGGTTAATTGGAGTCCTACTGCACTTTAGATTAGCCGTAATGGAATTCCGCTTCCCAATTTTAAAATCACTTTATTTTGTTGCTGTTGAAAAAAGCGAAAACACATGTACTCCTATATGTTTATATACTGAATTATATAAGTATTCATAGTACCAAATAGCAACAGAAAAAGAAGATTTTTTCATTACACACTGCATTTGAATTAGACAGTATTTAGACTAACCTTTTCAATTGAATAGTTCTTTTCAGTTCAAATTGAATAGTTCTTTTCAGTTCAAATTGAATAGTTCTTTTCAGTTCAAATTGAATAGTTCTTTTCAGTTCAAATTGATTAGAATGCAACCAGTCACTTGACAAAAACTTATTTATACTGATTTCACATTTTATTGGGCTAGTAAAATATAAGTATAGCTCAATATATATATATTTTGTAACAAAAGTTTTTGAGCTTCACTCTCAAATGTTGTATTCATGCTCCATACAAGTGTATGCTCCTTTCATTTTAGGGCAGTTCCCAATCCCTACGTTCTGCAACAAAAATGAAGCAGTAGTACCTTGCCCATGCCCCGTAGACTGCGACAACTACGAAACAAAGAAATGTTATATTTGCATTCCCGGATGTCAATGCAAGTCTGGATACGTAAAAGGATCTGACGGAACATGCATTAAGAAAGAACAGTGTCCACGAAGTAAGTTTATTTGTATCCATTATCCTTTTCCCCCAGAAATTCTTTTTTAATATTTTTGTTATTATATTCCAGGGAAAAAACTAGGATGGGTCAAAAGTCCTTGACAGATTTTATAATTTAATATAAAATCAAGCAATTGGCACAAAAAAGTGTGGTTTGGATTAAAATGCCTTGTAAGATGATTTTTTAAAGCAAATAATAGTTTTAGTTCCAAGTTTCGCCGTTGATGGTATTGTACTTTAAAAACATTGGGATGGAAACATAAAACATTCAATATAACCATTTATGATAATTTATTTTATCGCAAGTATTCACAGATAATTTTTTTTTCGTAATTTACTAGCGAGGACTAAGCGTGTACGACTTTTGTAGTTCGAGCAATATCCAAACGGTCATAAAATTCAATCTACGTATTCGTGTTTTAAGAACTGAACTCTAAATGTAACTTCTGGAAGGCTCACAACTTGTTTCCTCTATGGGCGCGTTGAAGTCTATGTGGAAGCAACCATACTGAACCCCAAGTTTTCTTTAAAAAGTGATTTAGTGATGTTTTTAATACAATAGAATTGTAGAGATATTAAATGTATGCAAATATTATATTTTGTTTTAATAGAATTAATTTTTATGTTTTGATAAACAAATAGTGTTTGCTCTTGCTATTTCTACTGTGATTTGCAAATGACTTTCTATATTAATAGCAGATTGTATTTAAAATGAGTTTTAAAAGAAAATAAAAAAAAAATTTAGTCAAAAGCAATACATGACGGCTTATTTTTCCATGAAAAAAGTACGAAATATTGCGGTAGCGATTAAAGTAGGGTAAAGTTGTTACCCCTTCAATTGGCTTCAACAAAGTGCCTTGCCCAATACAGAAGTTACATTAGAGATCAATGGTTTTAAGTCATTTTTCTGATGTAATTAAAGTGCAGGGCCTGCTATGGGTGAAGTTTGAAACTATTTATTTTATTTAAACCATTCTTTATCGAAAAGCATTTTATACCAAACCTCAATTTCTTTCGCCAATTACTTGATGTTATTTTGATATACCATTTTAAAATGTGTCAGGAACTTTCGGCCAATCCTATGTAATAACCAGCAACTATTGTAGTATTTGAAATATTTCAATAATGGAACTTTTAAATTCAATAAGCTGTTATTATTTCTGGGAACAATAGACCTGGTAAAAAAAATAAAAAAAAAACATATACGTCGATTTTAATGACGCGTATTGGCATAAATGCGTAAAAAGCAAATTCACAGACGAGCAGACGAAATGTTGAAAAGTCGTGATACGCCAGAGCCATTGCTAACGCTTGGTCAATAATTTATCAGCAGTTCTTTGATCAGCAGACCTAGTAATCAGCAGACCTAGACCTATAAATCGTGCTTGTTTGACTTTAAGGAACATTATTTTCAAATTTAAAGAAAACCGAACAAAAAAATAATAAGAAGAACTTTTGTTTATAATGTAAATATCCTTATTTGTTGTCGCTTTCAGAGAAGCCCGACGAATGCACTGAGTTGGAATTCCACGACAGCTGCGGCACGGCATGTCCGGACGACTGCACCAACTACAACCAGCAGGACAGGCAGTGCACCAAAAACTGCGTCATCGGCTGCTACTGCATTCCCGGATTAGTCAGGGAACCCAATGGAGACTGCATTTTCCCATTCGATTGTCCGGCAAAGGCACCATTCTCCCATTAAGAGGTAATATTTAGTTTAGAGAGCTGAGCTAAAATAATAACAAACACTGGAACGCGGACTAAGCGTGCGCGACCTCTTTACACCTTTTTGAGCGAAGGTAGAAAAAAATAGTTCACTCCTAGAGGTTTGCGTAGATTTAAAAACGCATTTTTGACTTTCAAAAATACATTAAGTATTATACATTAAATGTTTTGACAAACTTTCTTTCTTAATTACAAGAACAAGAAAACGAAATGAACTGAAAAACTAGTTTTAAATCTTTCTGTGACGTCATGTGAGACTCCCGCAAAGCTAAGGTAGAATGTTTTCTAAACCTTTCTTCTGAATAGTATGCATCTGCGCATCACATTGAAGTACATTGTCGCTCAATGGGAGTACTCACTCCAGAGTCTATCATTACTTTTGCTCAGTGGTTTAGTGTAAGAGCTTAAATTATATGAGACGAAACCATATATATAACTAATTTTATTGATTTTCAGATTATGACACTTGTTGTTTGTTTTCCTACTGATGTAATAGTAGGCGAAGTCTTAATTTTCTAAAGTGGATAGATAATATTCATTTTATGATGTGAAAGTAGCAGTTGGTTCCATATCAAATAAGTAAAGAACTGAGTTTCGAAAGCACATACAGATAAACCAAGACTCGCGTAGACGACTACTGCGCAGTAATCAGTTACAAAACAAGACATATCCCATATCTTGGTTTAAAAACCAGATAGATTCCATAGCTTGGTGACAAAACCTGATAGATCCAAAAGAAGAAAAAAATTCATCTCAATTTAATACTTATAAAGAACTAAAATTTGGTTAAGGCGTGTTTATCTAATACTAATTTGCAAAAAAAGAAGATACAATTCTTCCATAAATGATGCAATTAATTAGTTCTTTGTTTCTCTTGAAAAAAATTGTCAAAAGTGATTTAACTTGTTTCGAAACTTGTGGGCACATCTCTAGAGGTTGATGTAATAACTCAGAATCCACTGATTAATGCCAGGAATTAGAATAAAAAATACTAATTTAAGATTTTAAAAAACTTAACAGAAAGTTTCAGACGACAACATGACTTAATGTAGGATTTAGAATATAAAGGACTTAGAATAAACTTAATGTCATAAACATTATTGTGCTTTAATCATCCACGTCAAGGCAAAATATTGTTCCGAGGTAAGATTGACAATGTAACTCAAGAAGAAGAATACGTATTTTATCTTAAAGTTACACTACTGTCTCCTCCATTAATAGACGTTGTGTACAATTTCTACGGAGACTTCATACGTTAAGTTGTAGAGTTATTAATTTAAGTCAAGAAGTCAATCATCAACAATGTTTGGGTTAACGATTGTTTATGTATTTTATCTTAATACATATTTTATCTTAAAATTACACTACTGAGCGTTCCATTAATAGACGTTGTGTAACATTTCTACGGAAACTTCATACGTTAAGTTGTAGAGTTATTAATTTAAGTCAGGAAGTCAATCATCAACAATGTTTGGGTTAGCGATTGTTTATGTATTTTATCTTAAAATTACACTACTGAGCGTTCCATTAATAGACGTTGTGTAACATTTCTACGGAGACTTCATACGTTAAGTTGTAGAGTTATTAATTTAAGTCAGGAAGTCAATAATTAACAATGTTTGGGTTAACGATTGTTTATGTATTTTATCTTAATACGTATTTTATCTTAAAATTACACTACTGAGCGTTCCATTAATAGACGTTGTGTAACATTTATACGGAGACTTCATACGTTAAGTTGTAGAGTTATTAATTTAAGTCAGGAAGTCAATCATCAACAATGTTTGGGTTAACGATTGTTTATGTATTTTATCTTAAAATTACACTACTGAGCGTTCCATTAATAGACGTTGTGTAACATTTCTACGGAGACTTCATACGTTAAGTTGTAGAGTTATTAATTTAAGTCAGGAAGTCAATAATTAACAATGTTTGGGTTAACGACTGTTTATGTATTTTATCTTAATACGTATTTTATCTTAAAATTACACTACTGAGCGTTCCATTAATAGACGTTGTGTAACATTTCTACGGAGACTTCATACGTTAAGTTGTAGAGGTTATTAATTTAAGCCAGGAAGTCAATAATTAACAATGTTTGGGTTAACGACTGTTTATGTATTTTATCTTAATACGTATTTTATCTTAAAATTACACTACTGAGCGTTCCATTAATAGACGTTGTGTAACATTTCTACGGAGACTTCATACGTTAAGTTGTAGAGGTTATTAATTTAAGCCAGGAAGTCAATAATTAACAATGTTTGAGTTAACGATTGTTTATGTGTGAAATATTCAATAATAATCGGGGTCACAATATTCAATTTATCATAATTTCTCCTAATTGAAATTTAACCATTTCTTCGAAATGAGTTTTATTTTCTTGCAAAATAAAAATGTGTTATACGATCAATTTTTTAATTATGTTATTATTTGTTATAGGTGTTTATTATCCCAGATGGTCAATGTTAAGACTAGCTACTGAATTATTGAAGACTAGCTACTAAATTATTGAAGACTAAATACTGAATTATTGAAGACTAAATACTGAATTATTGAAGACTAAATACTGATTTATTGAAGACTAAATACTGAATTATTAAAGACTAAATACTGAATTATTGAAGACTAAATACTGAATTATTAAAGACTAAATACTGAATTATTGAAGACTAAATACTGAATTATTGAAGACTAAATACTGAATTATTGAAGACTAAATACTGAATTATTGAAGACTAAATACTGAATTATTGAAGACTAAATACTGAATTATTGAAGACTAAATACTGATTTATTGAAGACTAAATACTGAATTATTGAAGACTAAATACTGAATTATTGAAGACTAAATACTGAATTATTGAAGACTAGCTACTAAATTATTGAAGACTAAATACTGAATTATTGAAGACTAAATACTGAATTATTGAAGACTAAATACTGAATTATTGAAGACTAAATACTGAATTATTAAAGACTAAATACTGAATTATTGAAGACTAAATACTGAATTATTGAAGACTAAATACTGAATTATTGAAGACTAAATACTGAATTATTGAAGACTAAATACTGAATTATTAAAGACTAAATACTGAATTATTGAAGACTAAATACTGAATTATTGAAGACTAAATACTGAATTATTGAAGACTAAATACTGAATTATTGAAGACTAAATACTGAATTATTGAAGACTAAATACTGATTTATTGAAGACTAAATACTGAATTATTGAAGACTAAATACTGAATTATTGAAGACTAAATACTGAATTATTGAAGACTAAATACTGAATTATTGAAGACTAAATACTGAATTATTAAAGACTAAATACTGAATTATTGAAGACTAATTACTGAATTATTGAAGAATAAAACGGACTTATCTCTTTGATGGGGAATTAAATTATTTGTACCGTGATAACAAACCACAAGAGCTAAATCATTAAAAAAATATTTCAAGAACTATCACATATAACAAAACTATTGAATTTATATATTACTATATTTATTACAAAAATATTTATATTAAGAAATTTTTAAATTTTGTATTGGAAATGCGTGTGAATTTTTTATCTATGTTAATAATTTGGTTCTATTAATATGTCAACTGTAATATAAAATATTGCTATATTATAATAAATGTTATTTATTTTTTTGAAAATGTTGGAAGTAATTGCTTATTTATTAAATAAACTATTTTTCATGCCAATATAAATAAGTTTCTGGTTTGCTAGTTTAGGAGTACAAAGTTCTGTTCTTATAATTACTGTCATAACTATAAGTGAGCATATAACTGTCATTACCTTCGTGCATGAATGGACTGTAGTAGAGCAAATATGACGTCATCATCGTGATATAAATTTCTCACACCTGATGGCACCAGACACGTGACTTCCTTTCAAATTTTATGAATGAAAAACCGTTCGCGATTGACTTGTGATTTAGAAATAATAGTAAATATGTTACTTCATGAAGTACAGGATATTTTTACGAATGAACTAGAAAATAATTATGAATGGATGACGTAGAAACCACGTGTCTGAGGCCATACATGTTGGCCTCACTTTGATGTTAGCGAGATTATAACCTTATGATTTCTCTACTATGAGGGATCCATGCTCGAAGGTCATAACTATAAATGAGCATATAACTGTCATCACTATAAGTGAGCAGATAACTGTCATAACTATAAGTGAGCATATAACTGTCATCACTATAAGTGAGCAGATAACTGTCATCACTATAAGTGAGCAGATAACTGTCATCACTATCAGTGGGCATGAGAAGAAGAACAGTACAAGTCCAAATTATGCCTTTTTTGTTTTTCTTCATAATAACGACATTATAAAACGAAAAAATAAATACTCTTTAATTAGAGTAATTTAATTTAAATTATGAATTCTTAAATATAATTTTTCACTTTTTTTGCTGTGTTTGGAAAATATAAATTTATGCGAATTTAAAAACAATTAGCATGCCCATGCGATAATTATCGCATGAACAAATCCCCAACCTCATACACACCAGCGAATATTAACCAATCTTTTATGGCCAAACAATCAAAAAAGTTTAACGGTCTGTCCATAGATGGCAGTTTCATCAAGTTTTATCAACGGCTTGTTTAAAAAAAAAAACTGATTAATTATTTAAAACGCATTAAAAAAACCGTTGATATTTATAATGTGAAAGTGCGATTCGTTACTGGCGATGAAATTCTCTTTCTTTTGACACCTCATGTGTTAAGATCTATCTAAGGGGCATAAAAGGGATATTTACTACAGAAATAACACATATGATAACACCAGCAACATAATTGTTGTATGTTATAATCAGTACGTTGAATTAGTCATCAAACCATGATTTAATTTTTCCTTGACCTCTTCATAAGGATGTATTTTATAAACTTTTTGCATAAATGAAAAAAAATTAATTGTTAAAATATAAGTACAAAGGTTTGTACAGTCGCTTTAGCAAGTTAACAAATTTCTAATCAACCTTTTAACTGTTTTATGTACATAAAATCAATAATCGTATTTTGTATTTTATCTATTTCACAATATAGATTTTATATATAACTGAACTTTTTACATATAAGTAAATGTTTGTCGTATTTAAAATTAATAGTTTCTTGAGTAATAAAATATTGTTTTATATAAGGTAATAAGTTGCTTGATATAAGGTAATAAACACTTTCATATAAGGTGCTTTATGAAGGTAATTTTAAAACTATATATGAGTTTGGTTAGGCCTTATCTTAAATATGCAGTACAATTCTGGTCGCCTTATCTTAAAGAGGATATTGATTTGTTAGAACGGGTTCAACATAGAGCTACAAAAATGATGCAGGGTACTTCGGGAATGAATTATGGAGAGAGACTTAGAACTCTAAATATGTGTAATCTCGAGGAGAGAAGGATTAGAGGGGATCTTATTTAGTTATTCAAATTTATCAAACTCTGTGATGTGGATTGATTGCAATTTAACATTTGCAATGTGACTAGAGGTCATGGAATCAAATTTTACAAATCACAGATTAATCGGGACGTTAGAAAACATTAGTTTTTAAATAAGGTTATAGGCAATTGGAATAGTTTGCCTGATTATGTTGTTAATTCTTCAGGAGTGGGTAGTTTTAAAGAGCAACCTGATCGGCATTGAGAATCCTGAGAATAATGGATTAACAGGCCCAAACTTGCTTGGCCTAGAACATGTAGTTGGTTGACATTATTTGTATTTGTGTAAGGCGATACTTAATAAAAATGATATATATATATATATATATATATTGGGAATATCTCATATATATATATATATATATATATATATATATATATATATATATATATATATATATATATATATATATATATATATATATATATATATATATATGAGATATTTCGAAAGGTTAGAAAAGTGCTTGCAATATTTTACTAGGTATTTACATTTAATTGAAATAAAAATGAAACTATAAAAGAAGACCACTATGACCATACTTTAAAACAAAATAATGCGCTACACAAGAACTCATGACAAATATCGTTATTATTATATTTTTTACAGTTTTTTAACAATGTAATTTAATAGCAACAATGAATTGTCTTCAAACAAAAATAAAAATTCGATCTTGATCTTGATGCCCAATGAAGAATAATTTTGAGAAAACATATGAAGTTTACAAAACTGAAATAAAAGCAAATAGTTAAATGAGTAATGAGACATATTATTTTATTTGAAATGATTACTGACATATTTACAATGCTTAATATTAATCAATCTTATATTTTATAGTTCAATTAAAAATCTTATATCATATAATCAATGTCTATCGTGTAATCATATCATAATAACATTATATCATATAATCTTATATCATAAAATCTTATATGATAAAATTTTATATCATAAAATCTTATATGATAAAATTTTATATCATAAAAATAATCTTATATCATAAAATCTTATATGATAAAATTTATATCATAAAATCTTATATGATAAAATTTATATCATAAAATCTTATATGATAAAATTTTATATCATAAAAATAATCTTATATCATAAAAATAATCTTATATCATAAAAATAATCTTATATCATAAAAATAATCTTATATCATAAAAATAATCTTATATCATAAAAATAATCTTATATCATAAAAATAATCTTATATCATATAATATAAGTAATTCAACAATATTTTGATGGCATATTTTTTAAAGTTTTAAATTACATATGAAATAGTCGATTTTAAGATTTGCACTCTTTGAAATAACTGATTTTTTTGTTGTTTACAATGATATATAACACTATGAAACTTTGTTAGAGATATTTAAATGAGAAGTTTTTTAGTATTATTTTTTGTTATGGTAAGCCTTTACTTGAAACTAAAATATATAAAAACCAGATTTTTGGCAATCGATGTACCTTTTCACAGAAAATATGAAAGGGAGAATCAAAATAATAATTGTAAGAGGAAAAAGAAAAGTTAAGTTTTTATGTGTTAGAATGTTGATTATTTTATATGTTGTTTTGAAAAAAAATATTTCTAAGCAACTATAAAATACATTTGAAAATGCACATGTTAAAATAATGAAAAATAGTTGATTCACCACCATGAACAATTTCAGGTCAATAGCCGTCATAGTTTCACAAAAAAGATATATTAAATTAACTATAAATTAGCATTGGTGCTATGGGAGCTCCACGGCATTCCAGATTACTTTAAATATAACTATATCCGTACGAAAGTGTTACCTTAAATTTTTGCTTTTTCATAGTAGAGAGTTTATACATTTTTGAAATTAACTTTTCTTTCAGTAATTCTTTGGGAAGTGTTAAATTTTCTTCTTATTTTTTCAAATTTGTATGAATTAGTTTGCTTATAGTACCTGGTAAGATTTTCAATTTTATTTTAGTTTAAGCACAGAATTCGATCTGTTTTCTTACATTTAAATCTTCAGGTAGGCGCTGGTTTCCTTTGACGTTTATAATATTAACTTAAAATACCATAATTTTTTTTTTTACGATGCGTTACACTTTTTTGATAAAAGTAGTTATCCTCGGAAAATACCGTAATGGAACTTTCAAGATCTGGATATCTCGATCTAGAAATTGATATTCATATGGAAAAACTACAGTAGCAGACTATTACTAAAATTACAACATTAACTTAAATAGAATACGAGAAAAAAAAAGTATTTGTTTTTCCTTTGATCTTTTGTAAGAAGAATGGGAACACCATTGTGGGACAGCCAGTAAGAAGGCAAATAGAATGCTGGGATTTATTAAAAGAAATGTATCATCTAAATCGAAGGACGTAATTTTACCACTATATAGGAGTTTGGATAGGTCTCATCTAGAGTATGCAGTACAATTCTGGTCACCTTATCTCAAAAAGGATATTGATTTATTAGATCGCGTTCAACATAGAGCTACAAAAATTATCCAGGGTACTTCAGGAATGAATTATGAAGAAAGGCATAAAACTCTAAATATGTATACACTCGAGGAGAGAAGGATTAGAGGGGATCTTATTCAGTTATTCAAATTTATCAAATTGGGTGATGTGGCGGGATTGGAATTTAATATTGCCAATGTCACTAGAGGTCATGGATTCAAATTATACAAGTCACAGTTTAATCGGGATGTTAGAAAGCATTATTTTTTTAATAGGGTTATTGACAAATGGAATGGTTTGCCTGAGTATGTTGTTAATTCTTCAGGGGTGGGTGGTTTTAAAAAACAATTGGATCGGCATTGGGGAATCGTGAGGATGATGGATTGATAGGACCAACCTTGCAGGGCCTAGAGCCTGTAGTTGGTCGACATTATTTGTATTTGTATTTATTCCTAAACAAAACAAAATGACTTGGTGACAAAATGACTTTAAATGACTAGGACAAAATCTAATATATGCACTCTACTTTTTAAATATACGAACCACGACGAACATGAGGATATTTTGACTACAGCAATTCAAACTTACAGAAAACTCCTTAACAAGTTCCGTGAGGTACACTGAGTCAATGGATCCTTTAGCTAACTATCTCCTATCGCTGAGCATATAGGAGATAAATTTTAAAAAATGCCTATAGCTGTTTTAGCTTTGTACCTTTACATAGAGTTGAAAACAGTGTGGCTGTGTGTTATAAAGTCTAGCGATCTCTCAAAATTCAATAAAAAATAGCACGGGGTCAAATGACCCCTTGCCGCACTGGGATCTAAAATTTGAATAGGCACGGGGTCATTTGAGCTCACGCAGACAAAAACCATAAGTCAGATACATCCACAACATAAAAATTTGATCTCGGCGCAAGTGCTTAATCATCCAATGTTTTTCCTTCCTCAAAGATTCATTAATCTTTCTAAAATATAATCAAACTTTTGGGAGGACTGGGAGAATAACCAAAAATTAAAAAAAAAGAACAAGGTCGAAGTCGCTTACTGATATCTAAACTTCTCATAAAAGAGCGGGAAAAATTACATTCAAACCTGTGAAAAAGTATCCTGTTTAAAAAAAACAATTATTTATGAGTAAAATTTATTTAAGTGCATGACTCTTTAGACGAATCGATTGATGACCCACCGCTGTGTATTACTGGTTTACAATTATGGAGGGGGAAATATATATTTTTTCCCAATTATCAATTTTTTGGGTGCTGGATACGTTTTTACTATGGAAAAGTACGAGATCGATTGCCCCCGAGGCACACTTGGAATAGATACTGTCGGGGTTCATTGACCCCGTGTCCACTTGTGGATAAATACTGTCGGGGTTCATTGACCCCGTGTCCACTTGTGGATAAATATTGTCGGGGTTCATTGACCCCGTGTCCACTTGTGGATAAATACTGTCGGAGTTCATTGACCCCGTGTCCACTTGTGGATAAATACTATCGGGGTTCATTGACCCCGTGTCCACTTGTGGATAAATACTGTCGGGGTTCATTGACCCCGTGTCCACTTGTGGATAAATACTGTCGGGGTTCATTGACCCCGTGTCCACTTGTGGATAAATATTGTCGGGGTTCATTGACCCCGTGTCCACTTGTGGATAAATACTGTCGGAGTTCATTGACTCCGTGTCCACTTGTGGATAAATACTATCGGGGTTCATTGACCCCGTGTCCACTTGTGGATAAATACTATCGGGGTTCATTGACCCCGTGTCCACTTGTGGATAAATACTGTCGGGGTTCAATGACCCCGTGTCCACTTGTGGATAAATACTGTTGGGGTTCATTAACCCCGTGTCCACTTGTGGATAAATACGGATTTGACGGTTCGCAGTGAACGCGTTTAACTGTTAGTTTTCTGTTGGACCTATTGTGATTCGAACTCAAAACACGTCAATAAATATTCCGGTGTTGTAACGAATAGGATAACAAGGCCAAAATATAATAGAAGACTATTGGAAAAAACCCTATTGATATTTGAATTGGTTTTTAGCCTATACCATAAATATAGATACCGTTTAAAATCTTACCATTTAAAATCCAAATCCTATTCCTCCTCCTGAAACAAATGAAACAATATAGTAATTTATTACATATTTCATAATCGGCACAATATATGATATTAAAAATAAATAAATTTTTGTGTGCTTTGAAGTTATATAAAAATTAAAATTACACCTCATTCAGTAATCTGAAAGATTTACACATTTTAGTGAAATATTGTTGTAAGTTTTATTTAAAAAAATGATAAAATTTTTAGGGAGATTCGAGGCCCAAATCATAATTATTTTATTAATGATTTCAGAAATACCATTTTTTTCCGCATTATTAGAACATCAATTTCTGAACGATAATCAAAGAAAAAATATTTTAAATTTTTTTGTTGCATTTTTTAAGCCTAAATATGTTTTTTAAAAAACACTAGTCCTCCTACTATTTCAAATATAATTGTTTTAATTGATCGAATAACGTCCAAGTATACACAACAGAGTAAAAGATTTTGGCAAATTTGTGTTTTAATGGTTTTCAAAATTTTATTTTAAGTTCTTTACCTAAAAAATATTCACATTTCTAAGTTCATTATTTCGTAAAAAAATAATTTAAAACTTAATTAAAAAAAAATATTCAAGCGTTTATAAAACAAATATTAAATATTTAAAAAATATAATATATATATATATATATATATATATATATATATATATATATATATATATATATATATATATATATAAGGTGTGCTCGTACTCGCGCTGTCTGACGGAAGGCGGGGAAAGCAACTATTTGACGTCATAGTCACGCCTACCTTCGTTTTCTGTGGGCGTGTCTAATGCTCTCGTTTTTACAGTCGTTTTAGAGTCTACAGATCAAATTTAATTTACCAAGAATTCTTGTTTGTAACTAATCATTAATTTATTTAAAAGAAAACAGTTAAAATTTGCTTCAAAAAACAATTTGAATTGATTTTCAGAGTAGTTTAGTTATTAAAATATCTTGATGTTAATTGCAGCAATTTGAACCAATGTTTCGTGACGTGCTGCCATCTATTCGTGTTTTTCTGAACTATTTAAAAATGATATTCGCTATTTTAATTTAGAATGTGCTGAATTTTAAGAGCTTAAATTATATTTTAAGGATTGCATTTAGTATGTAAAAATTGCGAAAGAGTTTCTTAATAAATTAAGCGTATTAAAAAAATATTAGCTGCCACGAGAGCATGTCCATGAATTTTGAAAGAGTAAAATGAGGTTAGGAACCATCAGGTCAATGGATTTGTATTAGACATATTAAATGAGTTACAATGTCAATCAAGTAAAATACGGGGACATAACAAAACAAGGAGAGATGAGTAGTGAAGCTACCTGAAAACAACTATTTACAGATATTTACATTATTTTGCTAATTAAAAATTAAATCATCAGTTGTTACCCAACCGGGGATCGAACCTAAGTAGCTTGAAACACACAGCCAATGAGAATGATCAAAAACCTTTAGTAAGGCGGAGCCAAAATGACGTCAAATAGTTGCCTTCCTTACCCACTTTCAAAAAGTGGAAAACGAGCGCACCTTCTATATATAGTCTTTACTATCCTTGGTATACAGATAATAGTGTATGTATTGTATCTGACTGTATCTTATTTCATATGTATAGTATCGTTTTATGTAAAAAATAATTAGCAATTTTTTCGTAGTTTAGACCTTTAAAACTTTTATTAAAATAATTATGTTTTAAAAGTTTTTCACAGTTTATACAAAAAATTAAAAACTTCATTTAGCAGCTTTTGCATTTGAGGTATATAATATTACAATTATTTAAATTTTTAAGACAATATATCGGTCATTCGTGTACATACACATATGAAATTTAATCAAAAATTCCAGAATTGAATGCTTACCAAGGAGTTGCTTAAGAGCTAAAGTTAAATAACAAAATATAAAATATGAATAAAATGTCATGTATAATATACTTTATTTTAACTTATAGAACTGAAAAATAAAGTATTATATATTCTATACGTCATCCATATGGGGAAGGGGCAGATAAAAACATTATATCCAGTTCATTGATAGCTAAGCTTTCACGTAATTCATCCGATTTTTTTTTATTAATAAGTAAATGATAATTTCATAGTTTAAGTAATAAGGTGAGGTCGGGGAAAATGGGTCTTAAAACTCGATTTTTGGCGTTCAAAATCCAATTTCTCATTGAAATTTTTTTTTAAAATAACAATTGTTTTATAAACCTGTTCACTTATTTATTGGGAATTTAATGGTAAATTATTATTTAATTCTTAGGTTTATAAATATTTTTAATAATTATATTTCAAAGGTAACCTAATACGTTTCCGAATGGGGTAAAATAGATACCCTATGAGAGTTATGGAATTTTTTTTTGGTAGAAAAAGGCATTATTGGAACACACATTTAAGTCAAATTAATAACTTCAATAAAATAGAACAAATAACAATCTTTAATATCTTAAGAAATCGTTATATTGATTATTAATGGATTGCATGTATTCCCACGATCAAGCTGTAATCTGTCATTCACCATTTTGAAAAACCTACTTTGTATGTTTTTTTATTTCCCTAAAAATGGAACACCTGTTAATATTATTTTTGACTTCTTGTGATTCAGGAAACAAAGATGTGTTTACGGTTTTTTTTAATTTGTTCCGCAGACGCTTTTTTATTTTATTTAAAAAATTATATTTAACTTCGAATAAAACAAAGCAAATGACAGCCGTTATTGTATTGAAATATGTTTTTTTGTCGACTATTTATTTTACAAATACCAATAACTGCATTAAATTTACATACAAACAAAGTTAAATACATTGGAACTAATTATTGTCATTTATAAGCTTCAAAATTCTTTATAATTTTGTAGAGTAATTGCGCTTTGGCCGAATATTATTAAATTTTTACTATATTTCCTTTTCTTTAACAATAATAATTCAAAAACCCAATTTTCCAATTTTCAAAACAATGATAATTTTTTTTTACTAAATTATAATTTTTTCTTTAGAATGTGTTAATAGTATTCTTTCTGTACAAATCCCAGGAATATTTGAAAATTTATTCGACTTTTTTAGTTTATATACATACGTTTTCATGTATCGAAGTATAATTTTTTTTTATACGTAAACAAATTGACATTTGTACTTAAATTAAAACACACATAAATGTGATATGTTGTTAAAACATACTTTATTAACGAAGCAAATAAACAATAAAAAAGAATGATATTAAAACATAAGTTAAATATTGAGTATTTCAATATAAAATTTGAAAATACCCATTTAACCCCACATTACCCTATTTATTAAAGTTCTTAGTTATGGAAGTTTGTGTTGGTAAATATAGCACTACATAATTCAAAACACAATTTTTTTATATACTAGCTGTTTGGCCCAGTGTTGCTGAGGAACCTGGTAAAGGATATGTATTTAAAAAATGTAAATTGGCCGTTTCAAGACTCGAACCAGAAACATTTTGTCCGATGTCCGGAGCACTACTGACCAGTTACAAAAGCATGTTATAGGTGGGTTTGGGAAAGGTTTTTTAAAATATATCTCTAAGCAATATTTTATAAATCATTAAATATATTTTTAAAAATAAATAGAAAAGGTGTACATCTGTAAGATGAACAGTAGTTATATATACATTTTTAAAATTTTATTCCCATAGGAAGTAAATGTTTTTCCATCTACAGACATATTATTTTTTATTATTATAATAGCACCTGATGAAGTTTCGGAATAAACAGTTTTATTTTGAATTTTGTACTGAATCAATAAAAAAAAATTCCTAAAAAAATTATTTTGGAAATTTATATTTTTTTAAGAAATTCCATCGATTTCTAAAACATCTCATAATTAAATAAATATATAAATTTTAATAAACGCTATTTGAATAATCCATTATATTATCAAAATACAGTTTGTCATGAATTAAAAAAGTTAATTTGAATATGTTTTTAGAACGTTTTCTATGCTCACCTTTGAATGCAGAAGTCGTTTTTAAATGCCAGATTGAAATGAGGCAAAATTGTGTAACTTTGGAATAAAAAATGTTTTTGGAACTTTCAATATAAACTAACATTTGTTTTTGAATGAGCCACGGTTCGCTTATTAAACATTCCTAGTCGATTTATTTGTTTAGTTTGTAATATTTTTAATTTATTAGCAATAAAATATTATATTTACAGTTCTTTTTTTTTATAACTATGGAAAACGTATATTAAACCTGTATGAGTATTGTATCATACAAAATTGCATATTATGAATGTTATATTTTGAATGTATGAAGGTAGACCTGAATTTAAAATGAAAATGTTACATTTATTATATTTATAGACTAAGCGATATTGTAACATTCGAGAAAAATAAAAATAACTTACCGTTGAGGCCACCTAAAAAGTCTGTTTTAATTTATGGTTGGATGATTAATTAAAGTTACTCTCCACTTTTAAAAATTATTACAACCTGGCATCAATATTTGGTATCCATTTAGCTGCAACAAACATTTGATGTTTAGTTACCCCATTTTACGGTGCTACCACGAATACCATTTAGAGGTAAAACGTTGCACCAAAACTCATAACGTTGCATAAAACTCAAAATTTGAGTTTTCTTAGTATTTTAGTAGTAATATTTTTGTAGCGAATCTGGCAAACCATCCGATTGCAATATCACAACTTTTTTACTTTTCTTTGTCAAGTCCATCGATCGGGTTCAAATTAGGAATTCTCTGATTCATATCTGAACGCCTTTATCCATTGCGCCACAGATGTTCTTGTTTTTGGTGCAACGTTTCAGCACTTAAAGGTATCCGTGGTAGCACCGTAAAATGGACAAACTAAGCACCAAATGTTGGTTGCAGCTAAATGGGTACCAAATGTTGGTTGCAGCTAAATAGGTACCAAATTTTGGTGCAATGTTGTCATAATTTTTAACAGTGTAGAACATAAGTGTTCTGACTAATTAGTCAGTTTTATATTGTATATATAATTAGCTAATTTAATTATAGTTTTATATAACATATAACTCTACATCCAAAGATTGACAGTGTCACGATTTTTTAAAAAAATAATATTTAAGCTACACACATGTGTTTTTACGATCTAATTGTATTTGGAATTTCCAGTTGATTATTTTTGCAATATAAATTGTTGTATCCTTCTAATGGCAAAGAGTCGCCTAATACATTTTGATTGTTTACTGTACTGTATACTGTAAACTGTATTTGGTGCTACAAACTAAATATTGGTATTTCAAGTTTCCTTAAGTCTTTTGACAACACTATGAGGAAGTCATATGGCAACATTGCTTTGTGATGATCCTAGTCCTATTCATCTGAATGCTTTCCATGTTAACGAATTTTGCAGAGTTTTTCTTTGATATAAGTTAAATGCACCAGTTTCCGAAACATTTAGCAGAAATATTTAAGATTAACAGTATACAAGTATATTTTTAAAAGTCTTTATATGCATTGTTATTCAAAGACTTTTAAAATGTAGGCAAATTTTATTTTACAGCCCAGCAAAAAAAGTCAGCATAAAACCTTCATAAATTTTTTGAAATTGAAGGTTTTATGCAGGAAAACTGCAGTTTTTTTGGAGATCTATAAAATTAATGGTTTTTGTTTCAATATCTTTTATAAAAACTTAATAAAACCTTCTTAAAAACCTGCAAAAAACCTTCACTTTTTAATCATGAAGGGAAAATGCAGATGTTTTAAAGGTTTTATGCAGGAAAATTAAAAACTTCAAAAAAAAAAACACTGCAGTTTTTTGTTTCAATGCCCTTTATAAAACTTTCAAAAAACCTTCAATTTGGCAATTTTGATGAAAGTTTCATGCTGACTTTTTTTGCTGGGAGTTAAATGTGAATTAGTGCATTTACCCTACACAACATTGTAAAAAAAGGTACTTAAAAATGAATCCTGAACTTACTCGTTTTTCTTTGAATACAATTGCATCGTAAATGAGCGATGGCGTACACAAATTTAAATAACCCTACTTTCTCAGAAATGAGCAGTCTAATTTAATATTTATTATGTCAGCTTCTCTTCAAGAAATCTTAACAAAGCGACCGGACAAACTTAAAATAGTTGTTCAGAAGATTGTTTTCCACATAATTTGATGTCGATTTATTTAATGGAAACCGATTTATTATAACTCAATTATTTTGGCATATCTTTTAACATTATTTGTGTTGATAACTTCTTCACATCATCCTGGTAGTACAACGGATAAGGAAATGAACTACGGTGTCTTAGGATATGGGTTCGATTCCCGGTAAGTCTTGGTTGTAATTGTTGATATTTATTGAAAGTTATATGTGAAGGCAGAATATGTAGGCAAAGTACATGCCTTTTTCAAAAATGAAACTTATGTATTCGGAACTATGAAAAGCATCGGATGAACTCAAAAATGTGTACATTTTATTTATTTTTGAGTACCTATTTTTAACAGTGAATAATAATTTCGCACAAAACATTGAATATTAAAGTTTAATTATTAAAAAAATGAATCTTAAAAAACTGGTTTCTATTTTAATTTGGAAGAGTAGTTCTATTTGAATATTTCACAGAAAAATTGTATTTTATAACTAAAACGCAATCATTGACCCTCAAATTGTTTCGGATTTTTAAAAAAAATATTTTGACACTTTGTAATAGAACTTTTTAATAAAAATATACAAGAATTTTATAATGAAACAAAACTTAGGTATCTAGAGTTAAATTAATAATTTATTTGTCGTATAAAATTTAAATAATTAAAAAATATTAATAAAATGTTTACCTTTTACAAGACCACCGAAACCTAAATATAAAAAAAAAATTTTAATATATGTTAATACATGTTATATTATTATTTTATGTATATTTGAAAAAAGCATGAAAACTATATAACATTTTCGAAAACTAAATATTTGTGAAATATTTACCGAAACAAAATGTGTGAAAAATGTTTTACCGAAACTAGGTGTGTTGAAAAGGTGATTATAATGATTTAATTTTAATTTCAAAACATACATAATTAAATTATATAATATTTAACAAAAAAAAATTTGCGATTGTTATCATCAAATTCGAACTTGACTTTCAGTTATTACAAAATAAAACAATAAAGCGTTTTCCGCACTTTTATTTCTATATCGGTATTTTATATTACCAAGGCAATGTACAATTTTATTTTGCAGTGATTATCTTTGTATTGAAAGGTTGAGGTAAATTTTACTGACTGAAATTTAAGTTCACCAATCATATATACTCTTACCTCCATTTCCAGCACCTGTTAAAAAAAGAATTAAACATTTAATGTAGCATATGAAAGTAAGTATATACATATATATATATACACACACACACACACACATATATATATATATATATATATATATATATATATATATATATATATATATATATATATATATATATATATATATATATTAAAGTTAAAAAACTATTAAACCGATTAAATATTTCGTTAAAAATTCATTATTGTCGTTTTTTTAACGAAATTTATATCGTCAAAATATCATTACGATTTCAAATACATAAGAGCGAGAGCCCGACTCGAACCGCGGACCTCTAAATAAGGATACCAACGCTTTGTCAACCAAGCCACTAAGTCTCCTTTGCTTTTTAGCAATAATATACGTATAAGAACCGATTATGAGTTAATGTCCCTTAAGCCGCAAAGGAATCTGAGTAAATTACTTTCGTTAAAAATTTTACGATTCTTGTTTACGTTATTCAATAATGACGAAACTATTGTCAAATATGACGAAAATAGAATTTTTTTTTTACAAAACATCCATTCAAAAGTATACATTCAAATTTAATGACGATCTCATAATAAGATACTAGCAACACAAGCATGGGTCTTTTGTATGTTGGTGGTTTGAGAAACATGTGTTAAATACTTACCACCTAAGTCACCCTCTAAAAATTCAATAAAGAAATTTTTGAGGTTAATAAAATAACAAATAGAAAACATTTCTGTCTATCGAAATAAAAAAATATGTATTTAAATTTTATTATTTTTCTTACCTCCGCCACCTCTTCCTCCGGCACCTTAAATTTTGAAAGTAAACATATGTTACCGTTAAAGTATATAATGCAGTTATTTCATAGAATACCTAGTTATTCCATGAAATAACTGATCGTGTCCGTTAAAGTGTGTAATATGTTATTAATTTGGCACTTTAATTAGTTATTCTATGAAATAACTAGGTATTCTATAAATTAACTAATGAGAGACAGTTAAAGTGTAAAATAAACAATTTATCTAAAATGAAATTAAACTAATGATAGACAATTAAAATGAAAAAGAAGCAATTTATCTAATTTATGCAGCGTATAAATGGTATTTATGGAAACGTACCATAAAATCATTTGTTACAACAAGGATTACTAAAATGACACTTGGAATTACAAAGAACATTATTTCTAAAACAAAAACATTTTTTGTTGACACACTGGGTTTTACACGATATATGGACAGGCTCCATACATTTGTGAATTGTAGGGGGTGGAAGGTAAATGTATTTGTCGTGCGAGATATATGATATAGATTATTTTACACTTTAACGGGCTGCAGATCGTTATTCTATGAAATAACTAGTTAAATCATGAAATACAAGAGAGTTTTAAACTTTAACGGACACGATCAGTTATTTCATGGAATAACTAGGTATTCTATGAAATAACGGATTTCATACTTTAACGGTAACATATATAAATATTTGATTGCGTTTATAAGGATATCAGCGTCCATTTTATACAGGGTGCATTATAAAAAAAATGTACTTAAAGTGAGTACCTGAACTTACTCGTTTTTCATTGCATCCAAATCCAATTTGCAATTGCATCGTAAATGGGCGCATCGTAAATGGGCGATGGCATATACAAATTTAAGCAATCGTACTTTCTAAAAAATGAGCAGTGTAGTTTAATATTAGTAATTTCAGCTGCTGTTCAAACCATCTTAACAAAGCGACCTGACAAATTTGAAATAGCTGTTGAAGATGGTTTTCCACATTATCTGGTGTCGATTGCTTAAATGGAAACTGAGTTATTACAATTCAATTATCTTACTGATCATTACTTTCGTACACCTCTTAAACATTTATTCGGTTTATAACTTCTTCCGACCTGATAGTTTAAATGTTAAGGCTCTGGCCTGCGGTGCCTGAGGATCTGGCTTAGATTCACGGTAAGCCTTTGTTGTAATTGTTAATACAGGTGATTTCAAATTGACAATTGGAACAATTTAGTGAAATATATTTATTGAGGCTGTTCATGTAAGCTAGCATCTACTCTTTTTATTTAAGGAACTCCTTTTTGAGTAAGTGTCTTTTTTTAAATTGAAACTTATATATATGAAACCATGATAAGCATGGAATGTACTAAAAAATCAGTACATTTGACTTATTTTTGAGTTCCTATTTTTAACAGTGTGGCATAAAATAAGCTCTCCTGTTTCGAGACATCTGTAGATAAAATTAATAAACGGAATTGTCTATCTAAAAATAAAAAATTGTACATAAATTTTATAATTTTCTTACCTCCACCACCTCTTCCTCCAGCACCTAAAATTTTAAAAGACAAAACATGTATATTTGATAAAATTTAAATGGTTATCAGCATCTATTTTATACATGGTTGCCATAAAATAAGTTCCCCTGTTTAGTTCCCCTAATAAGTTCCCCTGTCACTTTACACATGTGACTACGTTCACCACCACGAAACTTCTAAAAGCCGAAGTCAAACTAACTGGAAAATGCGAACTAAAAGTCGAGGAACCAATCAGAGGTGTCCAGGATGTATTCTCTTTCTCATATATATATATATATATATATATATATATATATATATATATATCGCCCCATAAAGGTATTTTGATACTATCCGAGTAGAAAACAGGTACAAACTGAGTGGCCAAAATATTATGACCCCAGAACTGGTCCGCAGCTTCGGCATATCCCAAATGCCGAAGTGTGCGACAAATAGTACCTTCACATATCCTTTGAGAAGTTCTTATATTAAAATCGGCTGTAATTTTCTACACTGTTGCCTTCAGTGGGCCCTTACAGAACAGGACACCATTCTTTCCGTTCGAGTATTATGTAGTCGCTGCCAAACACAGAAGGCACGTTGAAACCCAGTTACTTGGCTTTAAACATTTTCACTACAACAGCTCTTGAACATTTCACAAATTCATGGATTTTGCTGTTGCTCATATCATGACCCGAGCACTCTCAATCCTCTCACGTTCTAAGCTTGTCAAATCGCGTTTATTACACATACCTATTCTTACACAATGTTTTCACAAACGTTGTAAGAAAGCACCTTTTCTTTTTTATATATCTCTCTCGGCCAATCAATGGCGGAAAAAGTGTGACGTCATAGCGCATTAAATAAAAAACGCCAGATAGTTATAATATTTTTGCCTATCAGTGTTATTATATAACAAATGAGTTACAAATCACACACAAATGAATTTAGTGATTAAAAGAACATAAACATTTCTTTATTTATCAGAATTAGGGTCTTCAGAACCATATTGACTATTTTCAATGTGCTGATTTTTCTTGTGTACAATACATTGTATTGCATGTTGGGGAACTGAAAGGGGAGTGTGACGGTTACATTTATAAAAATTGCAATGATTTATTTTTAATTATTTATCTTTTTTATTGGGGATTTAATGGCAAATACCCAAACCTTAAAAAAAATTATTATTAATTAACACTCCTAAGCATTGTTATTCTATGCACAATGTGTATTATTCTTATGAAATCATCGATGAAGCATATTTTTCCCGCTCTAAAAAACTATTTGAAATATTATTTGTCAGTTCTTCCATACATCGTGTGACGTACGGAAGAACTAACCATGAAGTGTTCATGGTTAGATCTTACGTACGTCATGTGATGTATGGAAGAACTAACAAAGAATATTTCATTGAACTTCTGTACAAGTGTTCTTATTGAATTTACAACAAAAATATCCTTACCTCCTGATCCCTTTGCTGAACCCCCTGAAAAAGTATTAAAAAATATTAAAAAATTAATTTTATATTATCGAGAAAATAAGTAGTGTTAATAAGCTTTGAGATTAAAATTTAAGACTAATTGAAGGAATTTAAGGCCAACTGTTTGGAATGTTTTAAGTTCTCGTAGACCTATAAATGTATCTTCAGGTGGGGTGAAAGTTGTACTGTTTATGTGGGGCGTGTGTGATAGAGAACTAAAGTAGAAGTGTAACGGTTACATATATACAAATATGCAATGTATTTTGCATTAGTTTTTTTTTATTTTAAATAATTAATGGAGAAAAACGACAATTTAAGAAGATTTAATAATTAATTCTCCTAAGTGTTGTTATTTTATACATATGGGTTGCTCTTTAAAATAATTTATGAGGCATAACTTTCCTGTCAAAAGGAACTAATATTTAATTAAAAGTTCTTGGTTAGTTCTTCCGTACGTCATATGATGTACGGAAGAACTAACAAAGAAATTGTAATTGACGTTCTGCACAAGTGTTTTTTGTATTGAATTTACAATCAAAATATACTTACCTCCTGATCCCCTTCCTGATCCTCTTGCTCTACCCTCTGAAAAAGTATAAAATTATTAAAACAAATAATTTTATATTATTCTGGAAAAAATAAATAACATTAATAAACTTTGAAGTAAAAATTCAGAATTCAAGCTAATGGTCTGGAGAGTTCAAAGTTGTCATTGACTTATAGGGGTCGGTCCAGGTGTAGTGAAAGCTATACTGTTTAAATGGGGTGTGTTACTGGGAAATTAATTCAAAATGTGGCGGTTAGATACATGTGAATTTGCAACGTTTTTAACAGTAATTTTATTTTCTATTGCAGGGAATTTATGGCAAACGCCATAGTTTTGAAGATTTATTAATAAATACTCCTAAATATTGTTATTTTATGCATATTGGATAATTCTTTAAAACCATTGATGAAGTATTAGTTTCCTGACAAATAAATCTAATATTTAATTAAAAGTTCTAGGTTTGTTCTTCCGTACGTCATATGATGTCAGGAAGAATTAACAAGTAATTTTTCGTTGAAGTTCTGTACATGTGGTTTTGTTATTGGATTTCCAACAAAAATATCCTTACCACCTGCTACACTTGCTGACTTCTCTGAAAAATTTAAAAATTATTAAAAAAATATTTTATATTATCGAAAAAATAATTATTGTTAATGAGCATTCAGGTTAAAATTCAGAATTCAAGACTAACTGTTTGAAGTATAGAAATTTCTCGTTGAACTATAGGGGTCGATCTAGGTGTAGTGAAAGTTGTATTTAATTGTTTTTTTTTTATGGGGAACTGAATCGGAAATGTGATGGTTACATATATAGAAATATGCGATATATTTTGCATTACTTCTTTTTATTGCAGAAAATTAATGGCGAAACGCGACAATTTCAGAAGATTTATTAATTAATAATCCTAAATGTAGTTATTTTATGTACAGAGGATTATTTAAAAAAAATGAAGGAGACTAGGCTTCCTTTCATTATAAACTACTATTTAATTTTAAGTTCTCGGTTAGTTCTTCTGTACGTCATATGATATACGGAAGCACTAACAAATATTTTTTCGTTGAAGTTCTGTACAAGTTCTGTACTTATTGGTCTAACAAAAATATCCTTACCATCTGATCCACTAGCTGAACCCTCTGGAAAAGTAAAGAAAATCATTAAAAATTACATTATACTATTGAAAAATAAGTAGTGCTAATAAGCTTTCATGTTAAAATTAGGAATTCAAAACTGACGGTTTGGAGTGTTCAAAGTTCTCGTTGAACTATAGAAGTCGCTCAAGGTATAGTGGAAGTTGTACTGTTTAATAGTATTTTTTCCGACGGGGAACTGATTTGGAAAGGTGAAGGTTGCATTATATGCAAAGCTGCAATGTAATTTTCATTAGTTTTTATTGCAAAGAATTAATGGCAAAATGCGACAATTTAAGAAGATTTGTTAATTTATACTCCTAAATATTGTTATTTTATACATATAGGTTTATTCTTTAAAATATTTGATTATGCCTAGATTTTCTGCCAAAATGAATAACCTTATGAAAAGTTGTCGGTTAGTTTTTCCGTACATCAGATGATGTACGGAAGAACTAACAAAGAACTTTTCATTGAAGTTCTGTACAAGTGTTTTTTCTTATTGAATTTCCAGCAAAATTATCCTTACCTTCAGATCCCCTTGCTGAACCCTCTGAAAAAAAAAACAATATATATATATATATATATATATATATATATATATATATATATATATACGATATATATATATATATATATATATATATATATATATATATATATATATATATATATATATATATACGATATATATATATATATATATATATATATATATATATATATATATATATATATATATATATATATATATATATATATATATATATATATATATATATATATATATATATATATATATATATATATATATATATATATATATATATATATATATATATATATACATATATATATATATATATATATATATATATATATATATATATATATATATATATATATATATATATATATATATATATATATATATATAAATAGCGTTAATAAGCTTTGTTAAAATCTACAATTCAACAGTTTTTTTTGGAGCTTTCAAGTTCGTTGTCCCATAGGGATCCCTGCAGGTGAAGTGAAAGTTAAAGTAGAATGTGTGGCGGTTACATATATGTGAATCTGCCATGTTTTTTTATTGCGGAGAATATAAGAAAAACAACAATTTAAGAAGATTTATTAATTTTTTCTCCTAAAGGTTGTTATTCTATGCAAATAGGTTTATTCTTTAAAATCATTGACGGAGCCTAGCTTAACTGCTAAAATAAACCATGACATGTAAAGTTCTCGGTTAAAATTCTTCCGTACGTCATATGATGTACGGAATAACTAACAAAGACGTTTTCATTGACGTTCTTCGTAAGAGGTGTTCTTATTGAATTTACAACAAAAATGTCCTTACCTCCTGATGCTCTAGCTCTACCTCCTGGAAAAGTAAAAAATAATAATAAAATAAATGCTGAAAAATTAGGAAGGTTGTGTCCATCGAAACTCTCGTATGTTCCTCGGCGTGTAAAGTCAAACTCAACAGTGGGTTTGGACGCCAATTTAAAGTATAAATAAACATGAGGCACAACTGAGAATACAAGTATTAATATATTAAACGCAAACTACAGTACCTAATTGAATAAGGAAATTGGTTTTCCTCAGATATGAAAAAACATCTTGAAGTATTGAGCATTCATAATGGACTGAACCGAAATCGACAGGTTTTTTTTCATGCGCACCCTCCTCCTCATCATCATAACAACCTTCATTAAAATGTTGAAGTTGAAGGTTTTCTTAGGTTTTATAAATGACATTGATACACAAATTGTATTGTTTTGAAGTATTTAACTTTCCTACTATAAAACAAAAATGTGCATTTTATCTTCAACACTTTCAATGCTTCAAAGTTTTTTTTTTGCAAGGTTTTAAAATGTTTTTTTACAGGTTTTGCGAAGAATATCGAAGAAGACACCTTTAAAGTAACATGCCTTTAAAACAAATCTGCAGTTTTACTGCACAATATCATCAATTTCACAATTTTGAAGAAGATTTTATCTTTTTGTGCTAGGTATTTTGAACAAAATTTCAACAATATCCCGAAATTGTCCAAAGCTTTAAAATTTTAGTTGGTCGTAATCTCTCTCTCTCTATATATATATCCAACTTATCAACATTTTTCTTTTTTTATATATTAGGTAATATTAAACAGTTCTCTCTCAGACATTGATTTGTTGCACCCATATTTCAATGCAGTGTCCGTTCTTAGGACTAATTTAAATGTAATCATACCAGTTGGGAAATTTCTAATATCCCTTGGCTTTTATTTGATAATAATATTAATTTTCTTCAGGCATAAATTTTCCCAACTCGGTAAATTTTAGAAGTTGAAATTCCCAACTTTTAGGGTTTCCGGATTATTTGGGGGTAGGGGGATCGGACTCCCCCTTCCTACCCGGTGTGACGGGCCTGATCGTAATAACTGCTACATTAAAATAGCTTAAATATACATTTTATTTAATAATAATATGTATTTTCTCCAAATGACTAATACACAAACTGTGATTTTATTTGTAATATTTGTCAGGAAAGCAGTAGCAGTTAATAAATTAGAAAATGACTGAATACAAAATAGATTGATAAATTAGGGATCCTCATATTCTTTTCATAATGGATTTTTACATTAACGGAAAATATATTTTATTTGTAATCACATTTATTTATTAATTTGTTTTAAAATAAGTTTTTTTTAACAATAAATGCATATGGAGAAAAATAAATAAATAAAGAACGATAAAATTACTTTAAACATTCACGCATTTTATTTTTAAAATGATATAATTTCAAACTGCTAACATCTGTTTTCAGATCAATGACCAGTACTTTAAATAAAAAAGTATTCTTACTTGCGCCTCCATCTAAAAAAATCCCAAAATATTTTAATGTCACTTTTGTGTTTTTCATTAAGAGTAAAAATATTTGTTTTTACATTAGTTGTGATGGCGATATTTCTATGAAGTTTATTTCAAACGTACCGTAGAAGCAAGCGATTTATGCAGTTTCAAATGGCTTCACTTCCAATAAACTTTGCATTCAAATTGTTTTATTGTTTATAGTAGAATAGTTCCAGTAGTTTTGTTATTAAAGGAATTAAAGGACACAATACATAAAAAAATGTAAAATTCCCGATTTTTTTTCTGTTTGCCAAAAATATAGTTTGGAATTTTTTAAATATGCTTGTAAAATTCTAGAACTGTAGCTGTGGTTTTTAACGAGTTATTTGATATTCTATGCTGGATGGCAGGAATGCTTTTTAAGGAAAAAAAAATGTAGGCCGTTTTTTCACTGTGTTTGGTTTCCAATATTAAGTTTTTAGAAATACTGAAATTTTTTTCATTATTAAAGGAGAAATGTATAATTTTTAAAGCACATAGTGAGATATGCAGAGAGTTGTAATATTAAATAGAGAGCGCCTTCAATACCAGACTCTCATAAGGCCGCGGTGTCAACATTGAAAAGAAAAACTCGCATCACGTGGTTATAGCGCTGCCACATTTGGCGTTCAGACAACTGCAGGGGTTTCAAATTTGGCGCACTTTCTTCTTTTTTTATGATAAGGAGTTTTGTCCGTATTCAACTTTTTAACATATATGTACGTATTTACTTATTTTCAAACAATATGCGCTAAATATTTACTCTTCATTAACGAAACGAAAATATATTATTTGTGTTCAATACTCGAAGAAGCGAAACTCTTTATATTTCTCAGGTTTTATTGTTTATATTTTCTTATTGAAGTATACAAAATAACAATTGAAAGAACTTCGCTTATGGTAAATTTTTTACGTAAAAACGTAACGCAATTATTTCAAAACTACAAAGTGAGAAAAATCTCCTTAATATATCTGTTAAACTCCCTTAAAATGTGCCATTCGTTAAAAAAAATATATTGAAATACAAAATCAAACACAAAACCGTATTACAATACTTCGATCTCGTTTAGTTCTTAAAGTCGCCGAGGCCTGCCAAGTAATATTGGCGCATGAATGAATTGGCATTTCCACATATCACGTGGTTTCAATGATGCACACACGGAAATTAGCATTTTTATTCCTCTATTTGTATCATTACTCTATGGAGATATGTGTGTATTATAAACCGGCACGTGTAAATTATCTCCATATAGTAGTAATTAGCTAATAGTTTTTTAGAAAAGTTACAAAAGAAACAAATAATAATTGAGTTTTCAGGAAAATTTTGGTGTTTTTATGAATAACAATTTATATTGCGGACCTTTATTTTTATTCACAGAAAGCATTTCCACTTATCCAGTGTTTATAATTCAGTACCAATGGAGAAAATTCAACATTTACGCTCTCTGAAAGGAGCGGCCGATTCCGATAGGCACTGACTCAACAGAAACGTTCCTAGATTGGCAACAAACAAAACCACACTCACTTCTCGTTTCCCCATTATATTAATGCTTTTAACTTTAAATCCTTATATTAGTAATTTTTTATATTAGTGAAAAAGGTTTGAGTCGCCCCTTGCCATTTTTGCTTTTTTTATTTGAAAACACATAAAAATTATATCATTTATCCGTTTAAGTCAATCAATATATAATTAATTCGTTTATTTATTGACATTAATTAAGAAAAATATAAACCAATTGACATAATCAATATCTATTGAATATTTGTTTTTTAGGTTTGGAAAATATTGCGAATGTAGGGCGATACAGGATATTAAAATAATCCCAAGTAATATGTTATATTAAGAAGTTCTAATCACTAGGTCAAGTAAACAAAATTTATTGTACATCAAATTATAAAAAAAAATCAAGAAACTAAAAGATTGTTAAAAAATATTTAAATATTATTATACTGTTACGTTGATAAATTCTTACTTGCGTTTCCATTTACGTTTCCACCTGAAATATAGCAATCTATATATATAAATGCGAAAAACCCACTCATCACTCATCACTAATTCTCCAACTTCCCGTATACCTATGGAGATGAAATTTGGCAAATTTGTTCCTTATACCTTAAATAGGAAAAGTAAGCTATTTTTGTTCCGATCGAACGGATTTAAGGGGTTGTAAAACCCCTTTTTCGAAACTTCTCCATAGGATTAACATGGAGAACATGTAACAATGCAAAATATAAAATTTAAACAATGGAAATTTTTAATATTATGTAACGTACGAGGAGCATTCTGATTGGCTGATGACTAAATATCGCCAAAATGTCGCCAAATAACTAAAAACTGTCGCCAAATAACTAAAAACTGTCGCCAAATTAATAAACTTCGCCAAATAAATTAAAATTTCACCGAATGAATAAAACATTTCGCCAAATTAATAAAATATCGCCAAATGAACTAAAATATGATCATATATGTAAAAATAATATAAAAACCGGCCCGTCGCACCGGGGGGGATTTAACTGTGAAAAAGAAAACAAAACGAAAAATGCTACGACCAAAAGTGCAAGCCATACGAAAAATATATTATCAAACTGAAGAGAAGTATACAGTATGAATAATATAAAGGTTCAAGACAGGAAGCCCATCGCTAAATAAAAGTTTGTAATTTAGCCTCCGTGCACTCAGTTAGTTTTGTGTTATCCATTATTTATTAGTTTACCTGCCGAGAGGCCAGTTATGTTACCACTCTACCTGTGAGTGAAGTTCTGTAATCTATATATATAAAAACATCGCCAAATGAACTAAAATATGAACACATATGTAAAAATACCATAAAAATGGCGAAATTAGTGTCAAAAAATGATAAAATGTATGTCAAAATGGTGAAAATATGATTGGGTAACAGGATATTCCGTACTACATCAGCTATGAAAATTAAATTTGGCGTGGAGGTAAACTTTAAGCCAAAATTGCTCACTAAGAAATGATTTTCAAAAATTCGAACTGTAAATGCCAAAAGTAAAAATCCTCGCCACTTATCCACTGACTCATTACTATTTCTTTTATTTTCTGTATACCTATGAAGATGAAATTTGGCAAATTTGTTACTTATACCTTAAATAGGAAAAGTAAGCTATTTTTGTACCGATCTAACGTATTTAAGGGAGTGTTCAATGAGACAGTGGAATTTTTTGTACGGACCGTTAGTTTTGGACAATTTGGATAGTTTTAGAATTGTTAAAATCCACATACTGATAGGGTTTACCGAACAAAGTAAAACTTCTCGAATGTTAATCAACGGGAATATCATTTATTTGTCAGCATTGTTTTATCGCCAACTTCTCCGTGTTATAAAGTTTTCAGTTCCAGCTAGAACTTGCTAATAAAATTTATTTAATTTGTTTGGGTTCGTTATTTTATTTATCTTCTGATGGGTGAGGAATTAAGATTATTTTTCATCCGCTTAAATATGTTTTACTTGTACCTCTTTTGCGAGTTATTTTCTTCCCGTGCATAGAACTTAAAATTCAAAACTGAACCAGTGTTCACGTTCCCAGTGAGTAAGCGTCTTCTTCTATCTACTGGCGGGCCTCGGGCGTGGCCTGGTTGGAAAAGCGGGAATTACTTCTCAATGAATTACTTTCTTGACAAACGAATTTATTTATATCATGTTAATTATCGCGTTAACTGTGAAGTGAAAAAGGAGAAACAAAAAGTAAATATAAAGCGAATATTATATCGATTCATTAACTTGGCTGAACTGTCGAATTATTGATTTTGTCGTTTAGTTTTTAAACTTGATAACTGAGTTAAGTAGAACGCAAATATTCTTGATTAATATTAACTATGATAACCAAGTTGATTACAAAATACCTTATAACTTCTCTTCACCAAGTTGTACAGGTCTCAGCAGATGGTTCCTGTCTTTTTCATACCTTGTGTTACCTCGTCCATGGACATTTGAACTTAAGCAATGAGATTCGAAAGTCCATCGTATCTCATGTGTATAACAACTGGGACCGATTCAATTTCTTTACGGATGACGGAAAAGGAAACAACTTCGCATCAAAGGAAATTTACAGATGTGAAATGTTGAAGTATACAACGTATGGCTCTGCATGCGAGTTGACTGCCGCTGCAGAACTTTTTCCATATTGCTTCGAAGTTTATTATAATTGTTACCTTTACTTTTCATTTGGAAGTAATGAAAACCCTGTGAAAAAGCTTCGTTTTATCGTAGAAAATGTCTGTAACGGCCATTTTGATGTATATATTCCTGTCACTTTGCCAAACGAGGATTGTCAAAAAAGGAAAGAAAGAACAGAAGAAACAGTTTGTTCTAATAAACGTATCAAACGTCGTGGAAAGTTTTCTGACAAAGCAAGAAAACATCAAATCCGTAATTCATCAAAAAAATATGCTAAAAATAATCCTGAAACAAATCGAAAAGCTGTACACAAATACAGAAAAGAAAATCCGGATGCCAACAGAGTTGCTGTGGCAAAGTATACACAAATCCATCCTGAAGTAAATAAGAAAGCTGTTGTAAAATACAGTTACAAACATCCGGATAGAAATAAACCTACGGCGATTTGCCATGACCCCACTAAAAAAAAAGGACTTCAACGAAGAACAGTGATATGGCAAAAGAAAGCAGGATCGGGTTTCACTTACGACCCACAGATAAGTTATGAATCTGATCAGATGATAAACATATGGGCAATGAATGTAAAATGCACATTCTGTAATGCTCTTAAATGGAAAGACGAATCTTCCGGAATGTGTTGTAAAAGTGGAAGAGTCCAACTTCCAAGTTTTCAACAGCCTCCTGAACCACTGCAAAGTCTTTTGGATGGTAAACATCATGAAAGTGAACACTTTTTAAATAACAGCCGTAAATACAACAGTGCGTTTCAAATGACATCATTCGGAGCTAAGAAGGTTGTCGAAGGAAACTTCATGCCTACGTTCAAAGTACAAGGTCAAGTTTATCATTTGATTGGGAGTATGTTTCCGGAAATTGAAGAAAGCCATAAATTTCTGCAGATTTATTTTATTGGCGACAAAGATAAGGAATTAAAAATGAGGTGTAATAATATTTCGGGTGTCAAACCTACATTGATAATTGAGTTGCAAATAATGATGCATGCCTGCAACAGCTATATTAAAGAGTTGGAATGTGCCATGGAAAATGTGTCTGATGAAAAGGAACTTGAAGTAGTAATTCATTCCGAAAGAAGACCTCCTCCTGAAGCTCATAAAGGTTGCTTCAATGCACCCTCTACAAAAGAAATTGCTATTGTAATGGTTGGACAGAACTTTGAGAAAAGGGATATTGTTTTGAAGGGCAAGAACAACAAGTTGCATCGCATAAATGAAATCCATAGATCTTACGATGCACTACAATACCCCCTAATGTTCTGTTATGGAGAAGATGGGTACTCAATTTCTGTATCTCTCACAGACCCTATTACTAAGAAGCCTCTCTCAAAAACTGTATCGGCCGCAACCTTTTACACATATCGTATTATGGTAAGATTTTCAGAACAGAATTATTTACTACTTTTCAGAAATTTATTTAATCAATATTTGGTCGATATGTACGCTAAAATTGAAACAGAAAGATTAAACTTCATACGTAATAGTCAAAAGAAATTGAGAGCAGAAAATTACATTCATCTCAAAGATGCTGTAAATAGAAACGATGCTAACGAAGAATTGGGTCAAGCAGTAATATTGCCATCATCTTTCACAGGAGGTCCTAGGTACATGCACGAACGAACTCAAGATGCCATGACCTATGTTCGACACTACGGTCGTCCTGATCTATTTATAACATTTACTTGCAATCCTAAGTGGAATGAAATCAGTCAAGAGCTTCTGCCTCATCAAAAACCACAAGACCGTCACGATTTAATTGCCCGCGTGTTCCACCTTAAAGTAAAAAATCTAATGAGTTTGTTAACAAAAGGAGAGATTTTTGGATCTACTCGGTGTCATATGTATTCGGTCGAATGGCAGAAACGTGGTTTGCCACATATTCATATTCTACTTTGGTTAGAAAATACGATCACACCAAATAAAATAGATGATGTAATCTGCGCAGAAATACCTGATCCAAACATTGACCCTTTACTTTTTGATATTGTAAAAAACAACATGATTCATGGTCCTTGTGGACACTTAAACAAGAAGTCACCATGCATGTCTGAAGGTAAATGTACTAAAAAGTATCCAAAAACGCTTCTGATCGGCACCCAGACAGGCGACGACGGATATCCTAAGTACAGACGAAGATCTCAAGATGATGGCGGAAATATAATTATTTTTGAGAAACGTTTTGGGGACATAACAGTTGACAACAGCTGGGTCGTTCCTTTTAATCCTGTGTTATTACGCAGCTTAAATGCGCATATTAACGTGGAGTATTGTAATTCCGTTAAATCGATCAAGTATATTTGTAAATACATTAACAAAGGTAGCGATCAAGCTACCTTCGCTTTGGAAAATAAACATGATGAGGTAAATGTATACCAAACTGGAAGATACATTAGCAGTTCAGAAGCAGTTTGGAGAATTCTAAGTTTTCCAATCCACGAAAGATACCCTTCGGTAATGCATCTTGCCGTACACTTAGAAAATGGTCAAAGAGTTTATTTCACATCTGACAACCTGAAAGACAAAATAAAAAATCCTCCCATTACCACATTATTAGGCTTCTTTGAATTATGTAAGACGGATGCCTTTGCAAAAACCTTGCTCTATTACGAGGTTCCTTCTTACTTTGTATGGAGCAAAAACAAATTTGTTCGGAGGAAGCAAGGAACACGAGTTGAAGGTCATGAAGGCGTAAAAAAAGACAAAGTTCTCGGAAGAGTGTACACTATACATCCAAACAACGTAGAATGCTACTACCTTCGTTTGTTGTTGCATGAGGTTCGAGGTCCAACCTCCTATAATGACCTAAAGACTGTTAATGGCACAGTTCATCAAACATTTCATCTTGCTGCCAAAGCTCTTGGACTAATTGAAGACGATAGTCACTGGGATAAAACGTTAGAAGAAGCTAATTTTTACAAAAATTCTTCCAAACTTAGAGAACTATTTGCTGTATTGATAGTCTTTTGCCAAGTTTCTGATATAAAGGGTCTGTGGGAAAAGCATAGAAATAGCTTTTCAGAAGATATAGTACAGAAATTAAAAAAAAATGCTACAGACGCGACTATTCATATCACAGAAGAGATTTACAATCGAACATTAATCATGATAGAAGATGTGGTATTTTCATTGGGAGGTCAATGTCTTACACACTATGCCTTACCAGAAACATCGAGGTCAAAAGATTTTATAAACAACCTCGATTACGTTAGAGAGATCAGTTACAATGTTGATGCATTGTTACAAACAGTTAGTAGCAAAGAAAATGTTCTAACAAAAGACCAACAAAGCGTATACTTAACAGTCGTTCAAAGTGTACAATCTGGATGTGGCAAATTATTCTTTTTAGACGCACCTGGAGGCACAGGTAAAACGCACTTAATCAATTTATTATTAGCAAAAGTGAGAAGTATGAGGAAAATTGCGTTAGGTGTGGCTTCGTCAGGTATTGCGGCTACTCTCTTAGAAGGCGGAAGAACAGCACATTCTGCATTTAAACTTCCACTTAATCTAAACAAAGCAGAGTCTCCTATGTGCCACATATCTAAGCAAAGTAATACAGCACAAGTACTTCGAGACTGTCAGCTTATCGTTTGGGACGAGTGTACCATGTCACACAAGGCTGGAATTGAGACATTGTATCGAACACTGCAAGATTTGAGAAATAACAACCGCCTAATGGGAGGATTGACTGTGCTATTTGCTGGTGACTTCAGACAAACACTGCCCGTGATACCGAGAGGTACTCGTGCAGATGAAGTTAATTCGTGTTTAAAGTTCTCTTCACTGTGGCCAAAAATTGAAAAACTCTCGCTGTCCACAAACATGAGAGTGTTTCTTACAGGAGACAATAAAGCAAGCGATTTCGCTGACCTACTATTAAAAATTGGTGACGGTCAACTGAACGATGCAAAAGACCTAATGCACATTCCAGAAAATCTTTGCAAAAAAGTGGAAACAGTGGATGACCTCATAAACGAAATATATCCTGATGTTAATAATATAAAAGGATCACCCATAACCTGGTACTGTGAAAGAGCTCTTTTAACGCCAAAAAACGCATCTGTCGCTGGATTAAATGAAAAGTTGTTGAAATGTCTAAAAGGGGCAGAAATTATATACAAGTCGGTGGATTCAGTTCTGAACAGAGATGAGGCAGTGAACTATCCGGTTGAGTTCCTAAACTCCCTGAATCCTCCAGGAATGACAGCACATCTCCTTGCATTGAAAGTTGGAGCGCCAGTGATGCTCCTTCGAAATATGAACCCACCCAAGCTATGCAACGGGACAAGACTTCTAATAAAGAACTTGCAACCCAACGTTATCGAAGCTACAATTTTTACTGGCTGTGCCGTTGGTGAGACAGTGTTCATACCGAGGTTACCCCTTGCTCCTTCCGACTACCCCTTCGAGTTCAAGCGACTTCAATTTCCACTGAAGTTGTGCTTTGCCATGACGATCAATAAATCACAGGGCCAAACATTATGTAAAGCCGGCATAGATGTCAGAGAAAATTGTTTTTCTCATGGACAGTTTTATGTTTCCTGTTCACGAGTCAGTAAGTGTTGTAATCTGGTAATACTAGCACCTACCGGCAACACTTCTAACGTAGTGTATAAAGAGGTTTTGTACAAGCAATAAAATAGTTAAGTAATTATTTGTTTGTTTCATAAATAAAAATTCACGGTTTTTTACACATCTAAATTAATACATACTTTTAAAATTGTATTCGTTTATAACCTGATAATATATAACCAAATTATACGTGCTTAAATATAATTGGACAACGGGATGTTTCGTACTACAACAACTATGAAAACAAAATTTGACATGTAGGTACATTTCAATCCAAAATTGCCCACTAAGAAAGGATTTTCAAAAATTCGAACTGTAACTGCCAAAAGTAAAAATCCTCGACATTTATCCACTGACTAATAACTAATTCTCCAACCTACCGCATTCACAGGAACCAGGAAGATGAAATTTGACGAAGTTGTTACTATAACTTACATAGTAAAAGTAAGCTATTTTTCTATTATTCGAATTTTTTCATTTTCTTCGGAAAAACCTTTATTTTACATTAGTTTAGTATACTTCAGATTTTCTTAGAATTGTGAAATTTTGCATTCTGATACGTATTAGCATACCAACAAGGGAAATGTCTAAATCAAGAATTTTGTGCAATTGGAATATTTAAAAATCGGTTGAATTTTTTTTTCACGAAACGATATTTTTGGAAATTTGTGACTGTCGTAGAATCGTGAAATTTCGCATGCATGTAGGGTTTACATACCAACAAAGGAAATAATATGAAAATCTAGATTTTAGTACGTGGAATCTTTACAAATTGGCTGAGAATGTTTTTAACGGAACATTAGTTTTTAAAACTTCGAAATTCTTTAGAATCTTAAAATTTTGCGTACTGATATGGTTTACTATAAAAACAAGGGAAAAAATCTGAAAATCTAGATTTTGGTAAAGGAACCTTTTAAAATCATTTTCGTTTTTTTCTTCTTAATATTCCTGCCAATTTCAATAACGAAATTACAAATTTTGACGTAGGTGTCTAATAAATTTTTTTGGAGATAGTTATTATTATCAATTACAATAGTTGTTTATCTTTAAACTTCAGAGCTGTTACTGTAGGTAAAAATATGGATGTTAATCAACTGGAGTGCAGTATGTATATCCACAGTACTTTACAGCCAACTTCTCCATATTATCAATTTTTCAAGTTCTTGCGGGACCTTGCTAATAAAATTTCTTTACATATTGGAACTTTTAATTCTTTGGTTCCATCTGATATGGGACAAATTAAGAATATTATTTATTTAGCTAATAATTATTGTATTTGTATATATTTTGTAACTTATTTCTTTCCCGTGCGTAGAACGGGTATTTCAGCTATCTATATATATAAATGCGAAATCCCCACTCATTCACTCATCACTAATTCTCCAACTTCCCGTATACCTATGAAAATGAAATTTGGCAAATTTGTTACTTATATCTTAAATAGGAAAAGTAAGCTATTTTTGTCCCGATCGAACGTATTTAAGGGGTTGTAAAACCCCTTTTTCGATGTTTGTAGAGACGTTAGTTTGGATATCTACAGATCTAAAAGACCTAGTGTGCTGAAATTTGGAGCACCGATTCATCTTGGGCCGTAGAGATGCACTACGAAAGGATTTTTAAAAATTCAAACTCGAAATGCCAAAATAACGATTTTTTAGAAACCTTCCCATAGGATTAACATGGAGAACACGTAACAATGTAAAATATGAAATTTAAACAATGGAAAATTTTAAAATTATGTAATCAGGAGCATTCTGATTGGCTGATGACTAAATATCGCCAAATAAATAAACCTACGCCAAGTTAATAAAAACATCGCCAAATAAATTAAAATTTCACCGAATGAATAAAAATTTTCGCCAAATGAATCAAATATTGCCAAATGAACTAAAATATGATCATATTTGTAAAAATAACATAAAAATGGCGAAATTAGTGTCAAACAATTATAAAATATATGTCAAAATGGTGAAAATATGATTGGATAACGGGATATTCTGTACTACAACAACTATGAAAATTAAATTTGGCATGGCAAATTGCTCACTAAGAAAGGATGTTCATTTTCAAAAATTCAAACTCTAACTGCCAAAAGTAATAATCCTTGCCACTTATCCACTGACTCATCACTAATTTTCTAACTTTCTATATGCCCAGGAAGATGAATTTTGACAGAGTTGTTACTTACAATAGAAAAATAATCTATCTGGTAGGTAGAAGCCACTCTGTACCGTAATAATTGGTTCATGAATACTTTGGACCCCACGTGGTAGGAAGGTTAGAGGGAGAGTGTATAAATGGTCAATCTGATTGACGCGGCCTACCTTCCTCTACTCCATGTTATGTCATTTATCCACGAAGGCTGATTGTCCATAGAATTATTGGAGTGGAAGTGTATACTGCCTGTCACCAAGGGTGACATTTTCCTTCATGCGGTATAAAGATCAGAGGGTAAAATGTGTTAACAAACGACCTGATCGACGCGACTCACTTTCCTATACCATGGTAGGTCATTTATAGCCCATAACACGATTCCCCTGGGAGTAATGTGAACGAAATAGCCTGCAGTTAAGGGCGACATTCCCTTCACGGTCAGCGGCGGAATGGGTTAATAATTGGCTTGATCGATGCGGCCTGCCTTTCTTTATATGAAGGTATGCGTATACGAGTAGTTATGTGGCGGAATCGAAAACTGTTGTTATAGACTCTGCCCCCACGTGGTACAAGTGTCAGAGGGGGATTGGGTTTGCGTAAATCTTCTGTAGTAGTGGGTAGGGGATTGATACGATTTTTTTTTAAAAATTGATTTGAAGTTCAATGAAGTAAAAAATATGATTTATTTTTTATTTAAAAAAGTTAAATATTTAAAAAGTGATGGGACAAAATCTAAAAAAAGTGCTGGTGAACCATCCCTCCTCGCATATTGATAAGGTTTACCGTACAAAAGAAAAAATATGAAAATCTTGAATTTGGCAAATGGACCTTTTAAAATTCTTTTTCGTTTTTTTTTCTTCTTATATTTTCACCAATTTGTGAAACTTAACGACAAATGTTGACATAGGTGTCTAATAAAACTTTTTCAGATAATTTTTATTAATATTTATAAGAGTTCTTCCCGTTTAAATCTTTGGGATGTTACTAAAGACTAAAATATAGATGGTGATCAACGGGAGTAATGCATATATATCCACGTTATTGTGTAGACAACTTCATATTAGCAATCTTTCCAGTTCTTCCAGGACCTTGCCAATAAAATTTCGTTTCAAATTAGTACTTTTAATACTGTGGTTTCCCCTCATGGGTGACAAATTAAGAATATTGTTTAATTTCGCTATAAATATTGTATTTGTATCAATTTTGTAATTTATTTCCTTCCCGTGCGTAGAACGGGTATTTCAGCTAGTCATTTATATAAAAGAATTCAATTTCATTTTAAGAAATTATGTGTTGGTTTGTTTGAGAAAAAATACCCTTGCAAACAGCAATTTTCTGAGAATTAATTTTTTTAACTTACCAAAGCCCAGTCCTACAAAAATAAATATGTATTAATATTTTTTGCTCGTATGGTAGTCGTGATTACATCGTTAAGAAATGTTCGTGGTTGACAAATTTGCTTTTATACAACTATTTTTATTAATAAGCAAAAACTTTTAATTTTTTTAAATATACATTTTACTTATACACAAAACAACACTTACAAATTGTGCACTTGATTTCTCCACTAGAGAGTATTACTAACCACATTTGCAAAAGTCTCTAAATATGTTTTTTTTATGATATCATTGTAAATGTTGAAAATCCATCTTGATTTTAAATTATTATTATTAAATAGAAAGAAATCAGGAAAGTGTCATGATTACCTTATACAAGTTTCCTTATTCGGTTAGAATAAGTAAATTGTAAATTTTCATATACACATATAAGGTTCTTTTGAATGAAAAATATTTTTTAATTTTATTGTTTCTTTGGGAACGAATAAGTAATTTTGGCTTTAAATGTCCGACTTGAATTTTTTTTAATGAAAAATTTATCCTATAAATGCAAAACTAAAGAAATTAGAATTTTTTTAAATAGGATAAAGTATATACATATGTTTCGTTTTGCTATTTATATTACATTTATATGTCAATATATATCAATTAAGAAGAAAAAAAACTTACCAAAGTTAAGTCCTATAAAATAAAATGAAATTAAAATAGGAAATGTATTTTTAATATTAAGATAATAAGAAACCAAATTAACATTAAAGACCATGCAAATAACACATGTAATTTGATAATTATTTTCTCTGATATTAAAGTGAAATATAGTCTGGACATTCGAATAATAATAATTAAGGGTAAGTTAGGTTTTTATAGGTTCGAATAACGATTACTTTTCATCAGAACATTTTCTTGGTATTTCTGTATTCCAGGAATGAGTCTTTGTGAAGACATCACACATATTTGAGTCGCTAAATGTAAAAAGGGGACATATCACATGAATTGAACCCCACAGTACTCCCCTCTCAATGAGTAGGACGGAGGAACGAATGATTGAGATGATGCCCGTGAAGTGTTATCACGTGTGGCAGTAGTTGATGACGTGAAGTGTTAGCACGTTGGCAGTAGTTGATGACGTGAAGTGTTAGCACGTTGGCAGTGGTTGAAGTTGATTCAATGTGTTCTCACAAGGGATTGTTCGAAGGTTGCATTGATCTGCAGTCCTGAACTCACTAATGCAGCGCTATGCACTTTTTGGCTTTCATCACTCGGTATCGAACCGAGGAACTTCGGCTTGCTACCCCGATACTCTACCAGTCAGGCTAAAGTGAACACTCATGCCTAAGTGGGAGTATCGGGTATATGAAGTGAACCCCACACGTTTTATGAAGCTTTGAGGATTTAAAAATTTACTTTATAAGAACAGTCACGAGCGAGTTCAATCTTTTACGAACATGACCCCTTTTGGTAAAAATTCGCTGTACGGTCAATCTTGGCGACTTTTTCAAAATCTCGCCAAAAGTCACCATTTTGACGACTGTTTTCCAATAGGATTGCTGCAATTCCTTGTCGGGTTGGAGGGGGGTTGCAATTTAAAAAAAATTATCGCCAAATGTGGAAAAATCGCGCCAAGGGTGACCGTACAGTAAATCTGACCCCCCCCCCCCCTTTTTATAATTAAACACCTTAGAGCCTCCCCAAATTCATAATGAAATGTTTCAGAAAAACTCATAAATAAAAAAAATATACAATGAAACAAACTTTATTAAGTTTTGCATACCATACAAGCTGTCTATTAGATAGTGAAAGTATGCCTCATACGGGTGTAAAATGAATAAAACCACGGAGGAAAGATAAAGGTGGAGGTGCGCTCAAATCCAAAACCGGTTTGCAAAGTGAAGTAAGCAATCGCTTAAAAAGTAGGTACTGACGAAGTATCTGGCGCTATTCCAAAGCACTACTATGTACCAGTATTTGGCGATACTTTATTTTAAAATTTAATATACCCATGAAGTGGAAATAATAGCATCCTTTATTGATTTTGGAATTTCAACTGTATCTTACAACTGCATAAACGGTTATATTGTAAGTTTTTATACTTTAACATTTCAGTATTAAATAACGAAGTCCAAGTTGAAACGCACTACCAGCTGGGTTTGTTTGTACCTGCTTTATGGTTGCTATCTTACTTCCCGTGACATTTCGACAAATCACCTCTACCTTCATCTTTCATCCGTGATGAAAACCTACTCATGAAGGTATTGAAACACCAGGTGGCTTATATAAGGCAAATACTGGCTACTATGCAGTGATATTTGGAGTGTATTATATATGTAATATGCTGTTAAAATAAACGTTCTATGCACAGGAAGAAAATAACGAAAAAAAAAAAGATAAATATCGATATTTATAAACGATGGAAAATATAATATTAATTAAGATGCACTTTATCGCTTTTCCCCTCTAAATATTCTAAATGTATAATTATTAGTTTTATTTTTTTGCAAAAAAATTAAAATGCTTGATATATTTTAAATATTACATGTATACTCATATTCTCCAGGCAGTTGGTTTGGGTACCGGGCGATGGCCCATTGCTTTACCTAAAAACAGCTGGTACCCCCTCGTTTGGGACTACTTATCTGCCCGAGCAGTTGGTTTTGGCACCGGGTAATGATAAAAATAATAACTTTTTTTACTTATATACAAGGTAAAACAGTATATTTTACTTAATATTGGCATCAATGCAACTTGGAGGGATGTTGAAAAGCCTAAGGAAAAAAATAACCAATTTTGTACTGAAAAGCCACAGCAATTTAAAACAACCATACGTTGTGGGAAATAGCTGGTGGAACTACAATACAAGATTGCAGCATTTGGCGCTTTATCCCCTTATCGCCAAACAATTATCGCTGGAGACGCTAGTACGCTCTTCGCCTTTTCCTTCGAAGGCCATCCACGGTTGGCGATGTTTTCATAAAGATTAAAATAATATTTTTTATGAATTTTTGAAACTGGATGATTTTTGATTTTGTGTATAAATGATGATGAAGGTTATTCGAGAATTTAAAGTGAAAACTGCACCTGTACACAACTTTGTACAAACTGTCACAACTTTGAAAGGCGTTAGTTAGACATGCGTTTCGTTGGCCCCGCCCAGAAAGGAATGTGAATACAGTCGAAAATATTGACGCACTTTTTTTTGGGTTTGCGGATTCTGGACGCACCTTTTTTGCACTAAAATTTTGTACTAGTAAGAAAAATAGGGCGTATCTGGGCGGGGCCAACGAAACGCAGGTGTTAATTAGTCGTTATTTTGTACACGGATACCACATATTTTTCTTTAATATGCAATTTGTAGGGATTTCATCATAAAGATGGTGCTATTAGATAACCAAACTCGGTATATAATTCATAGTAAAATAATGATGAATACGACTTGCTTTGTTGGTAAATTTCCAAAAATCTCACTTGATAATCTAATTGGCAATATTCTAGATTTTTTAAAGTGATAAATTTGGAACAAAATGTTTTTTACTGAAATCTTCTCTTCAAGCCTTTATTATCTTTAATATTAAAAATTCCGTTAATTAGTTTTAGCTACATATGGGTAAGTTATAACAGGTAACTCTAAACAGGGTAAGTTATAACATGGTAACTCTAAACAGGGTAAGTTATAACATGGTAACTCTAAACAGGGTAAGTTATAACATGGTAACTCTAAAAAGGTTAACTTATAACATGGTAACTCTAAACAGGGTAAGTTATAACATGGTAACTCTAAAAAGGTTAACTTTTAACATGGTAACTCTAAACAGGGTAAGTTATAACATGGTAACTCTAAACAGGGTAAGTTATAACATGGTAACTCTAAACAGGGTAAGTTATAACATGGTAACTCTAAACAGGGTAAGTTATAACATGGTAACTCTAAAAAGGTTAACTTATAACATGGTAACTCTAAACAGGGTAAGTTATAACATGGTAACTCTAAAAAGGTTAACTTTTAACATGGTAACTCTAAACAGGGTAAGTTATAACATGGTAACTCTAAACAGGGTAAGTTATAACATGGTAACTCTAAAAAGGTTAACTTTATAACATGGTAACTCTAAACAGGGTAAGTTATAACATGGTAACTCTAAAAAGGTTAACTTTTATAGATTGGTAACTTTAAACAGGGTAAGTTATAACATGGTAACTGTAAACAGGGTAACTTATTTTATATCCACCCTGTGTATGAAGGTTACGTAGGTATTTTTTTTTCACATAATGCAGATAAATTATATTTATTTTTGGGTCGGAAGAACATATATATTTTTAATTGTGGATTTTTAAATTGAACATATTACTTTTTTTAAAAACCAAAATAGATTTTTTAAAATTCACACATTTAATTTATTATTGAAAAATGAGTTATTAGTAATTGATAATAGTTTAAATTTTTTTTCTAAGTACTCATTACTAAGTATCATTATTTCACTACACTAAATAATCAAACAATTACATTACCTCCTCCTAAATGTGCATTTCCACCTGAAATGAAAACAAAAACAAAAAAACAATTCAAATAACGTTATGAAATAATTTTTGAAAAAAAAGGTATATATTAAATAATTTTTGAGGACAATTTAAGATTTGTTTTACATAATATATATTTTACAAAATGTATGAAAAGTTATTGATTTATTTTTCTATAGTTTCAAATAAATAATATTAGGTTGGTAATGGGTCTTATAAATAACGCATAAATAAAATTTCGTGGATAAACTAAAAATAATTATATTAGATTACTTTTGAGTACTTTAACTTGGGGTTACTTGGACCTCGGGGTCACATCTTATTATCATGACAGCAAAATAGGGAGTGATTTAATTTTTTTAGTGGGTCTCCAATTTTGTGAGTCCATTTTTTTGTGGACCAAGAGTCTAAATAACCCTGAGATCCTGTATTTTTTAATATGCCACACCAGCTTTAAAGTTGTTTACGTTTTTTTTATGAAAAGATACATTTTCCTAAATGTTCATTAATCTGTGGTAAATAATAATCTGGAGTTATTTACAATTTTTAAAAATAATTATATTATTTGAAAATATACAGAACTCATAGAAAATAAAATGAAAGTATGTTTGTAAATTAATTTTACTTTTTAACGACAAAACTTTAACCGCTTTAGCAAATTTGAAGCAGTGTCTTTAAATAGATATGAACATCATCAATTTAAACATGATCAAACATGAAAAATTCATCACTGAGAAAAATGAATTCAAAATTACGTATTCAGGCAATTTTGTACCATACCTTAATAATGATAATAAAAATAATTAATTGATTTATTAGATTTTAATTTTAATGACTTTTGATAATTTTGGTGTTGTTCGATTAAAAATAAAATGAGCTATTATAAAATATTTTTGGATATTCTTGATGATAATGTCATGATTAAATTTTTGGAACAATTATTGACAATAAGTTAAAAGAAATATTGCTATTTATTTTTCTGATATTGAACTAATTTTTTATAAATAATATTTCATATCTGGAATTTTTTTTAACCTAACAATTTTTCTATTTTTTTATGAATACATTAAAATAACTATTATAAAATTATTTTCATAGCATAAGATTTTTTTTCCTGTGAAACACAAAAGTCATACACAAAAATAAATTATACATACCGGCATTTCCAGATCCAGCAACATCCCCGGAACCAGCTAGAGGAAAAAGAAAGCTTTGAAATGCCGTTAATTGAGACCACAAAGAATTTAAGCGTGGTTTGTGTATGAAGTCTTTAAATATGGTATTAACATTTTTTAATAAACATATCTTAATTTATAAACATGTATATAAATGTGAATTAAAAATCTATATCTATATATATAATTATCTTACGCGGTGAATTAAAAACGTTGTTTTTCTCTACGCGGAATGGCAACATCAGTTAGTGTTGCGTCCGTATTTGTATTTTGCCATTAAACCATTTTGACAATTGCCTCCTTCCATTAATTGGTGAATAATTATTTTAATAATGCCATTAGAAAGAATATAAGCCTTTTCATATTCACGAAAAAAGAAGTTTTGTAAAATATATACAAACTGTAAACAAACGGGAAATTGAGGTGGCAACATCTGCGGGCTGTTTTGAAAACTAGATTCCCATAAACGCCATCTGTCTGACGTCATTAGCCATTAAATTAAACATTTTTGGTAGGCAAGATTATGGAAAGCTTAACCTCAAACGCGAGGGAAGCAAACTTAGGAGGATTGCATAGCCTCAGGGGGTTGCGATGCCTCCCCAAAGGAAGATATTTAAAATGTCTGCTAGCAACTATAACACTATTACTCTATTTATTGTTATAATAAAAAAAATATATAAAAGAAAGTCATTGTTACCAGCTTCTCCAGAACCTCCTATTAAAAAATTAGTTTATTAAATATTTAAAAATTATAATCATAAATGATATAAAAAGCTAAAAATACTTAATAATCATATACGATTTTGAAATATGAATATAACGATATTTTTATTTTAATTAAAGATAGTTATAAAAAAGTTCCTAATACCACCAACATACGTAGAGTGAATTTACTTTCAATGTTGGTTTGCAATTCACTAAAATTCACATAGTAATGCGTTACCAGTATGCCCTAAATACTCTCCCTCTTGTATAAATATTATATTAAAAATCAGTATTACATAATCATTAACTGAATTTTTTTTAAAGTTTTATTATTGTTATCACATTCTAGTAATATAAGTGGTACAATTTAAATTCTTTTTAATTGGATATGATCCTAATTTGAACGTAAATGCAAGTTTCACAGTTAAATTCTAAAATTATTCATAAAAAAATAGTATTCTTACTTGCATTTCCATGTCCCTCTAGAAAAAATAAATAAAAGTATATTTAAGTTATGTTGAAAGTTTATTATATATTCTCTTACGCGGTGATTGCAAAACGCTGTTTTTCTCTACGCGGAATGGCAACATCAGTTACTGTTGCGTCCGTATTTGTATTTTGCCATTAAACCGTTTTGACGAAATATTTTTATTTTAAATATAACCATTTTTATTTTCAAAAGAAATAGAGAGAACAAACATAAAATGATATATTATTGAATGATATATCATTAAATATTTTTTTCTATATTATAATAACGGTCAAAGTTGTAAGATAATTCTTAAGCAACCAAGTAAGAATCTAGAAGATTTATAGCGTGATTTAAAGTCTTCAAATACGGCATTGACATTTTTTTAATAAACCTCACTAAATGTGTAGAATTGTTTATAAATGCGAATTAAAAAATAATTTATTTGAAATATATGCTAGAAAATATAACACTGTACTTATACATTGTTATAATAAAAAACCTATATAACATGTAATTGTTAACAGTTTCTCCAGATCTTCCTATTCATAAAACATATATTGAATGTTATAATTCTAAATTTTATAAAAAGTAAAATTGTTCTCTAATCATACGATTTTGAAAAATAAATATCATGATATTTTATATTGAGATAATTATTAAAAAACCTTCCCAATGCTACCAATATATAGAGTGAATTTACTTCCAAAGTTGATATATAATTCGCAAAAATTCATGTAGTGAAAACCAATTTGCTTTAACAGTATGTCCTGAGCTACGCGCGCATTGTACAAGTTTTAAAATAAAAAATTAGTATTACATAATTCAATACTCAAACTTTTGAGAGTGTTTGTGATGGTGAGAAGGTTTGTGATGTTAAAATGCATGTAAGTGGTATAATAAAAAATTTTCTTCATTGAATATGACCTCAATTTGAACGTAAATGATTGTTACACACTTAAATACTAAATATATGCATAAAAACAGTAATTCTTACTTGCGTTTCCATGTCCATCTAAAAAAATATATATAAGTTATATTGGCAAGTTTAAAAAAGAAATAGACAAATACAAAATAATATATTTTTAAGTAATGTTTTATATCTTATAATAACGCTAATATTAACGGTAGTAATTTTAAAAGTACTATTCTTATTTTAAAAATCAAACATCTAAAAATAATTGCTAATAATTAGGATAGTCAGTTAAAAGTGCATTTTTTTTACTGGCTCTTACACAAATTACGTTTAAATGAATATCAAGTGTACGAGTAAGATATCCTAAGAGTAATTAAATTTTTAAGATTGTTGTGTTATATTTTCTATGTATTCGTTGGGTAAATATGTGACCATATTCTGTACTATGTAATATTAAAAGATATAAAATATATTTCAGAATTTTTTGTTCACTTTCATGTTGAAATAATATTAAAACGTATACGTGCCCAAAAAGAAGAGGAACTGATATTAATTGAGAGGGGTCCATGGTTTTATTTTAGTTTTATCCAGGTGGCATAGCTAATTGGGAAACCATGAGATAGGGTTTAAAGTATTACTTTTATTATTCAATAGATTTATTTTAAAATATGGACCGTATTACTCTATATTCTCTACTATGTAATATTAAAAGATATCATATTTTTTTTCAGAATTTTTTGTTCACTTTCACGTTGAAATAATATTAAAACGTATCCGTGCCCAAAAAGAAGAGGAACTGATATTAATTGAGAGGGGTCCATGGTTTTATTTTAGTTTTATCCAGGTGGCATAGCTAATTGGGAAACCATGGGATAGGGTTTAAAGTATTACTTTTATTATTCAATAGATTTATTTTAAAATATGGACCGTATTACTCTATATTCTCTACTATGTAATATTAAGAGATATCATATTTTTTTTCAGAATTTTTTGTTCATTTTCACGTTGAAATAATATTAAAACGTATACGTGCCCAAAAAGAAGAGGAACTGATATTAATTGAGAGGGGTCCATTGTTTTATTTTAGTTTGATCCAGGTGGCATAGCTAATTGGGAAACCATGGGATAGGGTTTAAAGTATTACTTTTATTATTCAATAGATTTATTTTAAAATATGGACCGTATTACTCTACATTCTCTACTATGTAATATTAAGAGATATCATATGTTTTTTCAGAATTTTTTGTTCATTTTCACGTTGAAATAATATTAAAACGTATACGTGCCCAAAAAGAAGAGGAACTGATATTAATTGAGAGGGGTCCATTGTTTTATTTTAGTTTGATCCAGGTGGCATAGCTAATTGGGAAACCATGGGATAGGGTTTAAAGTATTACTTTTATTATTCAATAGATTTATTTTAAAATATGGACCGTATTACTCTATATTCTCTACTATGTAATATTAAAAGATATCATATTTTTTTCAGAATTTTTTGTTCATTTTCACGTTGAAATAATATTAAAACGTATACGTGCCCAAAAAGAAGAGGAACTGATATTAATTGAGAGGGGTCCATGGTTTTATTTTAGTTTTATACAGGTGGCATAGCTAATTGGGAAACCATGGGATAGGGTTTAAAGTATTACTTTTATTATTCAATAGATTTATTTTAAAATATGGACCGTATTACTCTATATTCTCTACTATGTAATATTAAGAGATATCATATTTTTTTTCAGATTTTTTTGTTCATTTTCACGTTGAAATAATATTAAAACGTATACGTGCCCAAAAAGAAGAGGAACTGATATTAATTGAGAGGGGTCCATTGTTTTATTTTAGTTTGATCCAGGTGGCATAGCTAATTGGGAAACCATGGGATAGGGTTTAAAGTATTACTTTTATTATTCAATAGATTTATTTTAAAATATGGACCGTATTACTCTACATTCTCTACTATGTAATATTAAGAGATATCATATTTTTTTTCAGAACTTTTTGTTCATTTTCACGTTGAAATAATATTAAAACGTATACGTGCCCAAAAAGAAGAGGAACTGATATTAATTGAGAGGGGTCCATGGTTTTATTTTAGTTTTATCCAGGTGGCATAGCTAATTGGGAAACCATGGGATAGGGTTTAAAGTATTACTTTTATTATTCAATAGATTTATTTTAAAATATGGACCGTATTACTCTATATTCTCTACTATGTAATATTAAGAGATATCATATCTTTTTTCAGAATTTTTTGTTCATTTTCACGTTGAAATAATATTAAAACGTATACGTGCCCAAAAAGAAGAGGAACTGATATTAATTGAGAGGGGTCCATGGTTTTATTTTAGTTTTATCCAGGTGGCATAGCTAATTGGGAAACCATGGGATAGGGTTTAAAGTATTACTTTTATTATTCAATAGATTTATTTTAAAATATGGACCGTATTACTCTATATTCTCTACTATGTAATATTAAGAGATATCATATTTTTTTTCAGAATTTTTTGTTCATTTTCACGTTGAAATAATATTAAAACGTATACGTGCCCAAAAAGAAGAGGAACTGATATTAATTGAGAGGGGTCCATGGTTTTATTTTAGTTTTATCCAGGTGGCATAGCTAATTGGGAAACCATGGTATAGGGTTTAAAGTATTACTTTTATTATTCAATAGATTTATTTTAAAATATGGACCGTATTACTCTATATTCTCTACTATGTAATATTAAGAGATATCATATTTTTTTTCAGAATTTTTTGTTCATTTTCACGTTGAAATAATATTAAAACGTATACGTGCCCAAAAAGAAGAGGAACTGATATTAATTGAGAGGGGTCCATGGTTTTATTTTAGTTTTATCCAGGTGGCATAGCTAATTGGGAAACCATGGGATAGGGTTTAAAGTATTACTTTTATTATTCAATAGATTTATTTTAAAATATGGACCGTATTACTCTATATTCTTTACTATGTAATATTAAAAGATATCATATTTTTTTTCAGAATTTTTTGTTCATTTTCACGTTGAAATAATATTAAAACGTATACGTGCCCAAAAAGAAGAGGAACTGATATTAATTGAGAGGGGTCCATGGTTTTATTTTAGTTTGATCCAGGTGGCATAGCTAATTGGGAAACCATGGGATAGGGTTTAAAGTATTACTTTTATTATTCAATAGATTTATTTTAAAATATGGACCGTATTACTCTATATTCTCTACTATGTAATATTAAAAGATATCATATTTTTTTTCAGAATTTTTTGTTCATTTTCACGTTGAAATAATATTAAAACGTATACGTGCCCAAAAAGAAGAGGAACTGATATTAATTGAGAGGGGTCCATGGTTTTATTTTAGTTTTATACAGGTGGCATAGCTAATTGGGAAACCATGGGATAGGGTTTAAAGTATTACTTTTATTATTCAATAGATTTATTTTAAAATATGGACCATATTACTCTATATTCTCTACTATGTAATATTAAGAGATATCATATTTTTTTTCAGAATTTTTTGTTCATTTTCACGTTGAAATAATATTAAAACGTATACGTGCCCAAAAAGAAGAGGAACTGATATTAATTGAGAGGGGTCCATTGTTTTATTTTAGTTTGATCCAGGTGGCATAGCTAATTGGGAAACCATGGGATAGGGTTTAAAGTATTACTTTTATTATTCAATAGATTTATTTTAAAATATGGACCGTATTACTCTACATTCTCTACTATGTAATATTAAGAGATATCATATGTTTTTTCAGAATTTTTTGTTCATTTTCACGTTGAAATAATATTAAAACGTATACGTGCCCAAAAAGAAGAGGAACTGATATTAATTGAGAGGGGTCCATTGTTTTATTTTAGTTTGATCCAGGTGGCATAGCTAATTGGGAAACCATGGGATAGGGTTTAAAGTATTACTTTTATTATTCAATAGATTTATTTTAAAATATGGACCGTATTACTCTATATTCTCTACTATGTAATATTAAGAGATATCATATGTTTTTTCAGAATTTTTTGTTCATTTTCACGTTGAAATAATATTAAAACGTATACGTGCCCAAAAAGAAGAGGAACTGATATTAATTGAGAGGGGTCCATTGTTTTATTTTAGTTTGATCCAGGTGGCATAGCTAATTGGGAAACCATGGGATAGGGTTTAAAGTATTACTTTTATTATTCAATAGATTTATTTTAAAATATGGACCGTATTACTCTATATTCTCTACTATGTAATATTAAAAGATATCATATTTTTTTTCAGAATTTTTTGTTCATTTTCACGTTGAAATAATATTAAAACGTATACGTGCCCAAAAAGAAGAGGAACTGATATTAATTGAGAGGGGTCCATGGTTTTATTTTAGTTTTATACAGGTGGCATAGCTAATTGGGAAACCATGGGATAGGGTTTAAAGTATTACTTTTATTATTCAATAGATTTATTTTAAAATATGGACCGTATTACTCTATATTCTCTACTATGTAATATTAAAAGATATCATATTTTTTTTCAGAATTTTTTGTTCATTTTCACGTTGAAATAATATTAAAACGTATACGTGCCCAAAAAGAAGAGGAACTGATATTAATTGAGAGGGGTCCATGGTTTTATTTTAGTTTTATACAGGTGGCATAGCTAATTGGGAAACCATGGGATAGGGTTTAAAGTATTACTTTTATTATTCAATAGATTTATTTTAAAATATGGACCGTATTACTCTATATTCTCTACTATGTAATATTAAGAGATATCATATTTTTTTTCAGAATTCTTTGTTCATTTTCACGTTGAAATAATATTAAAACGTATACGTGCCCAAAAAGAAGAGGAACTGATATTAATTGAGAGGGGTCCATTGTTTTATTTTAGTTTGATCCAGGTGGCATAGCTAATTGGGAAACCATGGGATAGGGTTTAAAGTATTACTTTTATTATTCAATAGATTTATTTTAAAATATGGACCGTATTACTCTACATTCTCTACTATGTAATATTAAGAGATATCATATGTTTTTTCAGAATTTTTTGTTCATTTTCACGTTGAAATAATATTAAAACGTATACGTGCCCAAAAAGAAGAGGAACTGATATTAATTGAGAGGGGTCCATTGTTTTATTTTAGTTTGATCCAGGTGGCATAGCTAATTGGGAAACCATGGGATAGGGTTTAAAGTATTACTTTTATTATTCAATAGATTTATTTTAAAATATGGACCGTATTACTCTATATTCTCTACTATGTAATATTAAAAGATATCATATTTTTTTTCAGAATTTTTTGTTCATTTTCACGTTGAAATAATATTAAAACGTATACGTGCCCAAAAAGAAGAGGAACTGATATTAATTGAGAGGGGTCCATGGTTTTATTTTAGTTTTATACAGGTGGCATTGCTCATTGGGAAACCATGGGATAGGGTTTAAAGTATTACTTTTATTATTCAATAGATTTATTTTAAAATATGGACCGTATTACTCTATATTCTCTACTATGTAATATCAAGAGATATCATATTTTTTTTCAGAATTTTTTGTTCATTTTCACGTTGAAATAATATTAAAACGTATACGTGCCCAAAAAGAAGAGGAACTGATATTAATTGAGAGGGGTCCATTGTTTTATTTTAGTTTGATCCAGGTGGCATAGCTAATTGGGAAACCATGGGATAGGGTTTAAAGTATTACTTTTATTATTCAATAGATTTATTTTAAAATATGGACCGTATTACTCTACATTCTCTACTATGTAATATTAAGAGATATCATATTTTTTTTCAGAATTTTTTGTTCATTTTCACGTTGAAATAATATTAAAACGTATACGTGCCCAAAAAGAAGAGGAACTGATATTAATTGAGAGGGGTCCATGGTTTTATTTTAGTTTTATCCAGGTGGTATAGCTAATTGGGAAACCATGGGATAGGGTTTAAAGTATTACTTTTATTATTCAATAGATTTATTTTAAAATATGGACCGTATTACTCTATATTCTTTACGATGTAATATTAAGAGATATCATATTTTTTTTCAGAATTTTTTGTTCATTTTCACGTTGAAATAATATTAAAACGTATACGTGCCCAAAAAGAAGAGGAACTGATATTAATTGAGAGGGGTCCATGGTTTTATTTTAGTTTTATCCAGGTGGCATAGCTAATTGGGAAACCATGGGATAGGGTTTAAAGTATTACTTTTATTATTCAATAGATTTATTTTAAAATATGGACCGTATTACTCTATATTCTCTACTATGTAATATTAAGAGATATCATATTTTTTTTCAGAATTTTTTGTTCATTTTCACGTTGAAATAATATTAAAACGTATACGTGCCCAAAAAGAAGAGGAACTGATATTAATTGAGAGAATTCCATGGTTTTATTTTAGTTTTATCCAGGTGGCATAGCTAATTGGGAAACAATGGGATAGGGTTTAAAGTATTACTTTTATTATTCAATAGATTTATTTTAAAATATGGACCGTATTACTCTATATTCTCTACTATGTAATATTAAGAGATATCATATCTTTTTTCAGAATTTTTTGTTCATTTTCACGTTGAAATAATATTAAAACGTATACGTGCCCAAAAAGAAGAGGAACTGATATTAATTGAGAGGGGTCCATTGTTTTATTTTAGTTTGATCCAGGTGGCATAGCTAAATGGGAAACCATGGGATAGGGTTTAAAGTATTACTTTTATTATTCAATAGATTTATTTTAAAATATGGACCGTATTACTCTATATTCTATAGAATGTAATATTAAAAGATATCATATTTTTTTTCAGAATTTTTTGTTCATTTTCACGTTGAAATAATATTAAAACGTATACGTGCCCAAAAAGAAGAGGAACTGATATTAATTGAGAGGGGTCTATGGTTTTATTTTAGTTTTATACAGGTGGCATAGCTAATTGGGAAACCATGGGATAGGGTTTAAAGTATTACTTTTATTATTCAATAGATTTATTTTAAAATATGGACCGTATTACTCTATATTCTCTACTATGTAATATTAAAAGATATCATATTTTTTTTCAGAATTTTTTGTTCATTTTCACGTTGAAATAATATTAAAACGTATACGTGCCCAAAAAGAAGAGGAACTGATATTAATTGAGAGGGGTCCATGGTTTTATTTTAGTTTTATACAGGTGGCATAGCTAATTGGGAAACCATGGGATAGGGTTTAAAGTATTACTTTTATTATTCAATAGATTTATTTTAAAATATGGACCGTATTACTCTATATTCTCTACTATGTACTATTAAGAGATATCATATTTTTTTTCAGAATTTTTTGTTCATTTTCACGTTGAAATAATATTAAAACGTATACGTGCCCAAAAAGAAGAGGAACTGATATTAATTGAGAGGGGTCCATTGTTTTATTTTAGTTTGATCCAGGTGGCATAGCTAATTGGGAAACCATGGGATAGGGTTTAAAGTATTACTTTTATTATTCAATAGATTTATTTTAAAATATGGACCGTATTACTCTACATTCTCTACTATGTAATATTAAGAGATATCATATGTTTTTTCAGAATTTTTTGTTCATTTTCACGTTGAAATAATATTAAAAGTATACGTGCCCAAAAAGAAGAGGAACTGATATTAATTGAGAGGGGTCCATTGTTTTATTTTAGTTTGATCCAGGTGGCATAGCTAATTGGGAAACCATGGGATAGGGTTTAAAGTATTACTTTTATTATTCAATAGATTTATTTTAAAATATGGACCGTATTACTCTATATTCTCTACTATGTAATATTAAAAGATATCATATTTTTTTTCAGAATTTTTTGTTCATTTTCACGTTGAAATAATATTAAAACGTATACGTGCCCAAAAAGAAGAGGAACTGATATTAATTGAGAGGGGTCCATGGTTTTATTTTAGTTTTATACAGGTGGCATAGCTAATTGGGAAACCATGGGATAGGGTTTAAAGTATTACTTTTATTATTCAATAGATTTATTTTAAAATATGGACCGTATTACTCTATATTCTCTACTATGTAATATTAAGAGATATCATATTTTTTTTCAGAATTTTTTGTTCATTTTCACGTTGAAATAATATTAAAACGTATACGTGCCCAAAAAGAAGAGGAACTGATATTAATTGAGAGGGGTCCATTGTTTTATTTTAGTTTGATCCAGGTGGCATAGCTAATTGGGAAACCATGGGATAGGGTTTAAAGTATTACTTTTATTATTCAATAGATTTATTTTAAAATATGGACCGTATTACTCTACATTCTCTACTATGTAATATTAAGAGATATCATATTTTTTTTCAGAATTTTTTGTTCATTTTCACGTTGAAATAATATTAAAACGTATACGTGCCCAAAAAGAAGAGGAACTGATATTAATTGAGAGGGGTCCATGGTTTTATTTTAGTTTTATCCAGGTGGCATAGCTAATTGGGAAACCATGGGATAGGGTTTAAAGTATTACTTTTATTATTCAATAGATTTATTTTAAAATATGGACCGTATTACTCTATATTCTCTACTATGTAATATTAAGAGATATCATATCTTTTTTCAGAATTTTTTGTTCATTTTCACGTTGAAATAATATTAAAACGTATACGTGCCCAAAAAGAAGAGGAACTGATATTAATTGAGAGGGGTCCATGGTTTTATTTTAGTTTTATCCAGGTGGCATAGCTAATTGGGAAACCATGAGATAGGGTTTAAAGTATTACTTTTATTATTCAATAGATTTATTTTAAAATATGGACCGTATTACTCTATATTCTCTACTATGTAATATTAAAAGATATCATATTTTTTTTCAGAATTTTTTGTTCACTTTCACGTTGAAATAATATTAAAACGTATCCGTGCCCAAAAAGAAGAGGAACTGATATTAATTGAGAGGGGTCCATGGTGTTATTTTAGTTTTATCCAGGTGGCATAGCTAATTGGGAAACCATGGGATAGGGTTTAAAGTATTACTTTTATTATTCAATAGATTTATTTTAAAATATGGACCGTATTACTCTATATTCTCTACTATGTAATATTAAAAGATATCATATTTTTTTTCAGAATTTTTTGTTCATTTTCACGTTGAAATAATATTAAAACGTATACGTGCCCAAAAAGAAGAGGAACTGATATTAATTGAGAGGGGTCCATGGTTTTATTTTAGTTTTATACAGGTGGCATAGCTAATTGGGAAACCATGGGATAGGGTTTAAAGTATTACTTTTATTATTCAATAGATTTATTTTAAAATATGGACCGTATTACTCTATATTCTCTACTATGTAATATTAAAAGATATCATATTTTTTTTCAGAGTTTTTTGTTCATTTTCACGTTGAAATAATATTAAAACGTATACGTGCCCAAAAAGAAGAGGAACTGATATTAATTGAGAGGGGTCCATGGTTTTATTTTAGTTTTATACAGGTGGCATAGCTAATTGGGAAACCATGGGATAGTGTTTAAAGTATTACTTTTATTATTCAATAGATTTATTTTAAAATATGGACCGTATTACTCTATATTCTCTACTATGTAATATTAAGAGATATCATATTTTTTTTCAGAATTTTTTGTTCATTTTCACGTTGAAATAATATTAAAACGTATACGTGCCCAAAAAGAAGAGGAACTGATATTAATTAAGAGGGGTCCATTGTTTTATTTTAGTTTGATCCAGGTGGCATAGCTAATTGGGAAACCACGGGATAGGGTTTAAAGTATTACTTTTATTATTCAATAGATTTATTTTAAAATATGGACCGTATTACTCTACATTCTCTACTATGTAATATTAAGAGATATCATATGTTTTTTCAGAATTTTTTGTTCATTTTCACGTTGAAATAATATTAAAACGTATACGTGCCCAAAAAGAAGAGGAACTGATATTAATTGAGAGGGGTCCATTGTTTTATTTTAGTTTGATCCAGGTGGCATAGCTAATTGGGAAACCATGGGATAGGGTTTAAAGTATTACTTTTATTATTCAATAGATTTATTTTAAAATATGGACCGTATTACTCTATATTCTCTACTATGTAATATTAAAAGATATCATATTTTTTTCAGAATTTTTTGTTCATTTTCACGTTGAAATAATATTAAAACGTATACGTGCCCAAAAAGAAGAGGAACTGATATTAATTGAGAGGGGTCCATGGTTTTATTTTAGTTTTATACAGGTGGCATAGCTAATTGGGAAACCATGGGATAGGGTTTAAAGTATTACTTTTATTATTCAATAGATTTATTTTAAAATATGGACCGTATTACTCTATATTCTCTACTATGTAATATTAAGAGATATCATATTTTTTTTCAGATTTTTTTGTTCATTTTCACGTTGAAATAATATTAAAACGTATACGTGCCCAAAAAGAAGAGGAACTGATATTAATTGAGAGGGGTCCATTGTTTTATTTTAGTTTGATCCAGGTGGCATAGCTAATTGGGAAACCATGGGATAGGGTTTAAAGTATTACTTTTATTATTCAATAGATTTATTTTAAAATATGGACCGTATTACTCTACATTCTCTACTATGTAATATTAAGAGATATCATATTTTTTTTCAGAACTTTTTGTTCATTTTCACGTTGAAATAATATTAAAACGTATACGTGCCCAAAAAGAAGAGGAACTGATATTAATTGAGAGGGGTCCATGGTTTTATTTTAGTTTTATCCAGGTGGCATAGCTAATTGGGAAACCATGGGATAGGGTTTAAAGTATTACTTTTATTATTCAATAGATTTATTTTAAAATATGGACCGTATTACTCTATATTCTCTACTATGTAATATTAAGAGATATCATATCTTTTTTCAGAATTTTTTGTTCATTTTCACGTTGAAATAATATTAAAACGTATACATGCCCAAAAAGAAGAGGAACTGATATTAATTGAGAGGGGTCCATGGTTTTATTTTAGTTTTATCCAGGTGGCATAGCTAATTGGGAAACCATGGGATAGGGTTTAAAGTATTACTTTTATTATTCAATAGATTTATTTTAAAATATGGACCGTATTACTCTATATTCTCTACTATGTAATATTAAGAGATATCATATTTTTTTTCAGAATTTTTTGTTCATTTTCACGTTGAAATAATATTAAAACGTATACGTGCCCAAAAAGAAGAGGAACTGATATTAATTGAGAGGGGTCCATGGTTTTATTTTAGTTTTATCCAGGTGGCATAGCTAATTGGGAAACCATGAGATAGGGTTTAAAGTATTACTTTTATTATTCAATAGATTTATTTTAAAATATGGACCGTATTACTCTATATTCTCTACTATGTAATATTAAAAGATATCATATTTTTTTTCAGAATTTTTTGTTCACTTTCACGTTGAAATAATATTAAAACGTATCCGTGCCCAAAAAGAAGAGGAACTGATATTAATTGAGAGGGGTCCATGGTTTTATTTTAGTTTTATCCAGGTGGCATAGCTAATTGGGAAACCATGGGATAGGGTTTAAAGTATTACTTTTATTATTCAATAGATTTATTTTAAAATATGGACCGTATTACTCTATATTCTCTACTATGTAATATTAAGAGATATCATATTTTTTTTCAGAATTTTTTGTTCATTTTCACGTTGAAATAATATTAAAACGTATACGTGCCCAAAAAGAAGAGGAACTGATATTAATTGAGAGGGGTCCATTGTTTTATTTTAGTTTGATCCAGGTGGCATAGCTAATTGGGAAACCATGGGATAGGGTTTAAAGTATTACTTTTATTATTCAATAGATTTATTTTAAAATATGGACCGTATTACTCTATATTCTCTACTATGTAATATTAAAAGATATCATATTTTTTTCAGAATTTTTTGTTTATTTTCACGTTGAAATAATATTAAAACGTATACGTGCCCAAAAAGAAGAGGAACTGATATTAATTGAGAGGGGTCCATGGTTTTATTTTAGTTTTATACAGGTGGCATAGCTAATTGGGAAACCATGGGATAGGGTTTAAAGTATTACTTTTATTATTCAATAGATTTATTTTAAAATATGGACCGTATTACTCTATATTCTCTACTATGTAATATTAAGAGATATCATATTTTTTTTCAGATTTTTTTGTTCATTTTCACGTTGAAATAATATTAAAACGTATACGTGCCCAAAAAGAAGAGGAACTGATATTAATTGAGAGGGGTCCATTGTTTTATTTTAGTTTGATCCAGGTGGCATAGCTAATTGGGAAACCATGGGATAGGGTTTAAAGTATTACTTTTATTATTCAATAGATTTATTTTAAAATATGGACCGTATTACTCTACATTCTCTACTATGTAATATTAAGAGATATCATATTTTTTTTCAGAACTTTTTGTTCATTTTCACGTTGAAATAATATTAAAACGTATACGTGCCCAAAAAGAAGAGGAACTGATATTAATTGAGAGGGGTCCATGGTTTTATTTTAGTTTTATCCAGGTGGCATAGCTAATTGGGAAACCATGGGATAGGGTTTAAAGTATTACTTTTATTATTCAATAGATTTATTTTAAAATATGGACCGTATTACTCTATATTCTCTACTATGTAATATTAAGAGATATCATATCTTTTTTCAGAATTTTTTGTTCATTTTCACGTTGAAATAATATTAAAACGTATACGTGCCCAAAAAGAAGAGGAACTGATATTAATTGAGAGGGGTCCATGGTTTTATTTTAGTTTTATCCAGGTGGCATAGCTAATTGGGAAACCATGGGATAGGGTTTAAAGTATTACTTTTATTATTCAATAGATTTATTTTAAAATATGGACCGTATTACTCTATATTCTCTACTATGTAATATTAAGAGATATCATATTTTTTTTCAGAATTTTTTGTTCATTTTCACGTTGAAATAATATTAAAACGTATACGTGCCCAAAAAGAAGAGGAACTGATATTAATTGAGAGGGGTCCATGGTTTTATTTTAGTTTTATCCAGGTGGCATAGCTAATTGGGAAACCATGAGATAGGGTTTAAAGTATTACTTTTATTATTCAATAGATTTATTTTAAAATATGGACCGTATTACTCTATATTCTCTACTATGTAATATTAAAAGATATCATATTTTTTTTCAGAATTTTTTGTTCACTTTCACGTTGAAATAATATTAAAACGTATCCGTGCCCAAAAAGAAGAGGAACTGATATTAATTGAGAGGGGTCCATGGTTTTATTTTAGTTTTATCCAGGTGGCATAGCTAATTGGGAAACCATGGGATAGGGTTTAAAGTATTACTTTTATTATTCAATAGATTTATTTTAAAATATGGACCGTATTACTCTATATTCTCTACTATGTAATATTAAAAGATATCATATTTTTTTTCAGAATTTTTTGTTCATTTTCACGTTGAAATAATATTAAAACGTATACGTGCCCAAAAAGAAGAGGAACTGATATTAATTGAGAGGGGTCCATGGTTTTATTTTAGTTTTATACAGGTGGCATAGCTAATTGGGAAACCATGGGATAGGGTTTAAAGTATTACTTTTATTATTCAATAGATTTATTTTAAAATATGGACCGTATTACTCTATATTCTCTACTATGTAATATTAAAAGATATCATATTTTTTTTCAGAATTTTTTGTTCATTTTCACGTTGAAATAATATTAAAACGTATACGTGCCCCAAAAGAAGAGGAACTGATATTAATTGAGAGGGGTCCATGGTTTTATTTTAGTTTTATACAGGTGGCATAGCTAATTGGGAAACCATGGGATAGGGTTTAAAGTATTACTTTTATTATTCAATAGATTTATTTTAAAATATGGACCGTATTACTCTATATTCTCTACTATGTAATATTAAGAGATATCATATTTTTTTTCAGAATTTTTTGTTCATTTTCACGTTGAAATAATATTAAAACGTATACGTGCCCAAAAAGAAGAGGAACTGATATTAATTGAGAGGGGTCCATTGTTTTATTTTAGTTTGATCCAGGTGGCATAGCTAATTGGGAAACCATGGGATAGGGTTTAAAGTATTACTTTTATTATTCAATAGATTTATTTTAAAATATGGACCGTATTACTCTACATTCTCTACTATGTAATATTAAGAGATATCATATGTTTTTTCAGAATTTTTTGTTCATTTTCACGTTGAAATAATATTAAAACGTATACGTGCCCAAAAAGAAGAGGAACTGATATTAATTGAGAGGGGTCCATTGTTTTATTTTAGTTTGATCCAGGTGGCATAGCTAATTGGGAAACCATGGGATAGGGTTTAAAGTATTACTTTTATTATTCAATAGATTTATTTTAAAATATGGACCGTATTACTCTATATTCTCTACTATGTAATATTAAAAGATATCATATTTTTTTCAGAATTTTTTGTTCATTTTCACGTTGAAATAATATTAAAACGTATACGTGCCCAAAAAGAAGAGGAACTGATATTAATTGAGAGGGGTCCATGGTTTTATTTTAGTTTTATACAGGTGGCATAGCTAATTGGGAAACCATGGGATAGGGTTTAAAGTATTACTTTTATTATTCAATAGATTTATTTTAAAATATGGACCGTATTACTCTATATTCTCTACTATGTAATATTAAGAGATATCATATTTTTTTTCAGATTTTTTTGTTCATTTTCACGTTGAAATAATATTAAAACATATACGTGCCCAAAAAGAAGAGGAACTGATATTAATTGAGAGGGGTCCATTGTTTTATTTTAGTTTGATCCAGGTGGCATAGCTAATTGGGAAACCATGGGATAGGGTTTAAAGTATTACTTTTATTATTCAATAGATTTATTTTAAAATATGGACCGTATTACTCTATATTCTCTACTATGTAATATTAAGAGATATCATATCTTTTTTCAGAATTTTTTGTTCATTTTCACGTTGAAATAATATTAAAACGTATACGTGCCCAAAAAGAAGAGGAACTGATATTAATTGAGAGGGGTCCATGGTTTTATTTTAGTTTTATCCAGGTGGCATAGCTAATTGGGAAACCATGGGATAGGGTTTAAAGTATTACTTTTATTATTCAATAGATTTATTTTAAAATATGGACCGTATTACTCTATATTCTCTACTATGTAATATTAAGAGATATCATATTTTTTTTCAGAATTTTTTGTTCATTTTCACGTTGAAATAATATTAAAACGTATACGTGCCCAAAAAGAAGAGGAACTGATATTAATTGAGAGGGGTCCATGGTTTTATTTTAGTTTTATCCAGGTGGCATAGCTAATTGGGAAACCATGGTATAGGGTTTAAAGTATTACTTTTATTATTCAATAGATTTATTTTAAAATATGGACCGTATTACTCTATATTCTCTACTATGTAATATTAAGAGATATCATATTTTTTTTCAGAATTTTTTGTTCATTTTCACGTTGAAATAATATTAAAACGTATACGTGCCCAAAAAGAAGAGGAACTGATATTAATTGAGAGGGGTCCATGGTTTTATTTTAGTTTTATCCAGGTGGCATAGCTAATTGGGAAACCATGGGATAGGGTTTAAAGTATTACTTTTATTATTCAATAGATTTATTTTAAAATATGGACCGTATTACTCTATATTCTCTACTATGTAATATTAAAAGATATCATATTTTTTTTCAGAATTTTTTGTTCATTTTCACGTTGAAATAATATTAAAACGTATACGTGCCCAAAAAGAAGAGGAACTGATATTAATTGAGAGGGGTCCATGGTTTTATTTTAGTTTGATCCAGGTGGCATAGCTAATTGGGAAACCATGGGATAGGGTTTAAAGTATTACTTTTATTATTCAATAGATTTATTTTAAAATATGGACCGTATTACTCTATATTCTCTACTATGTAATATTAAAAGATATCATATTTTTTTTCAGAATTTTTTGTTCATTTTCACGTTGAAATAATATTAAAACGTATACGTGCCCAAAAAGAAGAGGAACTGATATTAATTGAGAGGGGTCCATGGTTTTATTTTAGTTTTATACAGGTGGCATAGCTAATTGGGAAACCATGGGATAGGGTTTAAAGTATTACTTTTATTATTCAATAGATTTATTTTAAAATATGGACCATATTACTCTATATTCTCTACTATGTAATATTAAGAGATATCATACTTTTTTTCAGAATTTTTTGTTCATTTTCACGTTGAAATAATATTAAAACGTATACGTGCCCAAAAAGAAGAGGAACTGATATTAATTGAGAGGGGTCCATTGTTTTATTTTAGTTTGATCCAGGTGGCATAGCTAATTGGGAAACCATGGGATAGGGTTTAAAGTATTACTTTTATTATTCAATAGATTTATTTTAAAATATGGACCGTATTACTCTACATTCTCTACTATGTAATATTAAGAGATATCATATGTTTTTTCAGAATTTTTTGTTCATTTTCACGTTGAAATAATATTAAAACGTATACGTGCCCAAAAAGAAGAGGAACTGATATTAATTGAGAGGGGTCCATTGTTTTATTTTAGTTTGATCCAGGTGGCATAGCTAATTGGGAAACCATGGGATAGGGTTTAAAGTATTACTTTTATTATTCAATAGATTTATTTTAAAATATGGACCGTATTACTCTATATTCTCTACTATGTAATATTAAGAGATATCATATGTTTTTTCAGAATTTTTTGTTCATTTTCACGTTGAAATAATATTAAAACGTATACGTGCCCAAAAAGAAGAGGAACTGATATTAATTGAGAGGGGTCCATTGTTTTATTTTAGTTTGATCCAGGTGGCATAGCTAATTGGGAAACCATGGGATAGGGTTTAAAGTATTACTTTTATTATTCAATAGATTTATTTTAAAATATGGACCGTATTACTCTATATTCTCTACTATGTAATATTAAAAGATATCATATTTTTTTTCAGAATTTTTTGTTCATTTTCACGTTGAAATAATATTAAAACGTATACGTGCCCAAAAAGAAGAGGAACTGATATTAATTGAGAGGGGTCCATGGTTTTATTTTAGTTTTATACAGGTGGCATAGCTAATTGGGAAACCATGGGATAGGGTTTAAAGTATTACTTTTATTATTCAATAGATTTATTTTAAAATATGGACCGTATTACTCTATATTCTCTACTATGTAATATTAAGAGATATCATATTTTTTTTCAGAATTCTTTGTTCATTTTCACGTTGAAATAATATTAAAACGTATACGTGCCCAAAAAGAAGAGGAACTGATATTAATTGAGAGGGGTCCATTGTTTTATTTTAGTTTGATCCAGGTGGCATAGCTAATTGGGAAACCATGGGATAGGGTTTAAAGTATTACTTTTATTATTCAATAGATTTATTTTAAAATATGGACCGTATTACTCTACATTCTCTACTATGTAATATTAAGAGATATCATATGTTTTTTCAGAATTTTTTGTTCATTTTCACGTTGAAATAATATTAAAACGTATACGTGCCCAAAAAGAAGAGGAACTGATATTAATTGAGAGGGGTCCATTGTTTTATTTTAGTTTGATCCAGGTGGCATAGCTAATTGGGAAACCATGGGATAGGGTTTAAAGTATTACTTTTATTATTCAATAGATTTATTTTAAAATATGGACCGTATTACTCTATATTCTCTACTATGTAATATTAAAAGATATCATATTTTTTTTCAGAATTTTTTGTTCATTTTCACGTTGAAATAATATTAAAACGTATACGTGCCCAAAAAGAAGAGGAACTGATATTAATTGAGAGGGGTCCATGGTTTTATTTTAGTTTTATACAGGTGGCATAGCTAATTGGGAAACCATGGGATAGGGTTTAAAGTATTACTTTTATTATTCAATAGATTTATTTTAAAATATGGACCGTATTACTCTACATTCTCTACTATGTAATATTAAGAGATATCATATTTTTTTTCAGAATTTTTTGTTCATTTTCACGTTGAAATAATATTAAAACGTATACGTGCCCAAAAAGAAGAGGAACTGATATTAATTGAGAGGGGTCCATGGTTTTATTTTAGTTTTATCCAGGTGGCATAGCTAATTGGGAAACCATGGGATAGGGTTTAAAGTATTACTTTTATTATTCAATAGATTTATTTTAAAATATGGACCGTATTACTCTATATTCTCTACTATGTAATATTAAGAGATATCATATCTTTTTTCAGAATTTTTTGTTCATTTTCACGTTGAAATAATATTAAAACGTATACGTGCCCAAAAAGAAGAGGAACTGATATTAATTGAGAGGGGTCCATGGTTTTATTTTAGTTTTATCCAGGTGGCATAGCTAATTGGGAAACCATGGGATAGGGTTTAAAGTATTACTTTTATTATTCAATAGATTTATTTTAAAATATGGACCGTATTACTCTATATTCTCTACTATGTAATATTAAGAGATATCATATTTTTTTTCAGAATTTTTTGTTCATTTTCACGTTGAAATAATATTAAAACGTATACGTGCCCAAAAAGAAGAGGAACTGATATTAATTGAGAGGGGTCCATGGTTTTATTTTAGTTTTATCCAGGTGGCATAGCTAATTGGGAAACCATGGGATAGGGTTTAAAGTATTACTTTTATTATTCAATAGATTTATTTTAAAATATGGACCGTATTACTCTATATTCTTTACGATGTAATATTAAGAGATATCATATTTTTTTTCAGAATTTTTTGTTCATTTTCACGTTGAAATAATATTAAAACGTATACGTGCCCAAAAAGAAGAGGAACTGATATTAATTGAGAGGGGTCCATGGTTTTATTTTAGTTTTATCCAGGTGGCATAGCTAATTGGGAAACCATGGGATAGGGTTTAAAGTATTACTTTTATTATTCAATAGATTTATTTTAAAATATGGACCGTATTACTCTATATTCTCTACTATGTAATATTAAGAGATATCATATTTTTTTTCAGAATTTTTTGTTCATTTTCACGTTGAAATAATATTAAAACGTATACGTGCCCAAAAAGAAGAGGAACTGATATTAATTGAGAGAATTCCATGGTTTTATTTTAGTTTTATCCAGGTGGCATAGCTAATTGGGAAACCATGGGATAGGGTTTAAAGTATTACTTTTATTATTCAATAGATTTATTTTAAAATATGGACCGTATTACTCTATATTCTCTACTATGTAATATTAAGAGATATCATATCTTTTTTCAGAATTTTTTGTTCATTTTCACGTTGAAATAATATTAAAACGTATACGTGCCCAAAAAGAAGAGGAACTGATATTAATTGAGAGGGGTCCATTGTTTTATTTTAGTTTGATCCAGGTGGCATAGCTAATTGGGAAACCATGGGATAGGGTTTAAAGTATTACTTTTATTATTCAATAGATTTATTTTAAAATATGGACCGTATTACTCTATATTCTCTAGAATGTAATATTAAAAGATATCATATTTTTTTCCAGAATTTTTTGTTCATTTTCACGTTGAAATAATATTAAAACGTATACGTGCCCAAAAAGAAGAGGAACTGATATTAATTGAGAGGGGTCCATGGTTTTATTTTAGTTTTATACAGGTGGCATAGCTAATTGGGAAACCATGGGATAGGGTTTAAAGTATTACTTTTATTATTCAATAGATTTATTTTAAAATATGGACCGTATTACTCTATATTCTCTACTATGTAATATTAAGAGATATCATATTTTTTTTCAGAATTTTTTGTTCATTTTCACGTTGAAATAATATTAAAACGTATACGTGCCCAAAAAGAAGAGGAACTGATATTAATTGAGAGGGGTCCATTGTTTTATTTTAGTTTGATCCAGGTGGCATAGCTAATTGGGAAACCATGGGATAGGGTTTAAAGTATTACTTTTATTATTCAATAGATTTATTTTAAAATATGGACCGTATTACTCTACATTCTCTACTATGTAATATTAAGAGATATCATATGTTTTTTCAGAATTTTTTGTTCATTTTCACGTTGAAATAATATTAAAACGTATACGTGCCCAAAAAGAAGAGGAACTGATATTAATTGAGAGGGGTCCATTGTTTTATTTTAGTTTGATCCAGGTGGCATAGCTAATTGGGAAACCATGGGATAGGGTTTAAAGTATTACTTTTATTATTCAATAGATTTATTTTAAAATATGGACCGTATTACTCTATATTCTCTACTATGTAATATTAAAAGATATCATATTTTTTTTCAGAATTTTTTGTTCATTTTCACGTTGAAATAATATTAAAACGTATACGTGCCCAAAAAGAAGAGGAACTGATATTAATTGAGAGGGGTCCATGGTTTTATTTTAGTTTTATACAGGTGGCATAGCTAATTGGGAAACCATGGGATAGGGTTTAAAGTATTACTTTTATTATTCAATAGATTTATTTTAAAATATGGACCGTATTACTCTATATTCTCTACTATGTAATATTAAGAGATATCATATTTTTTTTCAGAATTTTTTGTTCATTTTCACGTTGAAATAATATTAAAACGTATACGTGCCCAAAAAGAAGAGGAACTGATATTAATTGAGAGGGGTCCATTGTTTTATTTTAGTTTGATCCAGGTGGCATAGCTAATTGGGAAACCATGGGATAGGGTTTAAAGTATTACTTTTATTATTCAATAGATTTATTTTAAAATATGGACCGTATTACTCTATATTCTCTACTATGTAATATTAAAAGATATCATATTTTTTTTCAGAATTTTTTGTTCATTTTCACGTTGAAATAATATTAAAACGTATACGTGCCCAAAAAGAAGAGGAACTGATATTAATTGAGAGGGGTCCATGGTTTTATTTTAGTTTTATACAGGTGGCATAGCTAATTGGGAAACCATGGGATAGGGTTTAAAGTATTACTTTTATTATTCAATAGATTTATTTTAAAATATGGACCGTATTACTCTATATTCTCTACTATGTAATATTAAGAGATATCATATTTTTTTTCAGAATTTTTTGTTCATTTTCACGTTGAAATAATATTAAAACGTATACGTGCCCAAAAAGAAGAGGAACTGATATTAATTGAGAGGGGTCCATTGTTTTATTTTAGTTTGATCCAGGTGGCATAGCTAATTGGGAAACCATGGGATAGGGTTTAAAGTATTACTTTTATTATTCAATAGATTTATTTTAAAATATGGACCGTATTACTCTACATTCTCTACTATGTAATATTAAGAGATATCATATGTTTTTTCAGAATTTTTTGTTCATTTTCACGTTGAAATAATATTAAAACGTATACGTGCCCAAAAAGAAGAGGAACTGATATTAATTGAGAGGGGTCCATTGTTTTATTTTAGTTTGATCCAGGTGGCATAGCTAATTGGGAAACCATGGGATAGGGTTTAAAGTATTACTTTTATTATTCAATAGATTTATTTTAAAATATGGACCGTATTACTCTATATTCTCTACTATGTAATATTAAAAGATATCATATTTTTTTTCAGAATTTTTTGTTCATTTTCACGTTGAAATAATATTAAAACGTATACGTGCCCAAAAAGAAGAGGAACTGATATTAATTGAGAGGGGTCCATGGTTTTATTTTAGTTTTATACAGGTGGCATAGCTAATTGGGAAACCATGGGATAGGGTTTAAAGTATTACTTTTATTATTCAATAGATTTATTTTAAAATATGGACCGTATTACTCTATATTCTCTACTATGTAATATTAAGAGATATCATATTTTTTTTCAGAATTTTTTGTTCATTTTCACGTTGAAATAATATTAAAACGTATACGTGCCCAAAAAGAAGAGGAACTGATATTAATTGAGAGGGGTCCATTGTTTTATTTTAGTTTGATCCAGGTGGCATAGCTAATTGGGAAACCATGGGATAGGGTTTAAAGTATTACTTTTATTATTCAATAGATTTATTTTAAAATATGGACCGTATTACTCTACATTCTCTACTATGTAATATTAAGAGATATCATATGTTTTTTCAGAATTTTTTGTTCATTTTCACGTTGAAATAATATTAAAACGTATACGTGCCCAAAAAGAAGAGGAACTGATATTAATTGAGAGGGGTCCATTGTTTTATTTTAGTTTGATCCAGGTGGCATAGCTAATTGGGAAACCATGGGATAGGGTTTAAAGTATTACTTTTATTATTCAATAGATTTATTTTAAAATATGGACCGTATTACTCTATATTCTCTACTATGTAATATTAAAAGATATCATATTTTTTTTCAGAATTTTTTGTTCATTTTCACGTTGAAATAATATTAAAACGTATACGTGCCCAAAAAGAAGAGGAACTGATATTAATTGAGAGGGGTCCATGGTTTTATTTTAGTTTTATACAGGTGGCATAGCTAATTGGGAAACCATGGGATAGGGTTTAAAGTATTACTTTTATTATTCAATAGATTTATTTTAAAATATGGACCGTATTACTCTATATTCTCTACTATGTAATATTAAGAGATATCATATTTTTTTTCAGAATTTTTTGTTCATTTTCACGTTGAAATAATATTAAAACGTATACGTGCCCAAAAAGAAGAGGAACTGATATTAATTGAGAGGGGTCCATTGTTTTTTTTTAGTTTGATCCAGGTGGCATAGCTAATTGGGAAACCATGGGGTAGGGTTTAAAGTATTACTTTTATTATTCAATAGATTTATTTTAAAATATGGACCGTATTACTCTACATTCTCTACTATGTAATATTAAGAGATATCATATTTTTTTTCAGAATTTTTTGTTCATTTTCACGTTGAAATAATATTAAAACGTATACGTGCCCAAAAAGAAGAGGAACTGATATTAATTGAGATGGGTCCATGGTTTTATTTTAGTTTTATCCAGGTGGCATAGCTAATTGGGAAACCATGGGATAGGGTTTAAAGTATTACTTTTATTATTCAATAGATTTATTTTAAAATATGGACCGTATTACTCTATATTCTCTACTATGTAATATTAAGAGATATCATATCTTTTTTCAGAATTTTTTGTTCATTTTCACGTTGAAATAATATTAAAACGTATACGTGCCCAAAAAGAAGAGGAACTGATATTAATTGAGAGGGGTCCATGGTTTTATTTTAGTTTTATCCAGGTGGCATAGCTAATTGGGAAACCATGGGATAGGGTTTAAAGTATTACTTTTATTATTCAATAGATTTATTTTAAAATATGGACCGTATTACTCTATATTCTCTACTATGTAATATTAAAAGATATCATATTTTTTTTCAGAATTTTTTGTTCATTTTCACGTTGAAATAATATTAAAACGTATACGTGCCCAAAAAGAAGAGGAACTGATATTAATTGAGAGGGGTCCATGGTTTTATTTTAGTTTTATACAGGTGGCATAGCTAATTGGGAAACCATGGGATAGGGTTTAAAGTATTACTTTTATTATTCAATAGATTTATTTTAAAATATGGACCGTATTACTCTATATTCTCTACTATGTAATATTAAAAGATATCATATTTTTTTTCAGAATTTTTTGTTCATTTTCACGTTGAAATAATATTAAAACGTATACGTGCCCAAAAAGAAGAGGAACTGATATTAATTGAGAGGGGTCCATGGTTTTATTTTAGTTTTATACAGGTGGCATAGCTAATTGGGAAACCATGGGATAGGGTTTAAAGTATTACTTTTATTATTCAATAGATTTATTTTAAAATATGGACCGTATTACTCTATATTCTCTACTATGTAATATTAAGAGATATCATATTTTTTTTCAGAATTTTTTGTTCATTTTCACGTTGAAATAATATTAAAACGTATACGTGCCCAAAAAGAAGAGGAACTGATATTAATTGAGAGGGGTCCATGGTTTTATTTTAGTTTTATCCAGGTGGCATAGCTAATTGGGAAACCATGGGATAGGGTTTAAAGTATTACTTTTATTATTCAATAGATTTATTTTAAAATATGGACCGTATTACTCTATATTCTCTACTATGTAATATTAAAAGATATAAAATTAGTTTCAGATATTTTTTCTTTTTCATGTTGAAACAAAATGAAAACTTATACATGTCCAGAAATCTAAGGAACTTCCATGAACTGAGAGGTGCC